>OY992539.1:82627085-83055350 GCA_963921195.1 Pegoplata infirma
AAAGTTTCAGATTCTGAGACATTTTTCTTATAGAAAAAGTCTCAGATTCTGAGACATTTTTCTTATAGAAAAAGTCTCAGATTCTGAGACATTTTTCTTATAGAAAAAGTCTCAGATTCTGAGACATTTTTCTTATAGAAAAAGTCTCAGATTCTTAGACATTTTTCTTATAGAAAAAGTCTCAGATTCTTAGACATTTTTCTTATAGAAAAAGTCTCAGATTCTGAGACATTTTTCGTATAGAAAAAGTCTCAGATTCTGAGACATTTTTCTTATAGAAAAAGTCTCAGATTCTGAGACATTTTTCTTATAGAAAAAGTCTCAGATTCTGAGACATTTTTCTTATAGAAAAAGTCTCAGATTCTTAGACATTTTTCTTATAGAAAAAGTCTCAGATTCTGAGACATTTTTCTTATAGAAAAAGTCTCAGATTCTGAGACATTTTTCTTATAGAAAAAGTCTCAGATTCTAAAACATTTTTCTTATAGAAAAAGTCTCAGATTCTGAGACATTTTTCTTATAGAAAAAGTCTCAGATTCTGAGACATTTTTCTTATAGAAAAAGTCTCAGATTCTGAGACATTTTTCTTATAGAAAAAGTCTCAGATTCTGAGACATTTTTCTTATAGAAAAAGTCTCAGATTCTGAGATATTTTTCTTATAGAAAAAGTCTCAGATTCTAAAACATTTTTCTTATAGAAAAAGTCTCAGATTCTGAGACATTTTTCTTATAGAAAAAGTCTCAGATTCTAAAACATTTTTCTTATAGAAAAAGTCTAAGATTCTAAAACATTTTTCTTATAGAAAAAGTCTCAGGTTCTGAGACATTTTTCTTATAGAAAAAGTCTCAGATTCTGAGACATTTTTCTTATAGAAAAAGTCTCAGATTCTGAGACATTTTTCTTATAGAAAAAGTCTCAGATTCTGAGACATTTTTCTTATAGAAAAAGTCTCAGATTCTGAGACATTTTTCTTATAGAAAAAGTCTCAGATTCTGAGACATTTTTCTTATAGAAAAAGTCTCAGATTCTGAGACATTTTTCTTATAGAAAAAGTCTCAGATTCTGAGACATTTTTCTTATAGAAAAAGTCTCAGATTCTGAGACATTTTTCTTATAGAAAAAGTCTCAGATTCTGAGACATTTTTCTTATAGAAAAAGTCTCAGATTCTGAGACATTTTTCTTATAGAAAAAGTCTCAGATTCTGAGACATTTTTCTTATAGAAAAAGTCTCAGATTCTGAGACATTTTTCTTATAGAAAAAGTCTCAGATTCTGAGACATTTTTCTTATAGAAAAAGTCTCAGATTCTGAGACATTTTTCTTATAGAAAAAGTCTCAGATTCTGAGACATTTTTCTTATAGAAAAAGTCTCAGATTCTGAGACATTTTTCTTATAGAAAAAGTCTCAGATTCTGAGACATAGAAAAAGTCTCAGATTCTGAGACATTTTTCTTATAGAAAAAGTCTTAGATTCTGAGACATTTTTCTTATAGAAAAAGTCTCAGATTCTGAGACATTTTTCTTATAGAAAAAGTCTCAGATTCTGAGACATTTTTCTTATAGAAAAAGTCTCAGATTCTGAGACATTTTTCTTATAGAAAAAGTCTCAGATTCTGAGACATTTTTCTTATAGAAAAAGTCTCAGATTCTGAGACATTTTTCTTATAGAAAAAGTCTCAGATTCTGAGACATTTTTCTTATAGAAAAAGTCTCAGATTCTGAGACATTTTTCTTATAGAAAAAGTCTCAGATTCTGAGACATTTTTCTTATAGAAAAAGTCTCAGATTCTGAGACATTTTTCTTATAGAAAAAGTCTCAGATTCTGAGACATTTTTCTTATAGAAGAAGTCTCAGATTCTGAGACATTTTTCTTATAGAAAAAGTCTCAGATTCTGAGACATTTTTCTTATAGAAAAAGTCTCAGATTCTGAGACATTTTTCTTATAGAAAAAGTCTCAGATTCTGAGACATTTTTCTTATAGAAAAAGTCTCAGATTCTGAGACATTTTTCTTATAGAAAAAGTCTCAGATTCTGAGACATTTTGTTTATAAAAAAAGTCTCAGATTCTGAGACATTTTTCTTATAGAAAAAGTCTCAAATTTTGAGAATTTTTTTTTTAGAAAAAGTTTCAAAATCTAAGAAATTTTTCCACTACAAAACACTTCTCTACTTTCAGCTAAATTCCTTCGAAATGGTTGTTAAGTCCTTTGGCATCCGTTACATTTTCATTTGCATAAAGATTTTAAAAGCGCTATGAAAAGAGAACCATGTAATGAGTCAGGTTGGGAATATAAAAGTTTTTGTTACCAAAAAAACAAACAAACTGCAACTAAAACCAAATGACTAAAGCAGATGCTGCAAAATTTACAGCATGATTTTTTATGATGTTTTATATTTTTTACGATTTTTTTGCAGCGGAAAAGGTAGTTCACAATAATTTATGCAAACAATTAATGGGTCAAGCAAGCAAGCAAAAAAAAAAAAAAATATTATACTATGTATTTGTTTATAGTTATGATTCATTAAATATTCTATTGTTTATGACAGATATTAAAATATGAAATAAAATATTCTGCAAAGTAGAATAATTTGAACAATTATTAATGTTCAATGGCGACCTACATTTGAATGCAAATGGCTTAAGGACATAATTTTGTCGGAGACAAATTATTATAAATATTATATTTTGCAAAAATTTTAAAAGCTTTTTAAATAATAGAAAACTAACAAAAAAACAGAGATTTCGGATATTCAAATTAACTTAAATAATTAAAAATTAAATAATATTGAAAACAGTGGTTAAAGCTAAAGTAATATATAAAGTCAAACAAAAAATAATATTCCTTTTGTAATTTGTGTTTTTTAAAAATTGTATCCGGAGGTGCCCAATTGTCCAGATCCATCGATACAAAATACTGTAGTCAAGAAAAATTAAACTAAGTATATCAAGATTCATATTATTTTATATGTTTGCCAGGTTATATGGAAAGTGCAATACCCCATTGTGCACTATGAGGGGTGCAACAATCATTTTTAAAAAAAAAATAGATGACCCGACAGACGCGATCGATTTGACATTGATGTGCGCTTTTAATGCCTTCAAGAGTAATTGAGAAAACAAAACAATCAAATGATTACACTAGTTTACGGAGATTTAAACTTACGATATTTTGCATATATTTTCCATGTAAAACCTGGCGCTGGATCCGAAAGTGATGCCCATGTTTCAAAAGCAGAACAGTTTTCGAGATATTCGTGTTCTTTTACTTTTAAAAAAACATAGATTTACATTGGTTTTAAACTGGAGGAAATTTAATGTTTTACTAATTACACATTGATACAAAATCGAACTTTCCGAATCGGAATGGGATGAAACCAAAAGCAAATAAAAGCTGACATTTTGCATAACAAAAATTCTCAAGGCATTTTTTTAGTTCAGCGCTAGATTTTTTTTACACGCATTTAAATTTGGTGATTTTAAAGCATTTAAAGTTTTTGTGTACATAAACTTATTTATATCTTTATTTCATTTCAAAAAATATTAAAACCTTTAACAACTAACAATTGATTTTTCGATATGTTTTCCCTGATAGCTAAAATACGAAATTGTCATATAGTATCGCAAGATTGTGTAGTGTCAAATGAATTCCCTTAAAAATATAAAAGTTTATTGCCGTTACGTGAATAACTTTGTACGAGTCCTAGAAAAGTAAAACGAAAAGGAGGTGAACAAATTGTAATGGACTCACTTTACATGTGTTTCAATACTGGACTTTGTTGGACTAAATTACAAAAAAAAACTAGTAAGAAAGTTATAATTGGCCAAGAAAAAGGTGACAGATAAATTCTAGATTCCGAAACGTCCTTCCTACACCAAAACACTTTTCTATATAGATCTATCTTTTCTGAAACACTATACTATGCAGATCTTCCTGAGATTTTCAAAATTTTCTACGTAGTTTTTAACATTTTTGAGGGTATTTACTAGATTCTTAGAAAAGGTATCATTTTCAGCGAATTTTTTTCGTTAGAAAAAGTCTAAGATTCTAAACCATTTTCCTATAGAAAAAAATCCCAGATTTCAAATAATAAATTTTTCCTTCAGAAAAAGTACCAAATTCTGAGCCAATTTTCCTATAGACAAACTTTTAGATTCAGAGACATTTTTATTAAGTAAAAGTCTCAGATTCTGAAATATATTTCCTTTAGCAAAAATCTTAGATACTGACACATTTTTTAAAAGGAAATAGTCTATAATTTTGAAACCGTTTTCCTATTGAAAAAGATACTGAGAAATTTTTGATATATAAAATTTCTCTGATTCTGAGTTATTTTTTCTACAGAAAATGTTAAAGATTCTATTAAAAATTTTCTATAGAAAACAATGAAAACGTGAAAATAATTCTCAGATTTTTTCTATAGAAAAACTCTCAGAATTTTGCCATAGAAAAATTCACAGACTTTTCCCATAGAAAAATTGACTGACTTCTCCTGTGGAAAAAGTACATTTTTCTCAAAATTTTTTCTTATTCTTACAAGGGAAGTATCTCAACCCTTATGAACCGATTTGCCTGAAACTTAAAATATATATAAAAGAGACAATTCTAAGGTTGGGGTGTCTCGGCTTATCGGCCATATCGGGGATTTAGGGGTTCAAACCATGGGCCAAAAAATGGCGAAAAAATCGTTTTTTGGATTTTTCAGCCATTTCGTTTCAAGAAACTATATGATGTTTTCATATGAGAAGAAAGGTTTTTTTTAATGTCTATCCAATGGTAGTATAACGTTGTAAAAACTCGGCTTCTTTAAATATTTTTTTCAGGAAAATGTGTAAATTTTGGGGGGTACTTATGTGAAGACAAAGACCTACGATATCCATATGAATAAAAAATAATCTTTATTAAATTTAAGTCGACCCGTATTTTTGCCCTAGACGATATTCCTGTTAGTTCGGAAGTTATCAAATTTTTCCCGAAGGTCCACATGGTTTCATAAGGGGACAACGAAATTTTTAAACACCGATATGGCCGATAAGCCGAGACACCCCAACCTTAAAATCGTCTCTTTAATATATATTTTGATTTTCAGGCAAATCGGTTCATAAGGGTTGAGATACTTCCCTTGTTAGTAATATTTTTCTTTACAAAAAGTCTCAGATCTCATAAATTTTTTTTAAATTCTCAAAATTTTCCTGAAGAAAATAATTAGATATTTCCTTCAGAAACATTTCAGATTTTTCATATAGAACAATTTTCAGACTTTTACTATAAGTAGTTTCTCAGAGATTTCCTATAAAAAAATTCTCAGAGTTTTTCTATAGAGAAATTCAAAGATTTCAAAACTTTTTCCCTTAAGAAGAAGTCTTTTTCTCAAATTTTGCTTCAAAAAAAAATTCTCGTATTATTCATACAGAAAAATTTTCGTTCCTTTGCATTTTTCCTGAAATAAAAATTCGCAGGTTCCTTAGAGTATTCCTTTTCTTTTTCTTTCCCCTCTCCATTATTTTTTTCACTTGTTTTTCTTTTGAATTCGGTTTGTTGTGTGGAGAGGGCAAAAATCTTACTCACCGCACACTCACTTATGATTTTTTTCCACTCACTCACAATCACGTGGATGAAATAAATTTTCAGTCACATTTAAGAGTGAATCACGTGAAACACGCTCTAAATATTTTTCAATATCTTTTTTATATATTTAAGAGAAAAAAAAATACCAAGAAAACACAAAAAAATATTTCCGATTTTCCCATTGTCCCCACATAAACCAGAGATTGGTTAAGGGGGTTACAAAAAGTGCTACTCGAACCTTCCTTGGCCAACCCCTTTATTTTTTATTTTTTTCAAAATACAATGCAAGACACAATTTATAACAACTGTATACTATGGCGGATCAATATATGCTTTTTTGGAAGTTTGGTTTTTCGTTACATCATTTTATATATTTTTTTATTAAATATTGTTTTTTTTTTTTTTTCATTTAAATAATTAAATATTTTTTCTAATCTTATGAGATTTACAATTGCATGAACAAGAGATGTTTGTAAACACAGTGTTGCCATATATCAAGTTTCCCACCTATTTTTGCAAGTTTTTTGCAGAGGGGTTTTACTGATTAAGGGGCATGTCACAGACTCAATTCCGTTCGGATTTGGAAAAAGTGGTTTACTTGTAAAACGCAAAGCAATTTTTTTTTTCGAAATGAAACCACTTTTATGCAATTGAATTCCGCTTTGATTTTTGAAAGTGATTTCATTTCGAAAAAAATAATATTCGTTTTGCGTTTTACGAGTAAACCACTTTTTTCAAATCCGAACGGAATTGAGTGTGTGACATGCCCCTAAATCGCAATTTGTAAACATTTTTTGGTTTGTAACTTGGATCATAATTCACCTCGTGGTGAATAAACCCATTTTTCACCAGCTGGGGAATAAAAAGTAACATAATTATTTTTCAACAAAAAATTTTTTTTTTTTTCATAAATTTTTTTTTCCTCAAACTTTTTTTTCATCAAATTTTTTTTTGTTTCATAAATTTTTTTATACCCTCCACTCTAGTGATAGAGGGTATATATAAGTTTGTCATTCCGTTTGTAACACCTCGAAATATTGGTCTAGGACCCCATAAAGTATATATATTCATGATCCTCGATCGATTTTAAGACGATCTTGCGATGTCCGTCCGTCCGTCCGTCCGTCCGTCTGTCCGTCTGTCTGTCTGTCTGTTGAAAACACGCTAACTTTTGAAAGACTTTACGGAGGCTCCTGAAGTTTGGCATATATGTTGGACATTTACCTGGTCAGGTTGGTATTGCAATCCAGCAAAATCGGTCCAGTGGTTCAAAAGTTATAAGCAAATGAGTGAATTTCGGCAAGGGTTTTTCTAGTATTTACGAGATAAAACACACGGTAACTTCGAACGGCAATTCTGAGGGTGCTGAAGTGTAGCATATATATTTACCGTTCCTCTGGTCCGGTTCGTTATAAATTTCAGCCAAATCGGTCCAGTGGTTCAAAAGTTATTAGCAAAACCGTAACTTTCAGATTAGTTTCACCTTAAATTCACGTGTTGAAAACCCGTTAAACATGTTTTAAAAACATTTGTAAGTCAGAAAAATATTTTAAAAGGTATTTTGGTCACACAAAAATATTTTGACACTAAAACAAAAAAAAAAAAATACACTCAAAAAAAGTTTACACTCAAAAAAAATTTTACACTCAAAAAAAAAAAATTGGTAAATTTTTTTTTTTTTTCAAAAATTAATAAAAAAAGTTTTTTTACACTAAAACAAAAAAAAAATACACTCAAATAAAATTTTACACTCAAAAAAAAATTAGTAATTTTTTTTTTCAAAAATTAATAAAAAAAAGTTTTTTTACAGAAAATAAAATATTTCTAACCAAAAATGTTATTTTTTTCACGTTAGAAAATTTACTATCACTTAAAAAGGGCATTGTGGAGGGTATTCATAGATTCGGCCAAGTCGAATTTAACTTTTCTACTTGTTTTTTCATCATTTTTTTTATAATTTTTTTTTTTATTAAATTTTTTCATATTTTTTTTTTTTCATCAATTTTTTTTTTCTTTTCATCATTTTTTTTTCCATCAAATTTTTTTTTTCAACAATTTTTTTTTTCATAATTTTTTTTTTCATCATTCTTTTTTTTTCATCATCTTTTTTTTATAAATTTTTTTTTTTTCATCAATTTTTTTTCATCAATTTTTTTTTTTTTTATCAAATTTTTTTTTATCAATTTTTTTTTCTTTAATTTTTTTTCATCAAATTTTTTTTTTTTTTCATCAAAATTTTTTTTTTTTATAAATTTTTTTTGTCATCAAATTTTTTTATCAAATTTTTTATTATCAATTTTTTCTAATCAAAAACTTTTTTTCATCAAATTTTTTTTTCTCCAAAAATTTTGGGTTCATTAAATTTTTGTTAACATAATTTGGTTTTTCGTGAAAAAAATCATTTTATTTTACCAAAACTTCTTTTTTACCAAGTCTAAGCTTTTAGCATAAAAATTTTCCATTGGTTTATTAAATGTACATAAAGAAAGTGAGAGTGTTATTTTCTTTGGTGCCGAATCTTTTATACTCTCCAAAATGTAAAAACGCTTTTTTGCACTTATTTTTGCACTCACTTACGAAATGTACAGCTCTTTTGGTTTTTTAATGGAGTCCTCGACTGACATTTCATTTCGTTTTTCATGGAATAGCAAAGTAATATAACATTATTTATTCTAAAAAAAACTTTGCTTTGGCAAGTTCACCCAAATCTTTCGCAAAACATTATCATGATTTAAAGTTTTGGGCAAGAGTACAAAATTCGCAGGCATTTTTTTATATAACTCTGGCTTAAAAAAGAGGAAGTTACAGGATCGGGGGTTGACCTAAAGATGATGTCTGAGTACCCAAAAATTTTAACCACGTCGTTTTGTCATATTTTCACCAATCCCGCGTTGCACCCAAGTGAAATTCGATAAAAATGAGTTTTCGGTTCGCTCTAATGTATACTCAATTTTAGAATATATTGTGTTAAAAAAATAAGTTTAAAAATACTTCGTTTGTATGTTTTAATGTTTGTTTCAAAACAAATGCATTGCATTTGTATAGGATTTTTTAGATTGGAATAAAACTATTATTCTTCAAAAACAGAGTTCGGAATCTCATGAGTACTTATGTTACATATACATAATATAAAATTTGATTAATGTTTGATTACAAGTATAGAAATATTTCTTATTATCTCAATTTAGAAAAAAGAAAATTTCAAATCGTAGATGGAAAATACTGAGTATTTACTAACTGAGAAGGGATGTCTCCATGGTAACACCCACCGATTTGGATGTGTTGTTCAGCACAGAATTTAATTCGACACGTATTTTTTTTTAGCGGCCCACACTTATTTTTGGCGGGTTGATTTGTATGGGGGAAGTTTACAATCTTCAGTTTTTTACGATTTAATCAAAATTAATATTGGCAAATTTGTTATCAGATTAAAGGTACAAACACCTATCCCAAGGTGCTAACAACGTATCAAAAAAATTAATGTGCTCGACTCTGGAATACGATTTCACCATTCACCTAATTTTTAAAAAATTTTAAGATTTAATTTTTTTTTTCTTGTAAAAATTAAAGATTTAGTTAATATCTTTAATAATTACAAAAAGAAATTTAAAAATCTTAAAATTCGAAAGAATATCAAATTTTTACAAATAATGTGAATGGTGAAATCGTATTCCAGAATAGAGCACAATATTTCTTGACTTAATAAAAAATATATTACTCAATCTGACGGAAAGTTGTACATGTTTTGACACGTTTTTTACACACGTACATAGGTTTTCCAAAAATCTATCATTTGGTATGACCCCTAAGGCCTCTGTTTTTTACTGTGAAAATTTCCCTTAAACTTTAAACGCCTCAAATCGCAATAAAACACTTAACAATCAACAACTTTTGACGATTATAAGAAAGAAACAATCATAACAAAACTGAAATGTCACTTTTTCGCTTCAATTTAAATTGTCTTGTATAATAAAAATGAGTGAAAACTTGTTTAACAATTTCTCTATAATTCCTCGCATTGTCAAAATTTATTTTTTTAACATGATAATGTTTTTAGGCTAGTGTATAATTTTAAAAAAGTTGCACCTCAGTTTGACTATATAAGCTAACAATTAACGAAAAAGAAAACAAGAATTACTTTTTCACCAGCTGGTGAAAAAAGTAACATAATTATTTTTCAGCAAAAAAAATTTTTTTTTCATCAAATTTTTTTTTTTCATAAATTATTTTTCCATAAATTTTTTTTCCATAATTTTTTTTTCCCATAAATTTTTTTTTCCATCAATTTTTTTTTGTTCATCAATTTTTTTTTTCATCAAACATTTTTTTTCATCAATTTTTCTTTTTTTTTCATCATTTTTTTTTTATCAAATTTTTTTTTTCATAAATTTTTTTTTTCATTAATTTTTTTTTCATCACATTTTTTTTTTCATAATTTTTTTTTCATAAATTATTTTTTTTATCATATCTTTTTCATCATTTTTTTTATCAAATTTATTATTATCAATTTTTTTCTCACCAGAATTTTTTTTATTTTTTTTCATCAATTTTTTTTACACCAAAAAATTTTTCTTTTCATCAAAAACTTTTTTTCATCAACATTTTTTTCACCAAAAATTTTGGGTTCATTAAATTTTTTATACCCTACACCCAGTGTTACCATATATTTTTTTGAAAAATCTTATTTTTTCTAAAAAAAAACTTTTTTTTGTAAAAAAAACTTTTTTTTTTGAAAAAAGTATTAAAATCATTACAAAAAACTCAAAAATTGTATATTAAATTCAATTTTAACATAAAAAACAAGCTACAGTATAGCGCAGAATGAAAAATAATATTAAATTTATAAAAAAAATATATTTCTGAGGTAATTTGAGCTTATTTAGAAATTAAATTTTTGTTTTTACCTTTCCAAAAATCTTTTTTTCAGAAAAAAAATCTTTTTAGGACTTAAAAAAACTTGCAAAAAAAGATAAATCTTGATATATGGCAACACTGCCTACACCACACTGTGGAACAGGGTATCATGAGTTTGTGCTGAAGTTTGTAACTACCCGAAATATTGGTCCTGGATCCACTTTTAAGTATACCGATCGACTTAGAATCACTTTTTGTGCCGATTTAGCAATGTCCGTCCGTCTGTCCATGTAAACGGTGTAAACACGATACAGGTCGCAATTCTTAATCAATTGACTTGAAATTTTAAACTTAAGCCTATTTTGGCCCAAGGACGAAGCCTATTGAAATTGGAAAAAAATCGGTCCATATTTAGATCTAGCCCCCATACAAAGGTCCTCCTTAATTTTGGCTCAAATGACTCTAATAGCCGCATTTTAATAGGTATCTTTTCGAAATTTGGCAGGTAATCATGTTTTATCCACACCATTCCGAATTTTAAAGAAATCGGACCAGTTATTCTTGTTGCCCCCATACAAACCACCTTCCCGATTTTCACATAAATCTCTCAAATTTCATGAAAATAAAAAATATTTAATTAAAATTCTGTTTGTGTATGTTTTTTTTTTTTTTTTTTTTTTTTTTTTTTTTATTTTTTTTTTTTTTATTTTCAAAACTTTTATTTAACTTTTATTAAATATTTTAATATAATAAGTTTTACAAAAGAAAAGAAAACATTTTCTACAACTGGTCAATGTTGACCAACGAGCAGATTACTTCTATGAAATTGTACAAAATAAAAACTACATTTGAATGTAATTTATACAGCTGTCACCAGATCAGAAGGCTTCCTTCTTTGTAGGCGCCTTGGATGGTCGTCAGTGTCGAGAAGATTACTAGCTTCTACGTTTACATGACTTATTAGTCTCATATGGTGGGAATTTGCTATAGATGTTATGACGTTGTTTACTGTTTCCACTTTCAGATCTCTGTGGAGGTCATTATTTCTAATGTACCAGGGTGCGTTAACAATATTTCGTAGTACTTTATTTTGGAATCTTTGTATGATATCAATAGTGTTTTGGGTTGCACATCCCCAAAGTTGAATACCATACATCCATATTGGTTTCAGAATTTGGTTATAAATTGTTAATTTGTTTTGAGTAGAAAGAGACGAATTCCTTCCTATGAGCCATTCGATGTTTTTGTATTTTATTTCGAGACATTGTTTTTTCTTTTTTACGTGTTCTTTCCATCTCAGTTTTACATCTAACGTCATTCCGAGATATTTGGCTGAGTTTGTTATTGGTATCAGTGAGTTATCAAAATAAATTGACATTGGAGTTATTATTCTATTGGTAAAATTGACGTGAGATGATTTTGTTTGTGTATGTTAAACGCGTACTTTAATTATCAAATCTGATTATCATGGGACCATTTTTGGACTTAGGTCCCATGTGGAAATTTCGACCGATATTCAGTTGAAGCGATTTATTGTCAAACAAAAGAAGCCTATTCAACTCAAATTTGATTAGTGAGTGCTTTTTACACTTATTAAAGATTTGACAAAATATAGATCTAATCAGTCCATGTTTGAACTTGGGACCCATTTTACGGGAAACTCTGGTGTAGGGTATTATAATGTCGGTCTTGACCGACTAAAATTTTCTTACTTGTTTTAAGATAATTTTGTTTTTCGTGAAAAAAATAATTTTTTTACCAAAACTACTTTTTCACCAAGTCTAAGCTTTTCGCATAAAAATTTTCCCTTTGTTTATCAAATGTACATAAAACAAGTGAGAGTGTTATATTCTTTGGTGCCGAATCTTTTATACTCTCCAAAACGTAAAAACACTTTTTTGCACTTATTTTTGCACTCACTTACGAAATGTACAGCTCTTTTGGTTTTTTAATGGGGTCCTCGACTGATATTTCATTTCGTTTTGCATGGAATATCAAAGTAATATAACATTATTTTTTCTAAAAAAACTTTGCATTGGCAAGTACACCCAAATCTTCTGCAAAACATTATCATGAATTAATGTTTTGGGCAAGAGTACAAAATTTGCAGGCATTTTTATATGGAGTTTGACAGATTTTTTTTCCCCGTGAAATCGAACAGAGTACTATACCTAATGCTGATTTTTTTAAACTCATTTGAAGGTGGTGAACTATTATTGTAATTATAATTTTAATTGCTTGAAAACTGTATAAGAGGCGTATACTTTATAGTGTAATTGCCTTTACATAACATTCATAATCAACGGTGCACAGTAGTTTATTTTTAATAATTCGGCCTTCAGTAAGTACTGTATCGATTTCAGCAACATTCGTGCTGGTTAATGACAATGTAATTTTGAGCTTAAGTTTGGACGCTGTACCCTTCCTGCCCAATGAGGGTACCATCAGGGGCCCCTAAAGTAGAACATATTTAGTATAAAAAAACTTTAAATTCCTCAAAATCAACAACTTCATTCAGTAAATGCGTTAAAAATCTTCCTTTGAGGATTTTGTTGTGGAAAATGTCAATTTTCATTTCCTTCTGATTTCATCCCATTCCGATTCGGAAAATTCTATTTTGTATGATTGTGTAATTAAACTATTTAGTCAATAAATTTCATTTAAAACTTTTTAAATTTATTTTTAAAACAAGTTAGTGAACTTTAACCTATATATGTGTGTGTGTGTGTGTGTGTGTGTGTGAGAGTGTAACATAATATTTCAATAAATTGCATAATTTAACATTTTGAACCAAACTACAACTAAACTTTTGTTGTCATTTTAATTATTTATTACTCCTACTACAAACTTTTCCCTTTTTTTCTGTGTTTTTGCATACACCCAGACTTAACTCATTTATTAAATGTTTTATTAACAACAAAGACTGACAAAGTTTGAAAAAGTTCTTTTTGTTTAGTTGCAGTGGCAACCAATTTGTTGCAATAAAATATTAAAATTATACCCGTTGTAGCATAATAAACATCCGGTGTTTATGTTTGCAAAAAGGTAGAAGAAATAGAAACTTTGTGTTAAAAAATAAACTAAAGTATGACTAACAAAAATAATTATAAAATTAATTACAATTTTTATCAAAGCAAATTTAATAAACTAGCATTGTTCGTTTTTTAATAAATAAATCAGATTTAATTGTTTTACAAAATAAACTGTGAAGCCAATTAAAACAAAAAAGCAAAAAATCTGTTAATAGAAATATTTATGGCTTTAGTTCAGGTGAAAACATTCACTAACGTTTAAATATTGTGTGTTATTGTGCAAATGAAAGGTTTGTTAAAAAAAAAAAAGTAAAAACATTTAACTTTGGTCTTGCCGAATGTATGAATAAACTTCATTTGAAAAAAAGTTAAAAAAAATTTCCGCGAAAAAAAAATTGGTGAAAATCAAATTTTGGTTTAACAAGTAGAAAAGTTAAATTCGACTTTGCCGAATCTATGAATACCCTCCACAATGCCTTTTTAAAGGATAGTATATTTTAACGTGAAAAAATTAACAAATTTGTTAAGAAATATTTTATTTTGAGTATAAAACTCTTTTTTTGTCATTTAAAAAAAAAAAAAAATGAAAAATTACTATTTTTTTTTGAGTGTAAAACTTTTTTTCGAGTGTAATGTTTTTTTTACTGTAAAAATATTTCTAAGTAATTGCACGTACGTATGTACACAAAATTGACATTTTTGTAAAAAAAACTTAATTTTTTTTTTGAGTGTAAAATTTTTTTTGAGTACAAAATTTTTTTCGAGTGTAACATTTTTTTTGAGTGTAATTTTTACGTTACCAATGCTTTTAAAACTAAACAAGTTTAAAAAGCATTGCTTTTAAACTAAACAAGTTTGAAAAGCAATGCTTAGTTACCACCAATGCTTTTAAAACTTGTTTACCACGTGGCATTTAAGATGAACAAAATCTGAAATTCGTGGTTTTGCTTATAAGTTTTGAACCACTTCACCGATTGAGCTGAAATTCAATACCAAATAGACCTGAGGAACGGTAAAGATATATGCCACGTTTCAGCAGTCTCATTATTGTTTTTCGAAAGTTATCGTGTTTTTTATCTCGTAAATTTGCAAAAACCCCTTGCCGAAATTTAGTCTTTTGCTCATAACTTTTGAACCACTGGACCGATTTGGCTGGATTGCAATACCAACCTGACCAGGTAAATGACCAACATATATGCCAAACTTCAGTAGCCTCTGTGAAATCTTTCAAAAGTTAGCGTGTTTTCTACGGACGGACAGACAGACGGACGGACGGACATCGCTAGATCGACTTAAAATCGATCGAGGATCATGAATATATATACTTTATGGGGTCCTAGACCAATATTTCGATGTGTTACAAACGGAATGACAAACTTATATATACCCTCTATCCAGTGACGGTCCGTGAAGTTGTCACTGGGTGTTCTCTAATTTTTAAAAACAGCAAATTTAAGTATAAAATTCATGTTTTCCTGGACCTAAAGCGTTCCCGAGATAGATAAAGATCCGATGTTATTAGTTTTGTATATTTTTGAATAATATGCAGCCCAAATTCTATTTTTTTGTCATTATGTTGCCTCACCACATCGACAATTAACAAAAAGCCTTATTTCGCAAATAAATGGAACACAAAAAAGAATTTTGGCTGAGTGTTAACAAAAACTAATAAAGCTGAACCTTGTCTATCACGGGAACGTGTAACATCCAGAAAAACATATATTATATACATAATTTTGATATTTTAAATAAGTAGAGAACACCCAGTGACAACTTCACGGACCGTCACTGCCTCTATCACTAGAGTGGAGGGTATAAAAAAAAAATAAGTAAACGGAATTAAATTAATTCGAAGAAAAAAATTAAAAAAAAAAAAAATCGCGAAAAAATCCTTTAAAACAATTTTGGGTAAAAAATATGTTTTTTACTCGTTTAAATGGCTTTCCGTACCCAATTTTGTTGACATATGTCAACCAGATGCCGTAAAGCACTTTGTATTTATTTTTATACCCTCCAACCACTTCGTCATTCCATTTGTAACGCAATGAAATATCGGTCGGGGACCCCATAAAGTATATGAGGCATTCCACACCAAATGTCCAGCGAAAAAAAACATGTGTTCCGTAAACTTCTGAATAGGTAGTATGGATAGCCCTATATGGAACTTAGAAAATTGCGATTTTGGTTTTTCAATTTTTCAAAAACTGGGCTTAGGAGGCGTGGTCAAATATTGGAAAAATGGTAAAATTTGTGGCGAGTTGCCTTGATTAAATATTTATCACATTAAAACGGAATGCACCACAATCTCAAAAATTTGCAGTCTTATATAGTTTTGTATGGGCTATCGATTAAATTTTTTTTTTTGGAAAATTTTCAGAACCCGTTCTGAAATTTTCCATTTTCTAAAAAAGTCAATTTATCAAAAATCCGGCCACTTTTTTTTTCTTTTTTATTTATTTTTTTAAAAGTTTAGATGTTTGTCCATCCACACAAAAAAAATCAGAAACACGTTCATCTTTTTTTTCGAGAAAATCGCATTTGAACTTAAAATTTCATAACAATTTTGTTATTTGCTTGTATTTTCTTGTGTCAACAGAGCGTATGACGAATATTTATTCAATTAATATTACTCATTCGAAACTTTAAAACAATGAAATACAAGCAAATAACAAAATTGTTATGAAATTTAAAGTTCAAATGCGATTTTCTCGAAAAAAAAGGTGAACGTGTTTCTGATTTTTTTTGTGTGGATGGACAAACATCTAAACTTTTAAAAAAACAAATAAAAAAGAAAAAAAAAAGTGGCCGGATTTTTGATAAATTGACTTTTTTAGAAAATGGAAAATTTCAGAACGGGTTCTGAAAATTTTCCAAAAAAAAAAATTTTAATCGATAGCCCATACAAAACTATATAAGAACGTAAATTTTTAACATTGTGGTGCATTCCGTTTTAATGTGATAAATATTTAATCAAGGCAACTCGCCACAAATTTTACCATTTTTCCAATATTTGACCACGCCTCCTAAGCCCAGTTTTCGAAAATTTGAAAAACCAAAAACGCAATTTTCTTAGCTACATATAGGGCTATCCAAAAAACCTATTCAGAAATTTACGGGACACATGTTTTTCTGTAGCGGGACATTTGGTGTGGAATGTCTCATATATATTATTGATCCATGATCGATTCTAAGACATTCAGTGAATGTCCGCCCGTCCGTCCGTCCGTCCGTCTGTCTGTCTGTAGATGGCACGATACAGTCCAAAATAAAAGGGCTAGCCTCCAGAAATTTGGCATGAATATGTCTTATGGTCCTAGGCAGGTTAAGTTCGTAAATGGGCAAAATCGGCTCAGGGGGAAAAAAGTTCCCCCTTGAAGAACTGAACCAACCTCTGAAAAAATTCACTTTTTTTATATGTTTTTTTGTATTTTTGTTAAATAAATGAAACATTTGTTATATTTATCAGGATGGGAAGGTTTTCTTAACGTTCCCCACTGACCCCCATCACACCCCTCCCCAAAAAACAAACGCCCCTGACAATTTTTTTATTTTTTTTTTAATTTTGGAGGGTATAAAAGATTCGGCACAGCCGAATTTAACATTCTCACTTGTTTAATTTTGGTGATTTTTTCCGATTTAGAGACTTAATCGACATGTGTTTCGGAATTTGTCAGATTCCATTGTCAAATATAGCAAATATAACAACCCAGTTGTACAAGTAGCAAAGGGATTTAAATATACAAATCGTTAATGTTCAAATTACTAGAAAAAGTGTAGTAATCCCATTTTACTAATATTTGACAGATTTCCTTGATTTTTAAATAAAATATTTTTTTTTTCGTAAATGTCCAAATTTCCAAGGTAATGAAAAAAAAAATAAAAAAAAGCCACGCGAATTGTAAATTTACAAATTTAACAGTATAAAGCTTGTTAAATTACAAAAAAAAAACTCAAAATTTTTACTAAGAATTCTCGTAAAATAGGAGTTAGCTAAAAATCTAGTAATGTAAAGAGAATTCCATGTAAGTCTTATCGCGTCAACAAAAAAGTTATAAATTTACAATTTTTAACATGTTGCAGGACGCCACTTCAGTTTGAATTACTGTTTTAATTTTTTTAAAACCAAAAACTTTAGTAACTTGGGTTTGTAACTTGGATACTAATTCACCTCGTTGTAAAAAAAATATTCATCAGCTGGTGAATAAAACGTAACATAATTAATTTTCATCAATTTTTATTTCATCATAATTTTGATTTTTTTTCATAAATTTTTTTTCATCAATATTTTCTTCCATCAATATTTTTTTTCATCAATATTTTTTTTCATCAATATTTTCTTCCATCAATATTTTTTTTCATCAATATTTTTTTTCATCAATATTTTTTTTTTCGTCAATATTTTTTATTTTTTTTTTTCATCACTATTTTTTTTTAATCAATATTATTTTTTCATCAATATTTTTTATTCAACGATATTTTTTTCTCACCAATATTTTTTTTTCGTCAATATTTTGTCCATCAATATTTTTTTTTCATCAGTATTTTTTTTTTCTTTTTTTTCAAAAAATTGTTTTCATCAATATTTTTTTCATCAATATCTTTTTTCATCAATATTTTTTTCATCAGTATTTTTCATCAACTTTTTTTTCATCAATGTTATTTTTATCAATATTTTTTTTCCTCTAAATTTTTTTTTAATCAATATTTTTTTATCAATATTTTTTTCGTTAATATTTTTTTCATCAATATTTTTTTCGTCAAAATTTTTTTTAATCAAAATTTTTTTTTCATTAATATTTTTATTTTCATCAATATCTTTTTCATCATTTTTTTTTGTTCATTAATATTGTTTTTCATCAATATTATTTTTCAAAATTTTTTTTTTACAAAAAAGAAAATAAGAATTACTGTTTTCATTTTCTTACAACCAAAAATTTTAGTAACTTGTGTTTATAACTTGGATAATAATTCACCTTGTGGTGAAAATATATATTCACTAGCTTGTGAATAAAACGCAACATAATTATTTTTCATAAATATTTTATTTTAATGAATATTTTTTTTTAAACAATATTTTTTTAGTCAATATTTTTTTCATCAATATTTTTTTCATCAATATCTTTTTTTAATCGATATTTTTTTCATAATTTTTTTCTCATCAATATTTTTTCCATCTATACTTTGTTTATCAATATTTTTTTGTCAATATTATTTTCATCAATTTTTTTTTTCATACATATTTTTGTTTTCATTAATATTTTTTTAATCAATATTTTGTTTCATAAATTTTTTTTCGTCAATATTTTTACATCAATATTTTTTTCAATTCATCAATACCTTTTTTCATTAAAACTTTTTTTTATCAATATTTGTTTTTTCAGCAATATTTTTTTTCATCAATATTATCTATATATATAAAAGAGTAATGTGACTGACTGACTGACTGACTGACTTATATACTCATTCATCATCGCCCAGCTCAAACCGCTGAAGCCAGAGACTTGAAATTTGGACTGTAGGTCCACCTCCCGGAATATAGATCCACTAAGGCTGGATTTTTGCCAATGTTGATTCTAAGGGGGTAAAAAGGGTAAAAAACTGTACTTTTGGTACTTTTTATATCTCCTGAAATAATGGTCATGGAGACTTGAAATTTGGACTGTATGTTCACATCCCGGAATATAGATCCAGTAAGGCCGGATTTTTGCCAATGTTGATTCTAAGGGGACAAAAAGGGTATAAAACTGTACTTTTGGTACTTTTTATATCTTCTGAAATAATGGTCACAGAGGCTTGAAATTTGGACTGTGTGTTTACCTCCTGGAATATAGATCCAGTAATGCCGGATTTTTGCCAATGTTGATTCTAAGGGGGTAAAAAGGGTAAAAAAACTGTACTTTTGGTACTTTTTATATCTCCTGAAATAATGGTCACAGAAACTTGAAATTTGGACTGTATGTTCACCTCCCGGAATATAGATCCAGTAAGGCTGGATTTTTGCCAATGTTGATTCTATGGGGGTAAAAAGGGTAAAAAAATGTACCATTGGTACCTTTTATATTTCCTTAAATAATGGTCCTAGACACTTGAAATTTTGAATGTAGGTTCAGCTCCCGGAATATAAATCTACTAAGGCTGGATTTTGCCAATGTTGATTCTAAGGCTGGATTTTTGCCAATGTTGATTCTAAGGGGGTAAGAAGGGTAAAAAAATGTACCTTTGGTACCTTTTATATTTCCTTAAAAGGGGTAAAAAGGGTAAAAAACTGTACTTTTGTTACCTTTTATATTTTCTTAAATAATGGTCCTACAAACTTAAAATTTGCAATGTAGGTTCACCTCCCGGAAAAAATATTCCCCAAGGCTGGGTTTTTGCCAATGTTGACTCTACGGGGGTAAAATGGAAAAAAAGCACCTTTTATAAAAAGTACCTTTTATCAAAAGCACCTTTTACAAAAAGTAGCTTTTATAAAAAGTACCTGTTATAAAAAGTACCTTTTATAAAGAGTACCTTTTATAAAAAATACTCTTTATAAAAAGTACCTTTTATAAAAAGTACCTTTTATAAAAAGTACCTTTTATAAAAAGTACCTTTTATAAAAAGTACCTTTTATAAAAAGTACCTTTTATAAAAAGTACCTTTTATAAAAAGTACCTTTTATAAAAAGTACCTTTTATAAAAAGTACCTTTTATAAAAAGTACCTTTTATAAAAAGTACCTTTTATAAAAAGTACCTTTTATAAAAAGTACCTTTTATAAAAAGTACCTTTTATAAAAAGTACCTTTTATAAAAAGTACCTTTTATAAAAAGTACCTTTTATAAAAAGTGCCTTTTATAAAAAGTACCTTTTATAAAAAGTACCTTTTATAAAAAGTACCTTTTATAAAAAGTACCTTTTATAAAAAGTTCTTTTAATATTTGCTGAAACAATGATCCTAGATAATTGAAATATGGATTGTCCTTACCTTACCTTACCTTACCTTACCTTACCTTACCTTACCTTACCTTACCTTACCTTACCTTACCTTACCTTACCTTACCTTACCTTACCTTACCTTACCTTACCTTACCTTACCTTACCTTACCTTACCTTACCTTACCTTACCTTACCTTACCTTACCTTACCTTACCTTACCTTACCTTACCTTACCTTACCTTACCTTACCTTACCTTACCTTACCTTACCTTACCTTACCTTACCTTACCTTACCTTACCTTACCTTACCTTACCTTACCTTACCTTACCTTACCTTACCTTACCTTACCTTACCTTACCTTACCTTACCTTACCTTA
This sequence comes from Pegoplata infirma, assembly GCA_963921195.1. Taxonomy (NCBI): domain Eukaryota; kingdom Metazoa; phylum Arthropoda; class Insecta; order Diptera; family Anthomyiidae; genus Pegoplata; species Pegoplata infirma. Next base: position 82,647,837 of record OY992539.1, read on the forward strand.
CCTTACCTTACCTTACCTTACCTTACCTTACCTTACCTTACCTTACCTTACCTTACCTTACCTTACCTTACCTTACCTTACCTTACCTTACCTTACCTTACCTTACCTTACCTTACCTTACCTTACCTTACCTTACCTTACCTTACCTTACCTTACCTTACCTTACCTTACCTTACCTTACCTTACCTTACCTTACCTTACCTTACCTTACCTTACCTTACCTTACCTTACCTTACCTTACCTTACCTTACCTTACCTTACCTTACCTTACCTTACCTTACCTTACCTTACCTTACCTTACCTTACCTTACCTTACCTTACCTTACCTTACCTTACCTTACCTTACCTTACCTTACCTTACCTTACCTTACCTTACCTTACCTTACCTTACCTTACCTTACCTTACCTTACCTTACCTTACCTTACCTTACCTTACCTTACCTTACCTTACCTTACCTTACCTTACCTTACCTTACCTTACCTTACCTTACCTTACCTTACCTTACCTTACCTTACCTTACCTTACCTTACCTTACCTTACCTTACCTTACCTTACCTTACCTTACCTTACCTTACCTTACCTTACCTTACCTTACCTTACCTTACCTTACCTTACCTTACCTTACCTTACCTTACCTTACCTTACCTTACCTTACCTTACCTTACCTTACCTTACCTTACCTTACCTTACCTTACCTTACCTTACCTTACCTTACCTTACCTTACCTTACCTTACCTTACCTTACCTTACCTTACCTTACCTTACCTTACCTTACCTTACCTTACCTTACCTTACCTTACCTTACCTTACCTTACCTTACCTTACCTTACCTTACCTTACCTTACCTTACCTTACCTTACCTTACCTTACCTTACCTTACCTTACCTTACCTTACCTTACCTTACCTTACCTTACCTTACCTTACCTTACCTTACCTTACCTTACCTTACCTTACCTTACCTTACCTTACCTTACCTTACCTTACCTTACCTTACCTTACCTTACCTTACCTTACCTTACCTTACCTTACCTTACCTTACCTTACCTTACCTTACCTTACCTTACCTTACCTTACCTTACCTTACCTTACCTTACCTTACCTTACCTTACCTTACCTTACCTTACCTTACCTTACCTTACCTTACCTTACCTTACCTTACCTTACCTTACCTTACCTTACCTTACCTTACCTTACCTTACCTTACCTTACCTTACCTTACCTTACCTTACCTTACCTTACCTTACCTTACCTTACCTTACCTTACCTTACCTTACCTTACCTTACCTTACCTTACCTTACCTTACCTTACCTTACCTTACCTTACCTTACCTTACCTTACCTTACCTTACCTTACCTTACCTTACCTTACCTTACCTTACCTTACCTTTTTGATACTTTTTTATTTCCTGAAATAATAAACATAGAAACTTAAAATTGGGTAAGGTTCGCCTCTCGGAAAATAAAGGGATTAAAAGGATTAAAAAAGTGTACTTATTGATTTCCTGATATAATGGTCCCAGAAACTTAAAATTTGGAATGTAAAATCCTTCGGTGAAAAAAGAGATTGGGAAAAGTTCTTTTTGGAAATTCCGTTTCTTAACGGGGATAAAAAGTACTTTTAATATTTGCTGAAACAATGATCCTAGATAATTGAAATATGGATTGTAGGATCCTTCGATGAAGAAAAAACATTCTGGAAGAGGTACTTTTTTTAAATTCCGTTTCTAATGGGGGTAATAAAGTGTACTTTTGGTCCTTTTTTTTTTCCTATAATAATGACCTCAGAAGATGGGGATGGAATTGGAAATGAAATGGCGTAGAACGGGGAACAATATAAAATAGAGCAGGGAACAATATGGAATGATATTTTCAACTTAAATTTTTGGTGTTTAGCTTTTTTTACTCCATATTTTTTTTTATTCCAATTTCTTTTTTCACTGAAATATTTATTCACTCAAAATCCAAAATCCCGACATACGGGCTCGAAAATTGTCATTATATTTTTTCCCCGGAACGAACATGATCACGTACCAGCAAATTTATTCAAATTTTATTGTTTAAATTATTCATTGAAATATTTTTATATGGAAGACTACGTAGGGGAATTTTTTTGAAATCGATAGAATAATCCTGATCCTTCTATTATCCGGTATTCAATACAACCGGTAACGAAGTACCGGGATTGTAAGCTAGTTTTTCATAATAGAATATAACTATTACTGTTTTTTTTTAAAGAATATAACTATTACTGTTTTCATTTTCTTAAAACCAAAAACTTTAGTAACCTGGGTTTGTAACTTGGATAAATAAATAATAAATAATTCACCTCGTGGTGAAAAAATATTCACCAGCTGGTGAATAAAACGTAACATAATTATTTTCCATAAATTGTTTTTCGTCAATATTTTTTGTTTTTTTAATCAAAATTTTTTTAGTCAATATTTTTTCCCTCAATATTTTTTTTCATCAATATTTTTTTTCATAAATTTTTTTTATCATTGTTTTCTTTTTTCATCAATATTTTTTTTTTATCAATATTTTTTTTTTTTCACCAATATTTTTTTCTCACCAATATTTTTTTTTCGTCAATATTTTTTCCATCAATATTTTTTTATGAATATTTTTTCATCAATATTTTTTTTTCATTTTTTTAATCAACATTTTTTATCCATATTTTTTCATGTGAACATATTTTTATCAATATTTTTTTTTCAATATTTTTTTCTTCAATATTTTTTTCATCAATATTTTCTATTTATTAATTTTTTTTTATTTTCATTAATATTTTTTTCATCAATATTTTTTCTTAATTTATCAATATCTTTTTTCATTAACCACTTGTTTTCATCAAAAACTTTTTTGTTATCGACTAACACAGACAAGCCTCCAAAGATTCTGAAAAGCAGTGGGACCTACAAAATATAGTGTCATCAGTATTCGCCAAACTGGAAATAATGTGACTAATAGTCCATTGAACAAATTCTGTCAAATGTATGATATTTCAATATTTCATCCATCCCAACATCTCAGAACAAACGAACCATCTATTTTTAATCCTTAAGGCTGTCCCCATACAATTTTATTAACTAATCTTTTTTTTAACTAATCTGTTTTACGAAATCAGCTCCCATGGAGCCTCCTAGAATAGTCAAAAGCAAGACCGATCCCTATTTATTTTTACCCCTTAATATTTTTACCGAACATAACTACCCCTATCTAAACTCGCTTAGGGGGCTTCCATACAAAATGACATTTTTATAAAATTTGCTCTCACCGCTCTAACTGTCCCTTAGGTTCCCCTAGAGGTGTCAAATATATGACCAATCCCCAATATTTGTTGATCAGTAAGGTTTCATTTAGAACTCACCTACCCTCTATCTTTAATCGTTATCAGATGGCAAAGTCAAGGGGTTTTTTTGCATTAAACCCTCTACAAAAAAATCATAGTTTTAAAATCTCGTTTTTTTATAGGTATTTCGCTCTCAAAATTTGTATGTACATGTGTGCTTTCAAATATGTCTGCGACATGGTTGTTTTGTTAGTAGCACATGTTTCCCCCAAAACACATTACTGCTAATGACACGACAACAAAACTTTGTTAATTTTCAAATAGTTGTTTTATTTTTTTCACAATGTTCTTCATAAAAAAAAAAAACTAAAGAAAGTTAAATGAAAATGTTGTCCAACATATTCATACACGCAGAAAAATATTTAATGGAATTTTATCAACGCCAGCCAAATATAAAATTTTTAAAAAATTTCTGAAATTTTTCACAATTTTTGGATTAGTTTTTTTTTTTTATTTGTCCAGAATAGAGTTTGCAAATAATCGAGATATTTCATAATCGCGATTACGATTAAAAAAACGCCGTTAATCGCGATTAACGATTAATCGAATTTTTAAATAATTTGAATTCCAATAGCTTCATTAAAAAACTTTTTGGAAATTAACATTTCAGAGCGTACGAAAATTCAAAAACTAATATTTTTAAGAAATAAAATTATAGGCCCTTTTTTATTTTAAATTTCAAATTTTCAATACATTTTTTGAAAGTCGATTTTAAAAACAAAAACAATTTGTATGGTAATAAAATTAAAAGCTCATTTTAAATTTATTTTATTTTCTTGTGGTAAAGCTGATAAAGTTCCGAATTTCCATAGATTTAGGTACAAAATCTTTTTTTTATACCATAGCGCCTTCAAACTGCGCTCTTGATGCAGTACAGGAACAATTTTTTATATTTTTTGTTAAGATATTTTTTTTTAAAAACTTATAATACCTTCCGATAGCCAATATATGTCTGAAAATAGAAATCAAATGTAGTAAAACTGCACTTACAGTTTTTTATTTCGTGACCCTCTTTCCTTTTAAAAGGACTTCAACATTTTTAAGGATATATTTTATAAAATATTTCTGAAATATTTGCATTTGTCTTAGGATGCCACTGGTGATGGCAAATGAAAGAGAAGGATCTCCCTTAATTTTTTTCAGGACAAAAGGATGTGAATAAAGTCTTTCTAAAACATTATCAAAATATTTTGTTGAAAATTTCGAATGATATTGAAGGATAAAGTTTTGAAACGTTGTAACTTACCTCCTTTTTCCTGATATCTAAAACTTATAAAATAGGGAAAATATGGGAGATCCTCCTCTTTTATTTGCCATCACCAGTGGCATCCTAGGACAAATGCAAATATTTCCGAAATATTTTACAAAATATATCCTTAAAAATGTTGAAGTCCTTTTAAAAGGAAACAGGATCGCGAAATGAAAAACTGTAAATGCAGTTTTACTAACTTTAGCCTCTAGATTAAAGTTTGAAAAAATTACGTTATTTGACAAAATTGTATGTCGAATTTTTTACCAAATCCGGTCAAAGAAATTATTTGCATATATTTTTAAAACAAAATTGAGGGGTTACTAAGATCAGAATTAAATTTTTGCTGGAAGTTTTAATGACTTTTACAAGAAAAAAGGAAAGAAAAATTGCAAAGAAGTTAAATGAATCATGGGCCAAGATTGTACATGTTTTAAATTCGTCGTAAAAACAGTGTATTTCATAGACAATGATTAATCGTAATCGCGTCATTTTTTTGTCGATTACGATTACGATTACGATTAATTGGCACGATTAATCGCGATTACGATTACGATTTTAATCGTTTTGCAAACTCTAGTCCAGAACTTTCCACAGTTTTGCCCCTAAATTTAAACTAATAAAAAGCTTTTGTGGAAAAAAAAAATTGTGATAAAAAAAATTAAAAACAAAATTTTTGTTGAAAAAAAAAAACATTTTGATGACAAAAAGGGTGTTTTGACAAAAAAAAAAAAATAAGGATAAAAAAAATATTGATGGAAAAAAAAAATTTTGATGAAAAAAATTAAGTTTTAATAGAAAAAAAATTAAAAATAATGTTGATGAAAAATAATTTTGTTGCAACCCAGTCCATCCACCCAGAGCCATCCTCAGTAACGGCGCGGTGACATGTCAGAGTCACTGCTGACATCCACAAGACATCTCTATGTACTGAGTTGAGGACAGTTTTATATAAATTTCTGAATAGTTTGTATACAAGAATGTAAATTTTTCAGATTGTGGTGCATAATTTGACCAATTTTTAAATATTTGACCACGCCTCCTAAGCCCAGTTTTTGAAAAATTGAGTCTCCAAAAACGCAATTTTCTTAGTTGCATATAGGGCATAAGCTATTCAGAAATTCACGGGACACATGTTTTTCTGTAGCGGTACATTTGTTGTAGAATGCCTCATTAGACTGGTATTTTTCTGTATTTTTTTCTCCGATTTTCAAAGTTCGAGCATTTTTTTATTCTACTAGGCCTAAGACTTATGTGGTATCAATTTGCGGCTAATCGGATTAAATTAACCCGTAGCGCCTGGCGGTCATATTTTTGGATTTTTGAAAAATAAAAAAAAATTTTTCGATACATCATTTTTGTAATTTTGATACGCTGAGCACGAAATCAAAAAAATTGTAAAATCAATCGAACAGTTTTCGAGATATCGCTAATTGAAATTTGCAAAAAAATTTAGGTTTTTACGTTCAAGAAATGTTTTAAAAAAGTTTCAAAACTTCATACCGCCGACCCTTTTGTAGATTTTGAGATCTTCATTTACAACAAATTAGATCATTTGATCATTTTAAATTTGATCATTTTAACCTGTGCCACATAAGTTTTAGCCTAGGACAATAAAAATTTGCCCGGACACTTTGAAAAATCCAAAGTTGACAAATAATATGCCGGTCTAATGCCTCATATGCCTCATAGTCCTAGGCCGGTTTAGTTCGAAAATGGACATAATCTGACCAGGGCACAGTGGATTATATAAGGTGAATGCATCTCATAATTGATTTTTGCAAATGTTTGAAATTAACCATAAAACAAGTTCTATCGTAAAGCTAAGATGTCAAGCAATAATTATTTTCATAAATCATAGTTATTATGTCAACAGAAGCATTCGGAAATGGCGACAGAACACACAACTTTCGACTTTAAAGATTTGGGGAGATAAAATTATACGATATTCAAGTGCGTATTTTTAATATTTCTAATTATTTTTTTTGGGATTGTAATACCATGTTGGAAAGGGTAACTTGTCCAGATTCTATTTTTGTTATGAGCTTTGTATATATTGTTAGCAGAATTGACATTTTTTCATTTGAAGTATATAATATTTTTTTGCTAACCTACGCAACTTTGACTAGGTTTTAACTGTTAGCGCCGTTTTCCTCCAATCTAGTTATAACATAGAATTAAAGTTAAACTTATTATCTAAAAGATATATCAAAACTAGCTGCCTTTTCGTGCCTTTAAACAAATGGCATGCAAAAATGTTGACGAACTCTCAAATTAAAAATAAATAAAAATTTAATTATGAATTATTTTCGCTCATTATGCCCTACTCAATTTGCCATTCCGTGTGTAACGCAACGAAATATCGGTCTAGGATCACATAAAATACATATAACATTGATCCATGATCAATTTTAAGATATTCTAGCGATGTCTGTCCGTCTGTCTGTGGAAAGCACGATGTAGTCCAAACCAAAAGAGCTAGACCCCGGAAGTTTGACAAAAAAAAATTACTTATAACTGGCTAAGTTTGTAAATGGGCAAAATCGGACCTCGGGTTAAACAATTTCCCCTTAAAAAAAACAAAAACAACCCCAAAAAAACATTTTTTGCATATTTTTTAGCATATTTGTTCAACAATTGAGCAATATGTTGATTACTATAAGAATTAAAAAACCTGCGCTTGTCAAAGAGACTGAGAAACGTATTTTTTTTTTGTCTGCCCTCGTTTGAAGGCGTGGCTATAACAATAAATGCTAAAATTGTGTTTTTTTTGCGTATTATAATTAATGAGTTTGTAGACATTTATTGCAAAAAGGTAGAGGTAGTCCCCGCCGACAAACCCCCCCCCCCCACCCCCTTACTCCATTTCCCAAAAAAAAGACAATTTATTTATTTTTTCACTTTTGGCAACAGCCGAATTTAACACTATTTTTTTTATCTTGGCAACCTTCATACGATTTTTTTATTATAACTTCCTTATATTAGTCGTATTACAATAAAATATCAGTTAAATTTTATATTTGACACCAATGAAAATCTATATGAATCCGGTAATTTTTTTAAAAATTCCAACATTTGGCCCTTAAAAGTCTATGGGGCTAAATGTTAACCTTTTCTGAAAAATTTATCTACAAAATTACTTATTATAAATATCTGTTGCAAAATTCAATTGAAAATAATTACAAAATATAAAAAAATACCTATTTAACTTGTCCTAACATTTTACTTTTATACTAAAATTCAACAAAAATATCGAAAATGTATTTTTAACCCTTCACAACTTTAGTTCTCGTCAGTCGATTTTTATGATTAAAAGCACAAATTAAAGCCTAAAGTCTCACCTATTCAACAAAAAAGACGGCATACAAAAATATTGATCCAATCAAAAGTTACAGATTTTTGATCCGGAAATGACCAAAATTTTCCACTGTGCTGGGGAAAAAGTTTCCCCTTGCAGAACTAAACCAACCTCTGAAAAATGCAAAATCTGACCAGGAAAAGTTTCCCCTTGCAGAACTAAACCAGCCTCTGAAAAACTCAAATTGTTTAGATCTTTTTCTGTATTTTCGTTAAGCATATGAAACATTTTAAAGTTCACAGAAGTTTAAAATTGAGTTGGAAGCGCTATTTCTCTAACGACTCCCTTCTAAGATCTGCTTCCAGTTCAGCACAATTTTTGCTGGGAGGCATCAAATTTTATAACTACAAGGAATAATTTTTGTAAGTGTAATTGTTTACATCAGGATGATGTATTTTTATGCTCTACAATTTTCATCATACTTATTCATGAATGAGAAACATACTTTAGTTGGGGCTGATGTATTTTTTTTTTTTTGAAAAACAAACCATAAAATTGTCGGCGGAAAATTCGAAATGTAATCTAAAGTTATATTGTTGCCATTTTAGTCATTGTTGTCTGCATCCATCGTTTTATTTTATTTTTTTTTTCTTGTACAGTTTTCATTGTGATGTGTATATCACAGTTGGCGGAATTTTGCACAAAAATGTATATGAATGAATTTATATTTAGTTGTTTGAGTGTATGTGATTTGAGACACCCAAAAAAATATATTTGTTAATTAATTACTTTTAATAAAATTTTGTCTAGATATTGTAAACGGAAAGAACTTATTTCATTTAGGATAAATTACTATTAATAACATAGTGCTACCACAGTGAAAAATTAAAATATGCAGAGGTTCTCATAAAAAAATTTGGGTTATTTGGAGTCCATGAAGTATGGACGGAGTTTGTCTCAATCATTTCAACTAAAACTTTTTTAACATGATAATGTTTTTAGGCTGGTGTCTAATTTTAAAAAAGTTGCAGGACGCCACCTCAGTTTTCTTTAACGAAAAAGAAAACAAGAATTACTATTTTCATTTACTTAAAACAAAAAATTTTAAACTTGGGTTTGTAACTTGGATAATAATTCACCTCGTGGTGAATAAACCCGTTTTTCACCAGCTGGAGAATAAAAAGTAACATGATTATCTTTCAACAAAATTTTTTTTTTTTTCATAACATTATTTTTTCATCAAATTTTTTTTTTTCATCAATTTTTTTTTTCATATTTTTTTTTTGCATCAAACTTTTTTTTTCATTATTTTTTTTTTATCAATTTTTTTTTCATCAACTTTTTTTTCATCAAATTTTTTTTTTTTCGTCAAAATTTTTTTTCATTAATTTTTTTTCTCATCAAATTTTTTTTTTCATCAAAATTTTTTTTCATAAATTTTTTTGTTTTTTCATAAAATTTTTTTTTTTCATCAATTTTTTTTCATTATTTTTTTTTTCATAATTTTTTTTTTTCATAAATATTTTTTTTTTATAATTTTTTTTTTCATATATTTTTCATCAATTTTTTTCATCAAATTTTTTTAAAAAAATTTTCTCACAAAAAAATTTTTTTTTACATCAATAAATTTTTCTTTTCATCAAAAACTTTTTTTCATCAAAATTTTTGGGTTCATTAAATTTTTTTTAACAAAATTTTGTTTTTCGTGAAAAAAAATCATTTTTTTTACCAAAACTACTTTTTAACCAAGTCTAAGCTTTTCGCATAAAAATTTTCCATTTCTTTATCAAATGTACATAAAACAAGTGAGAATGTTATATTCTTTGGTGCCGAATCTTTCATACTCTCCAAAATGTAAAAACACTTTTTTGCACTTATTTTGGCACTCACTTACGAAACGTACAGCTCTTTTGGTTTTTTAATGGGGTCCTCGACTGATATTTCAATTCGTTTTGCATGGAATAGCGAAGTAATATAACATTATTTTTTGTAAAAAAAGACTTGCTTTGGCAAGTACACCCAAATCTTCAGCAAAACATTATCATGATTTAATGTTTTGGGAGAGAGTACAAAATTCGCAGGCTTTTTTCTACAGAAATAGTATTTGATTTTGAGATCTGTTCCCCATCGAAAAGTCTAAGATTCTGAGAACTTTTTCCTTTAGCAGAAGTCTCAGGTTCTGAGAAATTTTTTCTATAGAAAAAGTTTCAGATTCGAAGACATTTCTCTTATAGAAAAAGTCTTAGCTTGTACAGAAAAAGTCTCAGATTCTGAGAAATTGTTCTATTCGAAAAAGTCCCTATGACCTTTTTCCTTTAGAATAAGTCTCAAATTCATTTGAGACTTTTTTCTTTAGAAAAGTCTCAGATTTTTCAAAAAGAAAAATTTTTTATCCAAATTCTGATTAATTTGTATATTTTGACCTTTAAAATATTATATTTTGAGTAGGTTTATTTTAGCTCGAGCTCATTGTTTCCTTAACTAATTAAAACTTTAGAATAATTTTCAATAAAATTATTTTTATGTTTTAAATTTTTTATATTGGTAATTTTTGCAAGACATAAATACATTTAAAACAGAAAAATAATTTTCTTGAAATTTATTCTATGAGAATATCGTCGCTGCGCCTAAAAATGGAGTCATGTGTTTTTCAATTTTTTTTAAAGAGACCCAAGAAACAGCCTCATTTGGTTCTTTCGGAGTACTTTTTAAAAGTCAACTTTTAATCCACATGTTATTTATAATATTGGTTAAATATTTTTGTCAAGTCTTTTTCATAAAAGTACCACGAAAGAACCAAATTTGGTTGTTTCTTGGGCCTCTTCAAAAAAATATTTTTAACACATGACTAGGCTGACCATTCGTACTGAATTGATCAGTACATGTACTGATTTTTGATCACGTGTACTGATCAAAAATCGTTGTACTGATATGTACTGATTTTTTAAAATATGTACTGATTGTACTGATTTTTGAAGATTTCAATATAAAAAATCTGTACAAAAACTTGAATTTCCATTATATAAGTCGTCTGAGTTGTTTTTTATAACTTAAGTCTGAAAATGACATAATTTATAATGAATTTATTCTAAGGAGATTAGAGTTCGTGAATTATGAGATTCTTTTGATATTCCTAAATTTATATGAAAATGCGCACAGAATCTTTTAGGTTTTCTATAGCGAAAAGTTCAATGGGCCGATGGATTTTTTATATTTTTAGAAAGATGATGTAAATTGCATAAATCCAATTGATTCTGAGATCTTAGATAGGGTAATGTCATCAGAGGTTATTCAAAAAAGTGCTCAGAAAATCAGGGACTTTAAACGTGCTTATTAGCTGTGAAGTTTTCTTACAGGAAAAGTTGTCAAAACGGTAAAAGTCTTAAAAATCTTCGGGATTATCTTATTCTCAAAACCTGTGGAATTTTGTTATATTTTCTGCACTCAAACGATCAAAACATTAAAATGAAGTCGTTTGAAGTCAACTAAATTTTCTGCAAAATCACGACAGTTGTTTTTTTGCAGTTGTTTTTTGCAGTTGTTTTTAACAGTTGTTTTTACTCAAATTTTTGGGGTCAAGTTAGTTTAACCGATATTTTTGAGTGTTGAAAAAGTATCAATGTTTTCTCATAGAACAAATTTTTAGAGAGTTATTTCTAGAAAAAAAAAACATAAAAACTTGGGCGTACTGATTCAGGCTCAGAAAAAAATGGTCACCCTACACATGACTCCATTTTTAGGCGCAGCGACGATATCATAGTCTTAATTAGTAAATGAAAAATAATGCCCTCGAGCTAGAATAAACCTACTCAAAATATAAAAAAATTTTATCTCCGAACATTTTCTTTTTCGAATTTTTGTAGAAGAATTTACATATTCTGAAAACAAATTTATAACCACTACTTATTAACGCTTAAGAGATGGGCACATGAGCAGATTATAGCGTTATTCACGTGATTCACGCGTGAGTGAAACTAAATTCAATTTTACTCGCGTGATTGTGAGTGAGGGTGAATGGGGAAACAAATTGCGTGAGTGAGTGAGTGAGTGTGCGTGAGTAAGATTTTTGCGTGAGTGAGTTTGTGTGTGTCGATTTTTTTTGCGTGAGTTTTCGTAACTTATTTTCTTTTCGTATCTCCTTTTCTATCAAAAAAAAAAAAAAACAACAAAAACTTTAAAATTTTACTTAAAATTTAGTTTTTAGAAATTGTAATTTTTGAATTTTTTGTAGTAAAAATATGAGTTTCGTAAGAGTGAGTCAAAGTTAGTGTGAGTTAGGTTTGTGTAAGTTCACGTGAGTGTGAGTTGTATTAAATTTACTCACGTGATTGTGAGTTAGTGTGAGTAAAAAAAAATATGCTCGTGAGTGTGCATGATTCAAAAATTCCTGTCATGTGCTTGAGTGAATGTGAGTCAATAAATCACTCACGCGCCCATCTATAGCTTAAGTCTTCTTCGTCTATTTTAAAGACCACTTTTTGAAGCATTTTTTATTTAGTTTATTTTAATTATCAAATTTTATTTTTTTTTTAAATTTTAGGTTTTGGGAAACATTTGCTAATAAAAGCTGTAAACGACGTGATTGTGAAAAACTATGAGTATGACCGTAATCTATGGACCCCAACCAACTTAAATTTTTATATGAGAACCTCTTCATATTATTTTTCAGGTTTGTAGCACTGTGTTGTTAATGTTTTGGAAATTTTCCTTAATTGTTTAAAATTTTTTTGAGTTTCACAGATTTTTTGTGAATTCTTGTAATTTTTTTTATTTTTCTGTATATTTCTTGATTATTTTGATTTCTTTGATAAGTATTAGTTATTTTCTCTAAAAGTAACCGAAATTTTTTGAGTGTAATAAAAGTATAAAAGTTGGTGTGATTGTTTTATGTCATTATGTTTGTGAACAAAAACATGTGAAAATTTTGAAATTTTTTGTTCGTTATTTAGATTTTGTCAACATTATTATGCATTTTGTGTTGTGTCGTTGTAAATTATGTTACATTCAGTTATGAGTTGTGTATACCCTACACAAAACTATGCAGAATAAAAAAATAAAAGTGATATCGGACTAGGGTTGCCCGACGGCCTAGAATGGCCTAGATTTTCCAGTTATTTGAGGTCAGTTTCAAGTTAAAACATAATTTGTTCAGTGGAAAAATGATTTTCATAATTCACGAAATCCACAAGAGATTTTATAAAATCTGACCGATGGCCTTTTTATTTCGCAACCTTGGGACAACAAGGTTCTAACTGACATTTTTTTCAAAAATGAGTTATATATCGCATCGCACTAAAGCGACTACGCTCTTTCGATTGGCGTAATCAGTTTTTCTCCATCTCTTACAGCTTCTGAGATATTCAATTCAACAAGGTTCTATCTACGTGTTTTTGGTTTGAGATTCAGTTATGCCTTTATGATACTTGCTTGTTTCAAGTTACTTGATGCTGCATTTATTAGGGTTTTTCTATGGGAATTTCGATAAATTCAAAATTTTTGGTTTAAGTTATCGAAATTTTTATAGAAAAACCCTAATAAATGCAGCAACAAGTAACTTGAAACAAGCAAGTATCATACGCACTTTAACAAGGTTCTAACTGGCTGATAGAACCTTGTTTACCAAAAAAGCCCATATTGTTTTGCAGATAGAACCATGTGGACACTTTAATTGGAAACAGAACCATGTTACAAAGATTAAAAATTGCATATTGCACAAATACACTTAAAAAAAAACTTGTTAAATGATAAGAAAAGCTTGTATTTTTTTTTCTACCACCTATTTTACGAGAATTCCTATTAAAAATTACCAAAAAATTTTGTAATTTTCAAGCTTTTTACCAATAAAATTGTAAGTTTACAGCTTTTTTGATGCGATAAAGCTTAAAAGGAATTCTCGTGACTTAACTAGTTTTTTTGCTACATCATTTTTTACGAGAATTCCTTGTAAAAATTACAAGATTTATGTTTTTATTATAAAATTACTAGAATATCTTGTGAACAATAATTTTTTCTTGTAAATTTAAAATTTTTTCGTAAATTTTGTCTGCGGATAACTAACGTTTTACCAATAAAAACGTAAATTTATAAAAATGTAAATTCCGATCACACAAAACACAAATTAACACAGGATAACGAGAACTTTTCTAGTAATTTAACATATTTTTTTTAAATCTTGTAAAGTTACCAAAAATTCTCGTAAAATTATTGTTTGCTGCGAGTACCTCCTATTTTAAGAGAGGTTATAGTAAAAATACAATTTTATTGGTAATAAGGTTGTAAAATTACAAACAATTTGCAGGGTTTTCACCAATAAAATTCTAAATTTACAACTTTTTGACGCGATAAAAATTACAAGGACTTCTCGTAACTTAACTAACAATAAGTTTTTCCACCTAATATTTTACGAGAATTGGTAGTAAAAATTACGAGCTTTTTTGTAATTTTACAAGTTTTTTACCAATAAAATTGGAAATTTACAACTTTTTTGATGCGATAATGCTTACAAGGAGTTCTCGTGCCTTACCTATTTTTTTTTTTTGTAAAATTACCTTGGAAATTTGTACATTTACGAAAAAAATTGTAAAATTACAAAAAAAAAATTATAAATCGATAAAAAAATTTTTGTTAAAAAAAAAGGAAAACTGTAAGATATTTGTAAAATGGGATTACGGGACTTTTTCAAGTAATTTGACAAGGTTTTTTTAGTTTAGAACCAATTGCAAAGAGAAATATGTGTTTAAAGTCACATGAGCACATTATTGTGTGGAACCTTTTGAAAATAAAGAGTTTCCTCCCTAGTGGCTTAGCTTGGAGCTTTTGCGACTCCCAAAAAATAGTTTTAACACACTCGAGAAGAAAAATAATGTAACTGGGGTAGCTAAAAGATGCGATTAGGAATTAAAATCCTCAAAACAAATTCCTGAAGCAAGGTTTTTAAAGTAAAAACACATGAAATAAAAGGCTTTTGATAAAACTTCAGTTACTCCAACAGCAGCACTGGCGGAAGAAGTGTGAACGATATAGCATCAGCCTTCCAAAAAAACTGTCGACAAAGTATTCGAAGACAAGAATATCACAAAACTCTTAACATGGAGCGATTCTGGTGCTACTAAAAATCAAAAATTCCATTATGGTCCTAGCAATGGAGTATTTTATTAAAACTAATGCCGATGATGAAAGCATTACAATGAAATACTCATTAGCAGGACTAAAAACTGACCGTTCTCTTCCCCATTTGTACCCCCCCCCCCTAATAACGTGTGACATTATTTTTCCTGCTCTACAAAATACAAAATATATTATTTTCCCAGGTGGACACTAGGAAGGCTTACCTTGTAAGTCGGTTTATTTTTGATTAACAAATGTTGTATTATTATATTAAAATCCAAATAACACAAGATTCTATCTGCAAAAAAATATTTCTTACAGAAACACAAGGTTCTATTTGGCAGTTAGAACCATGTTGTCCAAATTCATGTGCCTTATCGTTGAGCAACAGAGTTCTATCTGCTTTTTGAGACTCAAATTGTGCAAAAAGTAATATAGTAGCGCGAATATTTTCAAATACAAAATAAAATTTAAGGACTAATTTAAAATTATTCAAAAACCGTTTTTAATTTTATTTTTTTGCGAATTTTATTTTCTTCAAAAATTTAAAAAATCAAAAAAGTTTGATACTTTGAAGAGCCATGTCTTCGAAAGTACTTATCCGAATTCTTCCATTCAAAAAGCATTCGACTCTTACAATCGTCCTTTTCTATACTAATACACTCAAAAAAAACATTTTTTTTAAGTGCGTTTTTGATGCAAATGCAATTTTTAGATGCATTTTTCAAAACTTTATCCCCCTTCGATTTTTCTGAAACCAGCATAAATCGAAAGAATGACATTTTTTATATAAAACTAAGTACAGATTTTTTTGGGCCTTCGGTTTTTTCCACCTTTCGTAATTTTTTTGAAAACTACTTATGAGATTTTTCTATACAAAAAATAAATTTTATGTTTATTATTCTGTAATTTTATCAAAAAAGTATGTAAATTTGAAGAGCCATATCTTTGAAAGTATTTTAAAAATTTTACGCTAGTCGTTTTTAAAAGAAAAACATTTGTTTGATGTTTAGTTTTTATTAATGACTACTTATGTCCTTTGTTTCAAAAATAACACACTAAAAAATAAAGACTTTCATTAACATTTAATTTTTAAAGTCATTTATTTTTGTTTTGTAAGTAAAAACTACTGATTATTCTTTAAATGTTTAATGATTTGTGTAAGTATTTTTTTTTTTTTAATTGTTGGTATTTTTTAATGAGATATCATTAATTTTTACCTACACAAGTCAGTTATTTTTTTGTAGAAAAAAGAATTCAAAAAATTATTTATAGAAATATAAAAACATGTTTGTATCAAGTGACTTTGGCACGATGGGTAGAGTGTCTGGCCAGAATGTAGTTGATTGCGGGATCGATTCCCCAAAATTTTATTAAAAATTTCTAAAAAAATATTTCAATAGAAAATCATTAATTTTTAATGTTTTCGTAGGTTATTTTTTTTTGAACCGTAATTTTTTAATGTTTAATGTTATTTATTTTAGAAAATTTTGTCAACAGAAAAAAATAAATGTTGATGTTTGTTAAAACAAGTGAATAATTACTGGAATGGTTTTCAATTGTTTTAAGTGTGTTTTTCATTTGTTTTTGCCTACAAAATATTTTGAGTGTAGGAGTTCGAATAAAAAAAAATACGGATAACTTTAACATTTCACTTTTACAATATTAAAAAAAAATTTCGATTTTAAGGGCTTGGTCCACAAAAATTAAAAATGCCTATATTTCGAGAAGGCAATTTGATAAAATTTTTCTGATGTCCGATTCGTAAGGGATATATATTACCTGGTAATGTGTTACATAATCACCACCCATTACCAAAGTTTTGCTGCGTTTTTCAGAAATTTCCAAACATTTATAATATTTTAAGCAAAAAAAAAAATATATAGTTTATTTATTACTTTGTTCGAAACTTTCTGAAACCCAAAGCCATTGTCCTACATTTCCAATATTTGTGTGTGCTAAGATCGACCCCGACGTTTTCGAAATTCGAAAAATGCTAAATTTGCTCCACCCTAATATATAGTCAAACTGAGATGTAACACTCCTGTAACACTTTTTAAATTAGAAACCAGCCTAAAAACACTATCCTTAAAAAAACCAAAGATCTAAAGAGAAACCAAAAAAAAACCTGTTGGTATGAAATAGAACCAGTTCAATAACACAAAACCTTCCCGTTAAGGTTCACAGTAATTAATTTTTGATTGTGATAACCGTTTCAGGTACATGATTTATTATAAAGGCTTTTATTTTTTTTTTTTGTAGAGTACCTTAAAGCCGGTTTTGCATGTTCTGAATTTAATTACTTGTTTTTATACCCTCCACTCTAGTTTGTCATTCCGTTTGTAACACCTCGAAATATTGGTCTAGGACCCCATAAAGTATATATATTCATGATCCTTGATCGATTTTAAGTCGATCTAGCGATGTCCGCCCGTTCGTCTGTCTGTCTGTCCGTTGAAAACACGCTAACTTTTGAAAGACTTTATGGAGGCTCCTGAAGTTTGACATATATGTTGGGTATTTACCGGGTCAGGTTGGTATTGCAATCCAGCCAAATCGGTCCAGTGGTTCAAAAGTTATGAGCAAAAGAGTAAATTTCGGCAAGGGAATTTTGCGAACTTACGAGATTAAAACCACTCTAACTTTCGAAAGACAATTCTGAGGGTGCTGAAACGTGTTACATATCTTTGTCGTTCCCCAAGTCTATTTGGTTTTGAATTTCAGCAAAATCGGGTCAGTGGTTCAAAAGTTATAAGCAAGGCTCTGAATTTCAGATTTTTTTCACCTTAAACTGTTGAAAACTCGTTAAACAAGTTTTAACAAGCATGGTGAAATACCAGTTTTTTTAAAACTTGTTGTTGTTTGTTTTCCTGCCGTGGGGTGCAGTTTAGTTGTTAGACAAGTAAATATTTGTTATTGTTTTTGTAACTGTATGTAACGGGGTATAGTAAGTATTTTTGGAAAAAAATCAAATATTAGTTTGTTTTTGGTTTTTAAAGACGAGGATGGTAAAATAAAATGAGGGAAATATGTGAAATATATTTTTTTAACATATACGTATAGGTATAAAACAACAAAAATATTTTACAAAGTAAATTACTCAAACAAATAGTACACTAAAAAAAATATTAACACTCAAAAAAATTTTACACTCAAAAAAAAAATGTTTTTTTTTTAATTTTTAATTTATTTTTTTTTTTTTTAATGAAATTCACACTCAAAAAAATGTTGACAGTCAAAAAAATTTTACACTCACAAAAAAATTTTACTCAAAATAATATATTTCTAATAAATATTTACACTCAAAAAAATTTTACACTCAAAAAAAAATGTTTTTTTTTTTTTAATTTAATTATTTTTATTTTTTTTAATGAAATTCACACTCAAAAAAATGTTGACAGTCAAAAAAATTTTACACTCACAAAAAAATTTTACTCAAAATAATATATTTCTAATAAAAATTTGTAATGCAATTTTTTTAGAAAATTACTATCAGGTAACATTGTGGAGGGTATTCATAGATTCGACCAAGTCGAATTTAATTTTTCTACTTGTTTTGTTTGTATTTCAGTTATGCATGTTTTGTTTAGCTGTTAATTGTCTATACGTGTGAATCACATGCTTTTTTTTTGTTATGGCCATTATTATCATCCCACCCTTTAGTTATAATGATGAATATATATTTATGCTTGCATATAATCATAAATTATAATAAATTGTTTATATTTTGTTTTAAAATTAATTTTTGTAAAGTCATCCAATAAATACAAAAAAGAATATTAAAAATAAAGTTTTTGGAAATACCATTTTATTGCTGGAACAGTTAAATTAATATAAAATTAAAATCAAATTCTTAAGAAAACTTTAAAAAATAATTATAAATTTGTTTCAAGGGCTGGGATCTCCTGCTGCAGAAGAAAATTTCTTTGTACACAACTGTTTCAAAAATAATGAATGGGGATGAGATTTTCATGCACTAAAAAATCGGAAATATGCGCTTAAAATATGAGCTAAAAAATTCAAAATATGCACTAAAAAATATAAAAATATACACTAAAAAATGTTTTTATAGAAAAGAACTTCTTAAAAAGCAAAAAGTAATGACGGGTTTAAATAGTTACATCTAAAACTTCAAGATTTTTTAGAAATCAAGACATTCTTAAAAAAAAATAAAAGAAAAAATATAATTTTTATTATTTTCAAAAAAAGTTTGAAAATTTGAAAAAGTTTTTGAAACATTTAAATTTTAATTTGTGTTTTTGCTCACTTATGCTAAAATATGCAAAAGTATGCACTTAAAAGTTGGAAGTATGCACAAAATATGCATTTAAAACAAAAATATGCAAAAATATGCACTTTCACCAAAATATGCAAATTTATGCAAAAACAAATCGATGCCATTTTAACGCAAATTTCTTGATTTGGAAAGAAAATTGGTCGATATCGTTTTTAGACTATCGACAAAAAACATGCATTTGCATGGAAATCTCGTCCGTAATAATGAATATCGAAGTTAAGGGGCCCTGTTGGTAACTTGGTGTGCAAGCCTTTGAACGTGGCCCTCTACAAAGCCCT
This sequence comes from Pegoplata infirma, assembly GCA_963921195.1. Taxonomy (NCBI): domain Eukaryota; kingdom Metazoa; phylum Arthropoda; class Insecta; order Diptera; family Anthomyiidae; genus Pegoplata; species Pegoplata infirma. The sequence goes on from OY992539.1 coordinate 82,667,417, forward strand.
TTTTAAGTGATAGTAAATTTTCTAACGCGAAAAATTATTATTTGTGATTAGAAATATTTTATTGTGTGTAAAAAAACCTTTTTTTAAGTATTTTTTATTTTTTTTTTTGAGTTTAATATTTTTTTCGAGTGTATTGTTTATTTTTTTAGTGTAAAAATATTTTTGAGTGACAAAAATACCTTGTAAAATATTTTTGTGACTTAACAATGTTTTTAAAACATGATTAACCGGTTTTCAACAAGTGTATTTAAGATGAAACTAATCTGAAATTCAAGGTTTGGCTAATAACTTTTGAACCAACAGACTGATTTTGCTTAATTGCAATACCAACCTGACCAGGTAAATGTTCAACATATATGCCAAACTTCAGGAGTCTCTGTAAAGTCTTACAAAAGTTAGCGCGTTTTCAGCAGACAGAAAGACGCACATACGGACGGACATCGCTAGATCGTTTTAAAATCGATCGAGGATCATGAATATATATACTTTATGGGGTCCTAGACAAATATTTCGAGATGTTACAAACGGAATGACAAACTTATATATACCCTCTATCACTAGAGTGGAGGGTATAAAAATATCATTCTATTTATTCGTCATTCCATACAAAACACCTGGAAATATCGATCGAGAAACCCATTTAGTTCATATATTATTGATCAATTATAATTTTTGGATATCAAGAAGCAGGCCAAACCAATAGATCCTGTACTAACAAGAAAATTTGTGTGAATTCTTTCTGTTGCCAATAGACACATTTAACTGAATATCGGACAACTAAGCATATGGGGACTAAGTCAAAAAATGGTGCAAATATTGATTTGATTAGGAGACCAAAGTACACGTAACACCAACAAAGGAAGATCTCATATTCGAAATTTCAAGTATCTGGGATCAATAGCTCAGCAGATACAAAATTGCCCTAATTTCTCCTAAAAAGCGTAATTTTCAAAAAGTATTTATTTCATAATGTTATATCAGGGTGAAATCAAAAAATGTCAGTGTTTTTGAGCCAAAATTGTACAAACGAAAAATTTTAATTTTTGGTAAATTTTTTTATTAAAATCGATATGTTACATCACTACTAATATAACTATAAAAGATCTCTTCTACAAACTATTTCAAACAAATTTTATCGACATTTTTATGATTTTTTTGGTGACGGAGTTTACATTCACCTTAGAAAAATACATTAAATTTTTTGAATTTTCTTTGAAAACATTTTATTGTAATTTAAAACACTTATTTATGTAATTGCTAACAATTTTTGTAATTAGGATTTTTTCTGGTTTTTTTTATTAAAGATTTTACAATTATTTTTAATTTTAATAGGATTTTTCTAAGGAAATGTAAAATAAATTTATTATTATTTCTGTTAAAATAAGTTTTTTTACTTTTTTGAATGACTAGTGTTAATATTTGCGTCGGTTTTAACAACTTCATAAGGTTTTTTAATGCAATCTGCAAAAAAAAAAAAAAAGTTGACGGAGTTTACAGAGACGGAGTTTACATTTCGTCACTTTTTGCCCTTTTTTTCGAAAACTATTTGTCGGAAATTGGTTTCCGAAAAAAAATCATTAGATGTCAACTAGATACGTCAAAATATGACGATATTTCAGATGCACGCTAAGTAGTTTTGTTGTAAACGTGGAGACGGAGTTTACAGCATTTTTCGATTTTTCATTTATGATTTAGCTTTTCATACAGGGAAATTAATATGCAGGGAGCAAACTTGAAACCAATGATGCAAAATGATACTTTATAGCCTCGCGTTTAATAAATGGGGCAATAACCTATTATTTTTCTAAACACAATACGTCAAAAACAACAAAATTGTCAGGTTCCATAATGTCGAAAAAAAGTGTCGAAAAATCGTTACACAATTGAAGCCGTGTTTGTATGGGTAAAAGAGATAGTTATGACTATACAAAAATATTTTTTAAGAACGTCGACATGCCCTGTTTAAAAATGTAGTCAATTATTAAGAGTTTGGGTCATTGGTTCTTAAGATATAACCGGTTAAAGTTTAAAAATTTAAAATGTTACTGGCGACGGAGTTTACATTTGGCCTACAAAAATGAAAATAACTTGTTTAAAATAGCTTACTAGTATCCGGATTGTTGTTAGTTATGTAGAACGCCAATCTATGCGACGTTGTACATTAAAAAATATGCGAATAATTTAACCCATGTATGAGATATTACACGATTACATGGTTTGGTTGACATTTTTAGATTTCACCCATCAGCTAGAGCAATGGTTTCCAACCTTTGATTCTCGCCCCACTGGGGGTGAAATTTGAAGGTTCCAGGAAGGCAATGAGCAAATTTTCAAGATTTTTTTTTGTCAAATTAACTACAAAAACAATTTTTTTTAACGAAATTTACTGCAAAAATTTTGTTAATTGTTAAAAATTTTTACTAAAAACTTAGTTTAAATGCTTATTTTACAAAAACTTTGCTGAACTGTAGTAATTTTTCATTAGAAATACAAATTAGAAAAATTAAAAAAATTTTCTTGAGCGTAGGGGGGGACAAAGCAATTTTTTTAACTTAAAAGTGGGGCGTGGCGTAAAAAAGGTTGGGAACCATTGAGCTAGAGGATCCTAAAAATACAAAATTAGTTCAGAAGATACAAAATGTATCAAATTACCTTATTTCCCCTTTTAGCCTGTTAGAACCGGAATTCAAAACAAATACATATTTTTTTCAGAATGTTATTTCCACAAGAGGATCCTTAAATAAAAATTTTAAGTTTCTGGGAACATTATTTCACAAGATATCAAATGTACCAATTTGCCCTATATCCCCCTTTTGTCCCTCTTAGAAGAGAAATTTTCAAAAAATAAATTTCTCAGAATGTTATTTCTGCGAAACGATCATAAGGTCCAAATTTCAAGTTTCTATTACTATTATTTGAAAAGATACAAAATGCCCTAAAGTGCCCTATTTTCCCACGATCCTAAGGTCCAAATTTCAAGTTTCTATTACTATTAGCTGAAAAGATACAAAATGCCCTAAAGTGCCCTATTTTCCCACTTTTGCCCCCCCCCTTAGAATCTGAATTACCGAAAATCCCTCCTTAGTGGGTGGTTTTGCTGAAAGCCGAAAAATAGCGTTTTTGGGGTTTTCGGAACCTACACTGATAGAAAAACGCTTCATATCACTAATGAATGGAATTCATTAATGTTGTTTCATTACAACAATGAAATATTCCATATGCTGAATGAATTTTCATACATATTGTGCAAGATTTTCATTAATTTTGATTCATTAGATTTCGTTGTTTCATTAAGTTTTGTTTATTAAATTTGCTGTTTTTGGCACCTGTCGTGTCGCGTCTGTTTAGTCTGTTAGTTTACGCGCGCAAAAAACTGATTTTTTTTAGAATTTTTATACGAAACTTTAAATGAAATGTTATTAATTAAATTATAAGTATTTATTAAACTCGCATTGTTTTATATTATTATGTGTTAATAGTTAATGTTATACACTCAAAATATTTTGTAGCCAAAAACAAAAGAAAAACACATTTGAAACTAGTGAATAAACAATTGAAAACCATTCCAGTAATTATTCATTTGTTTTAACAAACATCAACATTTATTTTTTACTGTTGACAAAATTTTCTAAAATAAATAACACTAAACATTAAAAAATTACGGTTTTTCATTCTTTTTTACCAACAAATTCGAAAAAAATAACCTACGAAAACATTAAAAATTAATGATAGTTCTGTTATTTTTACCAACAAATTACAAAAAAATAACCTACGAAAACATTAAAAATTAATGATTTCGTAGTTTATTTTATACAATTTTCTATTGAAATATTTTTTTAAAAATTTTTTATAAAATTTTGGGGAATCGATCCCGCAATCAACTACATTCTGGGCAGACACTCTACCCATCGTGCCAAAGTCACTTGATACAAACATGTTTTTATATTTCTATAAATAATTTTTTAATTTTTTTTTTCTACAAAAAAATAACTGACTTGTGTAGGTAAAAACTAAAGGCCTGCAAATGTTGAACTATATAACATACAACATAGTGTCACATGATGCAAGTGTCAATTCATGCCATGTCGCTAATACATGTTTAACAATAACATGTGAAGGCATGTCGAATAAATTCAAAACAAATCTATGCATAGTCTTAAAAGTGTAATTGCATGCATGAACATAGAAATTGACCATGTCAACACATGCGACACATGCGACATGTGCAGCATATGACACAATTGATGCTTTTTTACCATTTGTATGGGTCATTATATGCAATTAAACTGCAAAAAATATTTAATTATGATATTTACTACTTTCAAGGATCTTCTTTTGAAGCTTTAATGAACAAAATATTTAAATATAAGTTCTTAAGTGGAAAAGAGAAATTATTTATACATTTAATATAATTTTTTTTTGTATTAATTTGTTATAAAACAATAGAAATTGTCTTTTATTGACTTTAGAACATATATAAATCTTAATTATTTCATATAAAATATAATATAATTATTATAAACTAGCGTTTAGTTTTATTGCACACTTCTTTTCATTACATTTTTTTTAAACATTTTAGTGAAATTATGCGAAGGATAACGGTAATCAAATAACGGAGCATTTATATTTTGTCTATTAATAAATAATCTTATTGTATTTTAATGCTTTGTTTTTGTAAAAAAAAAAACTAGGGGAATTGTTTTATTGCCGTTATTTCAATTAACATAAGCTGGATTTTTTTGCTAACGTGTATAAATTATCCCATACAAATTTTACGTTTTTTAACTATGTATATACGGCAAATTTATGTCAAATTTGTATGGGATAATTTATAAACGTTAGCAAAAAAATCCACCTATAGCAAATGCTTTCAATTTAATTTATTTTTAATCAATTATTTATTTGATTTAGGATTTTTATTAAAAAAACAATGAAGAATTTATATTTTTATGTAAGGTAGGCATTAGAAGACATAATACTGAACTCAACAGGGTACAACAGCTTCGATAAGTTTTAATGACATGCTTAGACAGTGTGTTTGAGTAAGCATAACATGGCACAACACCTTGTTTAAATTAACATGACATGGCATGACATGGATTTTTTGAAAAAGACATTTTTACAGAAAATGTTGAATTGTGCAGTACTTTAGTAAAAACTAATGATATTTCATTAAAAAATACCAACAATTAAAAAAAAAATTACTTACACAAATCATTAAAAACCAAAGAATAATCAGTAGTTTTTACTTACAGAACAAAAATAAATGACTTTAAAAATTAAATGCTAATGAAAGTCTTTATTTTTTAGTGTGTTATTTTTGAAACAAAGGACTGAAGTAGTCATTAATAAAAACTGAACATCAAACAAATGTTTTTTCTTTTAAAAACGACTAAACGGAAACTTTTTTAAATAAACTACAAACAGTTAATGACATAATTTTTTGAGTGTAGTTAAATTTTGTGTGAGAAAACTGGATGAAATCTATAGATAAAATAAAAAATATGTGAAAGTGTTTTTTAAATTGGTTATTTTGTGATTTTTTCAGACTTTTTTATGAAATTTGAAATAAAAAGTAAATTATTAATTTTATATTTACTAAATTCGCGCTGTTTTATATTACTTCGTGGTTTTAATAATGTATTACAATTTAAGGTTGTAGTAAAACATTGTGCAAATAAACTTTTTAAAAATAAAAGTAGCATTTGAGCTAAAAGACCTTAATTCAACCGACAAGTTGACCTCACCCCTCCAAATTTAATGCAATTCAGTTAACTTTAACAAAAAAGAGATTGTGCCAATTTTTCAGGCTTCTGGTCATTCCAGTATTCGAAATAAATAACGATATCGCAAAAAGTAATAGCAATACAGGTCTCATTCAGGTTTCAAGTAATAGGTATTGAGACAGCATTTAAAATGGCATTCACCAAAATTTTTTGAGAAAGGTCGAAGGTCATTGGTTTTAACATTAATTTTTAAAGAGCTATAACTCAAAAAACGATATTTTTAAAATTTTGGAAAAAATATTTGTTATTAGGGATCACCTATACTACGTAAGTTTAAATTTTCAGGATGAAGACTTTATTGGAACTTTTAATATTAATAGAAACACAGTGACAGGAAAGAGAAAGCGGTGTATTTTCCCGTAGAAAAAACAAATTTTTTTTTTGTCTTTGAGATTCCGGTACCAAATTTCACTTTTCTGAATGTTTTTGAAGTGCTGAGCCCAAATATGATCTTTGAACTGGCCTATCGCTATTACTTTTCAAGATATCTGCACCTAAAAATTTAAAATAGAATAAAAAAATTAATTAAAAATTTCATAACGGGTTCTAAAAATTTTCCAAAAAATTGATCAATAGCAAATAAAAAATATTAAAAAAATAAATTTTTGGGATTGTGGCCCAGTCCGTTTTTATTTACTAAATACATATTTAATCAAGGCAGCTCAACCCAAATATGACAATTTTTTCAATATTTAGCCACGTCTTCTAAGCCAAGGTTTTGAAAAATTGAAAAATCAAAAACGCAATTTTCGTAGTTCCATAAAGAGCTATAAATAAAAGAAATTCATGGCACACATTGTTTGTTTTCACTGGACATTTGGTGTAAAATGCATCATGATAGATTTTCATGAATTTCGAGAGTTTGGTTTGTATGGAAGCTATAAGAAGAACTGGTCCGTTTCGCCTGAAATTTGAAATGGTAATTTATGATTCAAGATACGTTTACCGGTCAAACTTTGAAAGGATATCTCTTCATATACGGTTATCAGAGTCCTTGTTAAATATTTTAAATATTAAAATGCGAACTTTTTTTGTAAAACTTCGCCATAATTCATTAACGCTAATACAAACATTACATCTGGTCTCTATCGCCTTTACAGTTTAATGAAAATAATTTCTTTTGTTGAGTGTGAATGCATGTGACACACAATACCTGTTCTACTTCTACTGCTGTCAGTTTCGTATACAGCAATGGAAAATAAAATAGCTGCGATAATTTTTATAAATTAATTTTTTTCATGGACTACAAACTCTTAAATACTTGCATCAATAGCCTTACTATTTATATTTGATGTAACGTAGCCATAAAAAACGTTTAAAACTGTACAACAATTTAAATCTCTTTAAACCGTATATACTTTTACCCATACATATTTTAAATTATCCACGCATATTTTTAGCTTGTATAATTATCGGCGTTAAATTTAAGCTTCGATAAAAAGTGGAGCCAAGCTCACATTTTTAAAGAAATAGCATAGACACAACCCTTTTTTCTAGTTTTATCATAGACATAAACCTTTTTTTTTCTTGTTTGCCTTAATACATTTCGACACACAACAACAGTGATGCCAAGTACATTTTGTTAAGTGTGGATGTGTTTTCGGATAAACGGTTAACGTTAAGCTATATACGGTTATTCGAAAACAATGGCTTATAAAAGTTACCGACTAAAATTAGAAAATAAGAATTACTGTTTTCATTTGCATTTCAAAAAGGGTTGTAATTTCGGTTTGTAACTTGGATATTAATTCGCCTGCTGCTGAATAATTTTTCTTATTATAATTTATTATATTTTCATTAAAAAAAAAATTATAAAAATGTTTTTTTTTTTCATCAACATTTTTATACCCTCCACTCTGGTGATAGAGGGTATATATAAGTTTGTCATTCCGTATGTAACACATTGAAATATTGGTTTAGGACCCCATAAAGTATATATATTCATGATCCTTTATTGATTTTAAGTCGATCTAGCGATGTCCGTCTGTCTGTCTGTCCGTCCGTCTGTCTGTTGAAATCACGTTTTTGGCAATACTCCGAAACCGATTTAAACGCTTGGGGTACCAAAAGTTGCGTAATTTTCCCAGGCAAAAACTGATGTATTTTTTTTTTAAATCGGTTAAGTATTTTAAAAGTTATGAGCGAATTACTGAAAAACACATTTTTTTTTTAACATAACCCTAAATTAACTCATATTTTGTGTGATACATAAGAAAGAAAACGGAAATGAAAAAAAAAACTGAGAAAAAGGAAAAAAATCTTTACACAAAAGCTTTAAAATATGTAAAACAAAATCTAAATTTAATTAAAAAAAAGTTCGTTAAGTAATAATAAAAAAATTAATAGTTATTTTTATATAGCATGTGTGTGTCCATTTTTTGCTTCGTCATATTAACGGGGTTGCCAGACTTTTTTTTGGCTTTGTCGCCAAATAGGTTGTAAGATATCGCCAAAATTCAATTTTGTTCAGATTTCTTAAAAAAAAAATATTTTCATTTAAAAAAAAAAATTTTGTTAAATAATAAAAGACAGAAATAAACTTTATGGCAAAAATCGCCCAAATTCGAAAAATTTATATATATATATAAAAGAGTAATATGACTGACATACTCATTCATCATCGCCCAGCCCAAACCGCTGAAGTTAGAGACTTGAAATTTGGACTGTAGTTTGACCTCCCGGAATATAGATCCATTAAGGCTGTATTTTTGCCAGTGTTAATTCTAAGGGGGTCAAAAGGGCAAAAAACAGTACTTTTGGTGCTTTTTATATCTCCTGAAATAATGGTCATAGAAACTTGAAATTTCGACAGTATGTTCACATCCTAGAATATAGATCCAGTACGGCTGGATTATTGCCAATGTTGATTCTAAGAGGGTAAAAAGGGAAAAAATCTGTACTTTTGGCACCTTTTATATTTCCTTAAAAGATTGTCAAATAGACTTGAAATTTGGACTGTATGTTCACCTCCCGGAATATAGATACCCTAAGGCTGGGTCTTTGCCAATGATTTTTCTAATAGGATAAAAAGGGTAAAAATATGTACTTTTGCTACATTTTATATTTCCTTAAATAATGGTACTAGAAAATGGAAATTTGCAATGTCGGTTCACCTTCCGGAAAAAAGATTCACTAAGGCTCGGGTTTTGCCAATGTTGATTCTACTGAGGTAAAATGGGTAAAAAAGTACTTTTGGTACTTTTTTTTATTTACTGAAATTTTATTCAAACTTGAAATTTAGAATGTAGGATCCTTTAGTGAAATAAAACATTCTGGAACAAGTTAAAAAATTCCAATTGAATTCCTTTAAAACAACAACGAAATGGGGGATGACAATGGATGTCTGGCTTGCAGTCTGGAACCAAAAAGAAAAATAAAACCAAAAAAAAAAACACGAATGATTGTTTTTTCTCAAATAAAATATGGTGAAGTATAAATACTTTCCTTGTTTATTTAACAAATTTTGATGAACAAATTTAACAATTTAAATTTAACAAAAAATAAGTTTTTAGAGCGCGGAAAAAAACACAACTTTTTGGTATCGAAAAATTACAACGATAAAGCTAAATTATTGTACAATGGCATTCGTTAAAAAAAAGGAATTAATAAACAAAAGAAAAACTATAATAATATTAGCGCCACCTAGGTGTCAATTACTCCCATCTAAACATGGCTTCAAAAAAGGGGTGACCATAAGTAGGGTGACCATTTGGCTTAAACATCCCGGCCGCCTTGCAGTACTGCAACAAAAAATCCCATTGTAGGAGAACCTAGGAGTCAAAAAAAAAATAAAAGAAGAGAAAAAGAACCAGAAACTCCAAATTCTCAGTTCAAAAAACTCCATTTTATTAACAAAAAAAAATATATTAAATAAAAAAAAAAAAAAAATATATATATGTATATTAATATAAAAAATATATTGGTAAAAATAAATAACAAAGAAGTTAAACCGCCAGCAGCAAACTTCAAAATCCAACAGCTACCAGCTGTTTAGTAGGCAAAAAAACCCAAATATGTTGGGGGGAAAAAAAAAAAGATGTAATTATTATGGAGAACAGGACCCAGATATGATGTAGCCAAAAATGGTAAATTGGGCTAAGGGCTTGCCAAAAGAGCCACCAGAAACACCATTTCTCATTATCCTCGCGTAAACATCACCGCCAAGAACCACACTTACAGGAGAGGGAACATGGAATTGTGGATCCGCCAACTGTAGACCGGGAAACTCATCTACTATCCTTGCGTCGATCTTCTTCGATGGAGTCGTAACGCTGTAACGCCGTCTAACTTCAGCATAGGCCTCAATCGTCTCGCTGATACCATGGTTCCCCTTTATGGTGAGTAAACACCTCTCCCTCGACGCTACCACAATTTTCTTGGCACCAAGCCGGCGAGCTACCTCTTCCGATACGATTGAGCAATCAGAACCAGGGTCAATTAACGCTCTTACCAAAATAAATCGATCCTTGCAAACTATCTTTATCATCGCTGTCGGTTTTAATAAAATAGTTTCACTGATGTGGTAGGTAGCAAGGGCCGAAACGTTATTGTGGGTTCTATTTTTGATGCTGGAACTTTTGTGCCGTGTGTTTGAGCTGTTCTTCGAATGATGAGGAACAAGAGCTTTCGACGAACTTGGTCTTTCGCTCTCTTGACCATTGGACGAACGAGGTCCCCTGGCTGAGTCTTGGGACGAACGAGGTCCTCTACTCTTTGGGCGGGTCGACGAACTAGGTCCCCGTTGGCAACGCTTTACTGGTTTTTCCTTCTTCGGGGCAGACGAACGAGGTCTTTTGCCCGGTTTATGTAAAAGCGTGTGATGCATATCACCGCAGCGCTTGCACTTTCCCGTACTCTCACAAGTACGCCAGGTATGGTCGTGGCTCAAACAACCAGCACAATATTTGTAGACGGATACCAAATGCATCCTCTCCTTGTAGTCCACCTGCAGGAACTTCTTACAAAAGCGTAAGGGGTGGTCTTTCAAACAGACCCGGCAAATCATTTTAGCGGTGGTACGACGACCTTCAGCATATTTTTTCGACGAGACCATGATGCTATAAAGAAAATTTAAGTAGTAAAAAACAAAAAGACTAACAAGTTGGAAGAACTACAAGCTTCACAACAGGTCTTGTAACTAAGCCACGCGCTGTTTTTAACTCTACAACTCTGACGTGACCATCTTTACCCATGTGAATTTTAACTACCCGACCTAATCGCCATTCATTAGTCGGTAAGTTGTCTTCACGAATAACCACCATATCACCGATTTCAAGATCTTTCTGCATAAATTTCCATTTATTTCGTTTTTGAAGATCTTTCAGATAATCATCTTTCCACCTGACACACAAACGTTGATTTAAAGCCTTTACCCGCTGCCATCGATTAGTAATGGAAATCGGGGCTTCCGAAATTTCAACTTCAGGTGGGGCTAAAAGTGGGCCGCCAATAAGAAAATGACCAGGAGTTAAAATGTCCAAACAATCAACATTTTCAGTCAAAGGGCACAAAGGTCTTGAATTTAGACAAGCTTCAATGCGAGCCAACAGGGTCGAAAACTCTTCAAAAGTGTATTTTAAGCTACCTGCTATTCTACGAAAATGGTGCTTGAAGCTTTTTACACCCGCTTCCCATAGGCCTCCCATATGAGGCGCACTGGCCGGGTTAAAATGCCAATTAAGGCCCTGTGGTCCATATTCAGAATTTATTGCAGAATTTGAGCAACGAAGAAAATCTCTAAATTCTGTCTTCAAAACTTTGGAGGCACCAACGAAATTTGTGCCATTATCCGAATACATGTCTGTCGGATACCCGCGTCGAGCAACAAATCTTGAAAAAGCGGCCAAAAACGCTGGAGTAGATAAACTACTCACCGCTTCCAAGTGAATCGCTTTGGTTGCGAAACAAACAAATAAGCAAACATAGCCCTTTGTTACTAAACATGCTCGACCTGTGTAATTTCGAATATCGAAAGGACCAGCAAAATCTACCCCAGTGGTAGTAAACGGACGTGAAATTACCGTTCTAGATGTTGGGAGGGCTGCCATAATCTGACTTTGAGTTGCCTTTTTCTGTATTGTACAGATTTTGCAACGGCCTATTACCCTCTTTATCAGATTTTTGGCATGTGGAATATAAAATTCCGTCCTTAGGACCCTTAACATCAACTGATTTCCTCCATGCAACGTAATCTTGTGAAGATATGTAACAAAAAGTAGGGAAAATTCGCAACCAGAGTGTAAAACGATAGGAAACTTTTCGTTGTACGTTAAATCAGGCGCGTTTGCCAACCTGCCGCCAACACGAATAATGCCCTTATCGTCCAAAAAGGGATTTAAATTTAACAATTTACCTTCCGAAATAGGTTCATCGTTTGATAACTTATAGTATTCACTCGCAAAAAACGCTTTTTGTGATACTATAATCAGTTTCTCCTTTACTGACTGAATTTCAGCTGGAGTGACTTCAGGCGTCGAAAAACTAATCTCCTTTTTAAGAATTAATTTCCAACCTCTAACCACCAAAGCCAAAACACGCAATGCTCTTGAGTAAGAAGAAAAGTCTTTTAGCAAATCATAAAATGACTTAAAATAGACAAAAAAGGCCTGATGTCTACGTTCTTCTTCTCTTGTTCCAAACTCTTTGGCAGACGAAGAATGCCAACGGTCCGTTGAACCACAGAGCCATGATGGACCATACCACCAGAGAGGATTATCGACTAAATCCTGCGGACGAACCCCTCGACTTATTAAATCAGCTGGGTTGTCCTTAGAGCAAACGTGTCTCCAGCAATCTTTGTCAGTTTTACCAACAATTTTTGAAACCCTATTCGCAACGAAAGTTGTCCATGTATTGGACGGTTTCTGGAGCCAAGCCAAAACGATCATTGAATCGCTCCATGTAAAAAACTTGGTTCGAGTTTCATCAAATTTGAAGTCTTTTCTGACCGTATCAATTAAATCTGCTAAAAGAGCAGCCCCACACAGTTCCAATCGAGGTAGAGAAACTGTTTTTAGGGGAGCTACCCTAGACTTAGCCAACAACAAATGCGACTGAATGGCGCCGGTTTCATCCTGTAGGCGAACATATACGCAAGCGCCATATGCCTTTTCAGAGGCGTCAGAAAAGCCGTGAATCTCTAAATAGGCCGACGGTTCAAATCCAACCCAACGAGAAATGGTTATTTTATCAATGTCACCATAGTCACTGATAAATTGTATCCATTTCAAAGAACTTGCCTCAGATAGAGAATCGTCCCAATCAGTCTTATCGCTCCAAATCTGTTGCATCAACATTTTAGCAATAACAACTATTGGGCCTAGCCAACCAGCGGGATCAAAAAGTTTAGCGATGATGGACAAAACCTCTCGCTTTGTAAAATTTTCCTTAAAAGGAATTGGCGAAGTAGCAAAATAAAATCGATCCGATTTTGCGTTCCACCTAATACCCAATGTTTTTGTGGTGCTCTCATCATCGATTTCCAAAAATTTTTCCCTCAAAATGTGATCAGCCGGTAAACCATGTAAAATTCTTTCATCATTTGAGGTCCATTTCCTCATTGAAAATCCAGCCGATGTTAGTGCTAACATCAGTTGGTCCCTTGCCGCAATCGCCAAAGAAACATCATGAGCCCCTGCCAAAGCATCGTCCACATACATCATGCGACGTAAAATCTTTGAAGCAAGAGGCCATTTTTCCTCCACATCGGAGGCCAACTGATGTAGCGTCCTTATAGCCAAATACGGAGCGCAATTCACCCCGAAAGTGACTGTCTTCAACTCGAAATCCTTTAACTCATCATTCGGGTTTTCACGAAAAACAATTCGCTGAAATTTAGTTTCTTTTGGGTCCAAAAGAATTTGACGATACATTTTCTCAATGTCGCCATTAAAAACGTATCGGTAAAAACGCCATCGAATTATCAGCAACATTAAATCATTTTGTAGGACAGGCCCCGTGAACAAAATATCGTTCAGACTTAGGCCCGAAGACGTACGACTTGAGGCGTTAAAAACCACTCTAACCTTCGTGGATGAACTTTCAGGCTTGAACACAGCATGATGTGGCAAATAAAATGACCCCAAAAAGTCCGAATCATCATGCTGTACCCGAGCCATATGGTTCAAAACCTCATATTCCGAAAGAACATTATCGTACACCGTCTTCAATGTCGGATTTTTAAGAAGAGATACCTCATTTCTCAAAAACTGCCGCCGAGCCTTCTCACGCGAACATCCTAAGCCACTATCAACCAAATATTGCGGTTTAATAGGCAATGAAACAATATACCGTCCATCAGAATCTCGCTTTGTCGTTCTTTGGAAGTGATCTTCACAATATTCATCTTCCGGCGAAGATTCTGAGCCCTTTGGGGGTTCTTCCAATGTCCAAAATTTTTCCAACTGCTTGTCCAGACCGATTTCCGTGTAAAACGACACACAAGTTGTGAAAGCACCTTGTGCTGTGTCAGGAATTGACCCCGTCAAAATCCATCCAAAAATGGTTTCCTGGGCCATTAAATTCCCAACAATATTTCGCCTGACCCCTTCTCGCATGATATTTGGATAAATATCCGCACCAATCAAGAGGTCAACCTGACCACTTTTCGAGAAATTGGGGTCAGCTAGTTTCAAACTAAACAACGATGACGAACGCGAAATATCTATCGATTCACACGGCAAATTTCCAGTCAATTTAGGTAGAATCAAACCATCCACCTTGATTTTAAATTGACTATTCACCGGAGAGCTCAAAACAAACGAACAGATTTTTTGTACCGATCCTGCCAAAGCATTGTTCAATCCAGAAACTTGAGCATTTATACCCCTAACCGGCAAACGAAGTTTCCTTTGCAACTTTTCCGAAACAAAAGTTGCCTGAGAACCCGAATCAATAAGCGCCCTGGCCGAAAAAACTTCGCCGCGACACTCTATATTCACGACAGCAGTCCCCAAAAGAATCTGCCTTGAAGTCGCCGCAAAACAATTCTGAACCGATGTACCCTGTGCAGCCGCCTGACTCGTACTTGGTCCCGTATCAGCCGTGGTGTTGTCCTCAACCTTCTTATGCAACAACGTATGGTGCTTTAATTTGCACACCGAACAACTAAAATTGCTTTGGCAGGAACTTAATTTGTGGCCTTCACTCAAACAGTTCAGGCACAGATTGTTTCTTTTTACAATCACAAATCTCTCCTCCGGTGACATTTTCTGAAATTTGGGACAAAATCTCACTAAATGGTCCTTAGAACAAGTTGGGCATGATTTCCTTGTAACTTTTGCCTGATAAGTCCTCACTTTTTTCTTTGAAAAAGAATTATTTCCTGAAAAGGAAGAATTCCCCGAATGAGAATTATTACCCGAATGAAAATTTTTATTCGTGGCAGACTTTTCAGAATGCCTGGTCGGGTTTGAGCGGATTCCGGATACGGTTTCCAAAGACTGAAAACGAGAAGTGAGAAAATCATCCATTTCGTTCCACTTTGGAATCTCTGTTTTATCTCTGATCGATTGTTCCCACAATGACAAAGTTAAGTCGGGCAATTTTATCGAACAAAGAAAAACAAAAATAGGATCCCAATTTTCGATATCAATTTCATGTGTATGAAGCGCCGAAATGCAATTATTGATATCTCTTTGCAACCGTTTTATCTCATTAGCTGACTCCGATTTAACTTCAATTAAATTAAACAAAATTTTTAATTGAATGTTGACTAATATACGTTTATTTTCGTACCTTTCCCTTAAGTTTTTCCAAGCAGTCTCAAAACCCTCATTAGTAAGAGGAGATTTCTTTACAATCTCTAAGGCTTCGTCTCTGGTATTTTGTCGAAGATAAAACAGTCTTTCGACGTCCGACAAACCGTTCGCCTTAAGATAGACTGCAGAAAACATATCCCTAAAAGTGGGCCAAGATTGGTAATCACCATGAAAAACTTCCGTAGTACACGGTGGCAACTTCATTTGATGACTAGGTGGACGATTTTCAACGGGCAGTGTTACCCCAGTTGAATTTCCACCACAATGAGTTGAAGAAAGCATCGGCTTACTTATAAAACTCTGAAGTTGTTCGCCCATTTGTGCAGCACAGGTAATGTACGCCAGTCTACATTCCTTAAACATCAGCTTTGCTGCCTGGCAATCCGCTTCAGAATCTTTACCCTCATTTGAGGTCACAAAAGTCTCGTAAGACACCCTAACTTTTTCCCACAACACTTTAAATTCCTCCTTTTCAACGTCAATAGCGAAAGACGTCTGGTTGGCAGGGCGGGCGTTAGTGTAGTCATCCTCAAACTCCATAAAAAGAGCAGCCAGCTTTTCAAACTTCTTCAAAAGACCAGATTTCACCATTTTTTTCCAAACAAAATCAAAATTTCCCGTATAAAATTTAAAAAAGTTAATAAATTTACAAATAAATTCAATGGAAACTGCTGAAATCACGAAAATAGACCGAATTTTCAAGAAAAATATAGATTGGTATTTAACAAAAACCTTTTATTCAACAAAAAGTTGTCTTAAAATTCGAAAAACGTTAAAAAGTACCAACAAATCTTCCTTAAACAAGAAAAATTACAAAAATGTACTCCAAAAATCAAACACAGCCAGTAAAAACGATTAAAATTCCAAAAAATATTGATTAAAATCAATAGGAATCCTTTTTTCAACAAAAAACGTTGCTTGGTAATCCAAAAATACGTTAACAGCACCAAAAAGTCTTCAAAAAACAAGAAAAGTTCACAAAAATCTGAATTTAAAATCACAAAAAAGTAGCGAAAACTATTTTAAGTTCAACAAATATCGATTGAAAATCCACAAAAAACCTTTTCTCTAACAAAAACTTTGTATGACACTCGAGAAAACGAATTAAAAATCCAAAAAAGAATCTCCAAAAATTTTATTTTTTCCAACAAAAAATCTAAAAAACACTTTAAAATACCAAACACTCACCAGATATTATTAAAAGGCAAAATAAAAAATATTTTTATTGAAAAAAAATTAAAAAATAAAATATATGACCACTTTTGCCCTTCACTGTATCGAAATATACACAGAATCTCAGTGGTTTTTTATCAATTGTTCTACCACTTTTATTTGTTGTATTTGGTACTTTTCTCACTTTTAAATTATTTTCACCCACTCACAAATATTTTTCTTTGATTATTTTTATATTTTTTATCGAATTTAATTTAAAAAAATCACAATTAAATTTTAATAAATTCACAAAAAAAAAAAGAATTAAAAAGTAAACAAACGAAAAATTAATGTGACAGCAACAGATGATCAAATGAACAGATGATCGTATGGTGTTGCCAGATCAACAAAAAACTCAGAGTTGTATTTCAAATTCGGAGTAAAAACAGGGTGGTTCTAAAGTAATTAATTTATGTCTTTTTGCACTACTTTTTATTTCTTTTATATATAGGAGTATTTTTTACTCCTTTTTTACCTCCAAAAAATATTTCCTTAAAATTTTTTATTAAATCAAAAAATTTTAATGGAAAATATGAGGATTTTTTTCGAAAATAAATGGAAAGTTACTTCACCTTATTTAATGGCTTTCCAACAACGAAGGTTCCACTGCAATCCGGTTCGAAGGACCAATAAAAAATTCCAATTGAATTCCTTTAAAACAACAACGAAATGGGGGATGACAATGGATGTCTGGCTTGCAGTCTGGAACCAAAAAGAAAAATAAAACCAAAAAAAAAACACGAATGATTGTTTTTTCTCAAATAAAATATGGTGAAGTATAAATACTTTCCTTGTTTATTTAACAAATTTTGATGAACAAATTTAACAATTTAAATTTAACAAAAAATAAGTTTTTAGAGCGCGGAAAAAAACACAACTTTTTGGTATCGAAAAATTACAACGATAAAGCTAAATTATTGTACAATGGCATTCGTTAAAAAAAAGGAATTAATAAACAAAAGAAAAACTATAATAATATTAGCGCCACCTAGGTGTCAATTACTCCCATCTAAACATGGCTTCAAAAAAGGGGTGACCATAAGTAGGGTGACCATTTGGCTTAAACACAAGTACTTTCCGAAAATTCTGTACCGTTTTCAAAAAGTACCTTTTATAAAAAGTACCTTTTATAAAAGGTTCCTTTATAAAAAGTACCTTTTATAAAAAGTACCTTTTATAAAAGGTACCTTTTATAAAAAGTACCTTTTATAAAAAGTACCTTTTATAAAAAGTACCTTTTATAAAAAGTACCTTTTATAAAAAGTACCTTTTATAAAAAGTACCTTTTATAAAAAGTACCTTTTATAAAAAGTACCTTTTATAAAAAGTACCTTTTTTAAAAAGTACCTTTTATAAAAAGTACCTTTTATAAAAGGTACTTTTATAAAAAGTACCTTTTATAAAAAGTACCTTTTATAAAAAGTACCTTTTATAAAAAGTACCTTTTATAAAAAGTACCTTTTATAAAAAGTACCTTTTATAAAAAGTACCTTTTATAAAAAGTGCCTTTTATAAAAAGTACCTTTTATAAAAAGTACCTTTTATAAAAAGTGCCTTTTATAAAAAGTACCTTTTATAAAAAGTACCTTTTAAAAAAAGTACCTTTTATAAAAAGTACCTTTTATAAAAAGTACCTTTAATAAAAAGTACCTTTTATTAAAAGTACCTTTTTTAAAAAGTACCTTTTATAAAAAGTACATTTTATAAAAGGTACTTTTTTTAAAAAAAGTACCTTTCATAAAATTACTTTTTATAATAAGTACCTTTTATAAAAATACCCTTTATAAAAAGTACCTTTTATAAAAAGTACCTTTTATAAAAAGTACCTTTTATAAAAAGTACCTTTTGTAAAAAGTACCTTTTATAAAAAGTACCTCTAATAAAAAGTACCTTTTCTAAAAAGTACCTTTTATAAAAAGTACCTCTAATAAAAAGTACCTTTTATAAAAAGTACCTTTCATTAAAAGTACCTTTTATTAAAAGTACCGAAAGTACACTCCACTCTGCTGATTGAGGGTATATATAAGTTTGACGTTCCGTATGTAACACATTGAAATATTGGTTTAGGACCCCATTAAGTATATATATTCATGATCCTTGATCGATTTGAAGTTGATCTAGCGATGTCCGTCTGTCTGTCTGTTGAAATCATATTTTTTGCAATAATCCGGAATCGATTTAAACGCTTGGGGTACCAAAAATTGCGTAATTTTCCTAGGCAGAAACTGATGTATTTTTTTTTTTTAAATCGTTTAAGTATTTTAAAAGTTATGAGTGAAAATGTATAGTTACCTCTAAAATTATGGTGAATTATACACAAAAAAATGCTCTAACTTGACACCTGTTGAATGAATGTGAACGAAACTTGGAATTTAATTTAATTTATACACTCACAAAAAATTTGGGCGGAATCGCACAATGGGGCGAGGCACCAGAAATTTAACCCAAAATTTTAAAATGATTTATCTTGGCTCATTGTTGACATATTCAAATAAAATTTTAAATAGGTTCATATTTTATTGTTCTCAACGTTTTTCTGGTTATTTTGGTACCAATTATGGCAAAATCGGTCAAGGGGTTAAGAAGCTATGAGCAATTGAAATGAGTTTCAATATAAATCTCCTTGATATTGCGTGGCAGCGCGCCATTTTGTAGTTGTTGATGTTTTTTGGCTTGTTATTTGTTATTTGTATCAATAGAAGTAAAAAATACGTAGTATGTGTCATAAACGTGGTTTCTTTTATATAATTTTCATAATTTTTATACAATTTTCATACATACATACTTATAAAATACATATTTTTTTTTTGTTTTTTAAATATTTACATTGCACTATGGTTCCGATCATCACTTTTCTTGGCCAAAATTACAAAAATGGAAAAATTTTTGGTTTGAAATAGGTTTTGTGTTAAAAATTGTTATAATTTTTTTGGTTTTCCATGTATAATATTATAAGAAATTTTTTGTATTTAAACTCAAAAAAATAATTGAAACAATTTTAAAAATTTTTTTTTTTTATTTTTAGCTTAATTTGTTTTTGAACGGTAAATGAGTATAAAATCAATTTTGAGCAAATTTAATTTTGGCCAAGAAAGGTCGTCTGCGAAACTATAGTGCAATGGTCAACATTGTGGAGGGTATTTAAAGATTCGGCAAAGCCGAATATAGCTTTCTTACTTGTTGCCATTCTTTTCACCAAAACTACTTTTTCACTAATTGTAAGTCTTAACTTCTGACACAAAAGTGTTCCTATTTGTTTCAAAAATTTACACAAAAACAAGTGAGAGTGTTAAATTCTTCTGTGACGAATCTTTTATACTCTACTAAATGAAAAAATACTTTTAGCACTTCAGTAAGTTCAAATAGATTCAGAAATGTCCCTTGTGCGGGGGACTTACAGGATGTTTCACAACAATATTTGCCGTACAAAGTTGCGAACATACCCTAAACTTCAGATGTAAAGAAAACGTAGTTTTATATATGCATATACTGCAAGAACAGACCAAAAGAGGTAAAGTTTAACTCCCCCTTAAATTAAATTCCAATTTGATCTTTTAAAACGCCGAAACACGTAAATTTTTTTTTGTTTCCTCTACCAAAATCAACAGTGAGAATACCGTAATTTTTCTTTTTGTTGTACTGTGTAAAAAAAAATACTTAATCATTTCTATTATTGTTGCCACTACTGTAATGTATTTCGATTTCATTTGTTATTTATTCAGACTGTTTGTTCTCGTTTTATTTTTTTGAACAAACATATTTAAAAAAGAAGCTTTTAGGTCTTCTACTGCTTTTTAAGGCATTTTGTCTACTCTATCATGATGTAACCTGGATACCGGAGATACCCAAGCAGAAATTGACGACGGTTATAAAAAAAAAGCGTTCTGAAAGCACTGTAACAAAAAAAGAACGTTCTCAAAACGTTATTTTCGAACGCTTTGCGAGCGTTTTCGAAAAGCGTTCTGAAAGCACTGTAACAAAAAAAAGCATTATCAAAACGCTTTATTCGAACGCCTTGAGAGCGTTTTCGAAAAGCGTTTTGAAAGCACTTTATTAACAAAATGCATGTTCGTTTCAAAATTAAATGGTTTTAAAGCAGTTTTTGCAAACGTTTTTAAATTTTTTTCGTAGTACATACAAGTATAGTAGTTTTTTAGATTATACTCAATTTTAAAAAAATTGTTATAAAAACATTTTGTTAAATCAAATTAAATAATTTTTCCCTACCACCACATTGAAAACGCAAAATTTTGAAAACATAAAACATTTTTTAATTTGTAAATCTATTTTAAGTTTTATTATTATCATTTATTCAAAAGAGTTATAGCAACAGTTTCGTTATAAAATTTACAAATAATGCATTTAACTTCTACAATATGCACACTGACTTCAATAACATCTTCACGTAAATTTTCAACGTTATAAAGTCTTATTTCTTTTGATGGAATTGGATAGACAAAATAATCGTTTATTTCATTAAAGATGTTGCCTTTTAAATATACAGTCAAACTCGGTTATAACGAACTTATTCTGAAGTCCCGACGTTTTGGCATCAATTTTCACACAAAGGCCGCTGTTCCAAAAAAAGTAATTCACATAAAAAATGTGAAAATGAAAATTTCCGATTTTTTTTGGTGTTCTAGATTTCACATCCGAATTTCTTTTTCGTTTTGTTTCACATAAATAAAATTTGATGAAAGTAAAACGAATGCACTTTTTCCCTTATAATTTTTTAAATTTTAATTATTCGATTTCAACTTCGAATCAAAACGTGATCAACAAAACACTAAACTTGATTTCATGTGATTCGGAAATTTTCATGTGAATTGAAAAGTTGTGAAAGACAGAACAGAGGCCAAAATACTTCTTTTATAACGAACTCGGTTATAACGAATCCTCGGTTAAAGCGAACTGCTTATTATGGTCCCACGAATACAATTTCATATTTATTTACATTTTTATAACGAACTCCCATAAATATTTTTTAATTTGCTGCAATCATGTTAATCAAACTCACAAAAGGTTGGAATTTTTCGGTTATATTACAATTTTGACAAAATTGTTTATATTTTTAATGTTGTCTTCTCAATTAGTAGTTTATTTACGAAAAAAACATCAAATAAAACAAATTGGATTTTTTTTTGGAAATAAAACTGGATTGATAAAAAATATACCCCGCTTATAGCGAACTTCGCTTATAACGAACTATTTTTACTGGTCCCTCGGAGTTCGTTATAACCGGGTTCGACTGTATATTATCACATGTGTGTTTAGATCGATTTGTACTAAAAATTTGGTTTACTATCATAATATTTCCATTACTAAGTAGAATTGCGTTATCAGGATGGGATGCAGTAATTTTGAAACCATGAATATTAATAAAAGAAAACACAACTTTTGTTTCAGTGGATTTCATTACTTTGCCAAGAGAATACTTTTTGTTTTTAAAGAGAGGATATACCAATGGAGCTTTATTTGGAGAGTTAACGGTATGAAAAACATGCAATTTTCGTTGAATTTCAGCAATAGGATTGTTCCAAGAGTTAACAATCGCTGGAAAATATCTTTAATTTTTGTATTTATGCTCTTTATAAGTGCTTTACTTTTGGGTTTTAAAGCGCTTTCATGACTTTTAACAAAACGTTCTGAAAGCACTTTTTTAAAACGCTTTTAAAACGCTTTAAACCTAGCGTAGATCGATGTTATCATTCGGATCATCTGAAAGCGCTTTCAAGATGGTAAATGGAACGCTTGTAGAACCGTTTACAACGCTTTCACAGTGCTTTTGCGATTGTATTTTTCTGACTGGGTAATGTCATTTACAAATATATACAATGTACATTAGGGTGATACAAAAAATAACTTTTGCCGAATTTCGTCGATTGCCAAACAAATTATAGTTATTTTTGGTCTAAAAACTCTGTATTTAAAATTTTATCCAAAAAAACAATTTTAATCTGTGCCGATTTCGGTTCTCAAATTATGAGAAATTCTTAGATTCTGTAAAATGTTTCGTATAGAAAAGGTAGAAAGCAGATTTGGTGACATTTTGCTTATAGAGAAATTCTCAAATTCTAACACATTTGTCATATAGAAAAATTCTCAGATTCTGAGATATTTTTCGTACAGAAAAGCTCTAATTTTTTGTATTGAAAAATTCTCAGATTCGTTTGAAAAATTTTTAAATTCTGAGACATTTTTCGTATTGAAAAATTTTTAGATTCTGAAACATTTTTCATATCGTAAATTTTTCTATACAAAAAATTTCTCAGATTTGTATAGAAAAATTCTCAGATCCTGAAACATTTTCCGTACATCAGAATTCTCAGATTCTAATGCATTTTTCTTATTGAAAAATTTCTTGTAAAAAATGCTTCAGATACGTAAAGAAAAATTCTTAGATTCTGATTTTTCCGATTTTGAGTCATTTTTCGTAAAGAAAATACTCAGATTATGAGACGTTTTTTGTACAAACAAATTTTCAGATTTTAAAAAAATTTTCGTTCAGAAAAATTAAAGTTACAAAATCTCTTACACATTTGTTGAATGAGAAAGTTAAGAGATTCTTAAACATTTTTGTAAAGAATAGTTATTAAATTCAAAATATTTTGTATCGAAAAAACTTTTACAGTTTTATATTGATTAGGGATATAACCCAAATAGGAACCTATCATAATCGTATGGGCAATTTTATACTGATAAGAAAAAACGTTATCCGGGGACATTTTGGTCTAAAAACCTTCGGCACCGATTGCAATTTCTAAAACACCATAAATTTAAATTTTTTTATGTTTTATGGTGGGATTCCTTCCCATCCACCATTTCTTGGCTTTTTGTCGTTTTACAACAAAAATAAAACATTAACAAATTTGTAAAATGGTTTTCGACACTAGAAATACGGGTTTTCCGAATAATAAAAAAAAATATTAGAGAAAACTTCATCGCGATCGGTGCCGAACCTTTTTTAACATTCGCGAAAAAAAGAACACACATTTCTTCTTGTTTTTTCATGTACTTTCTAAATATGATAGGTCCTTTTTGATATTTGCAAAAAAACGCAAATGGTTATATCCCTAATATTGATATTTTGAAATAAAAGAACCATATTAAGAGAATATTTTTCGATTTAAAAATTGTCAAATTTAGTTAAACTTGGAATTAAAAAAATAGATTATAATTAGAGTAGACGACACAATTTGCAATGTTCTGAAATTTTTATACCCTCCACTTAGTGATAGAGGGTATATATAAAATTGTCATTCCGTTTGTAACTCATCGAAATATCGGTCTGGGACCCCATAAAGTATATATATTATTGATCAGTGATCGATTCTAAGACATTCTAGCGATGTCCGTCTGTCTGTGGAAATGCTGATCACGGACAAAATATTGGACATAGATGACTGAAACTTAACATATTGATTAGAAGTTCTTCCGAGAAGTTTGGTATTGCATTTGAGCGACATCGGTTTAGCGGTTCAAAAGTTATGAACGAAAATGTAAGGACACCTCAAAAATTTCAGTACATTCAACATAACCTAAAAATACAAAATGCTTTAATTCGCCTGCTGGTTGATATATGTGAACATAATTGAACACTAGGGTGGCTCGTTTTTGGGCTTTTCTCTCTAATCAAATTCTAATACCCGCCAAAAGTGTCGGTCCCCTAAGGGTAGCTCACATGCAAAATATCACTCCGATCGGATTTTATCTTCTGTCTCCACTTTGAGCCTCAAAATTGGGGTTTTTGGAAAAAAGGACTTTTAAAAAAAAAAAAAATTAAGTTTTTTTATTAAAATAATGAAAAAAAAAAATTTTGTATAATATTTGATCATAAATACTTAAATATGAAATTTAAAGATTTACGATATCATTAACCCGTTCAAACTTGATACCAAAAAAATGGCATGATTTGGGGGCTTTCTTAAAACACCTTTTTTCAAAAATCGAAAATTTTATTAAAAAAAAAAAATAAATATACCATTTTTTCTTTCTGACTTCATTAAGAACACCTTGGAGAAGAAAAATGTGAAATATGGCGGATATCCGTCGAGCCACTTTTTGGGAATCGCGGGCGGAAGTTAGTGGATTTCAAGGAAATGTTGGTTTTATCAATAATTTGGATTAATAAAATCTTATAAATTTCATTTTTGATCAAATTAACTGTTTTTTGGTGTCGTGGCATTCTATTAGATAACTTTAAGTCTGTCATGAATTCTTACCGATCTAGGACGTCTTTAACCCACATTGGCTGGGGGTCAAAAATGACCCCCGCAAGAAATTTGAAGTTTAGAGCTTAAATTTTGTGCTATAAACAAGTATAAAACGGCTTTTGTGTTTTCTACCCTAACTATTATTTCGTTTTAATATATTATCTTTAAAAAAATCGTTAACCCTTCTTGGTAGGGGGTCAAAAATGACCCATTCAATAAAAAATATAAATTTTGTTGATATCAAAAAATTCAAGCACTATGCCGAAAAGTTTTTGCCGGGGTCATTTTTGACCCCTGGCCAATGTGGGTTAAAGATATTTTAAACAGGTAACATTTTAGGGCTGATTTAAAGTTATCTAATAGACTGCCACAAATTAATTTTCTATAAAAAATATTTACTATTTATTGAATGGGTCATTTTTGACCCCCTACCAAGAAGGGTTAACGATTTTTTTAAAGATAATATATTAATACGAAATAATAGTTAGGGTAGAAAACACAAAAGCCGTTTTATACTTGTTAATAGCACAAAATTTAAGCTCTAAACTTCAAATTTCCTGCGGGGGTCATTTTTGACCCCCAGCCAATGTGGGTTAAAGACGTCCTAGATCGGTAAGATTTCATGACAGACTTAAAGTTATCTAATAGAATGCCACGATACCAAAAAACAGTTAATTTGCCCAAAAATTAAATTTATAAGATTTTATTAATCCAAATTATTGATAAAACCAACATTTCCTTGAAATCCGCTAACTTCCCCCCGCGATTCCCAAAAAGTGGCTCGACGGATATCCGCCATATTTCACATTTTTCTTCTCCAAGGTGTTTTTAATGAATTCAGAAAGAAAAAATGGTATATTTAATTTTTTTTTTTAATAAAATTTTCAAATTTTGAAAAAAGGTGTTTTGAGAACGCCCCCAAAATCATGCCATTTTTTTGGTATCAAGTTTGAACGGGTTAATGATACCATAAAATCTTTAAATTTCATATTTAAGTATTTATGATCAAATATTATACAAAAAATTTTTTTTCGTTATTTTAATAAAAAAACTAAATTTTTTTTTTTTTTAAAAAAAAAGTCCTTTTTTCCAAAAACCCCAATTTTGAGGCTCAAAGTGGAGACAGAAGATAAACTCCGATCGGAGTGATATTTTGCACGTGAGTTACCCGACACTTTTGGCGGGTATTAGAATTTGATCAGAGAGAAAATCCCAAAAACGAGCCACCCTATTGGACACCAAATGGTATTTAAACAAGTACGAACATATTTCTTGTCAAAAAAAGACAAAAATCACGGATTTTTTTTTTTGCGATATTTTTTTTTTTTTAAAGTAAATTCCTTTTAAATAATATTTTTTTTTCAATAATCTTTTTGAAATTGTGGAGGGTTTCGCTACATTCGGCAAGGCCGAATTTAACCTTTTTACTTGTTTTTTATCATTTGTATATCTGAAGATATAAAATATTTATTTTTAAAAACAAAATTTTTTCGCTGATCACAAATCTGGTGAAATGTGGCGGTGGCTTCAAATACAGTCTAGAGAAAGGCCAATGTAGTAATACTCATGTTGCAGAACTTACCTTTTAAATCATTCCCCAAGGCCCCCTTGGGTACATACCTGTTTGAACTATAAGATTTTTTTACAAAAAATATATCAAACCGCCCTAATGTATATTGTACAATTTAATGAATACAAATGTTTTAAGATGTGCTAGTTTTAAAGATGGATATAGAATTTCAACAGACACATGTGTTTTAATTACTGACAAATTTTAAAATACAGGTGAAATGAATTTAAGTTTAAGATACTTGTGTAGATATTGAGATTTTTACTACACATTTTAAAGTTTATGTTTTAAAGAACATTATCCATAGACTTTCAGAAGCTTTGTGAATAGGAAATTATAAATTTTACTAAAAAAGTAGGTCAATGCCTTTGTGTTCTATTTTTTGACTTAAAATTTTCTTCAAAAAAGAATGACAGCAAATAATTTCGGTATAATTGAAAAATAATGTGCTAAAAACATGTTCAAAAATATTTTGAAATTTAGCAAACAGAATCAGTAACAACATAGTTAAATTTCTGTTATTTTCTAAAAATGAATGTCAGAGATTTTAGTAAAAATATCCATTTAAGCAAAAAAATTTGCTGAAAGTTTTCAAAATCAAATTGAAAGTCTTTTTGCATATTTTTTGACACACACAACAAATTATGTCATGTAGTTTATTTAAAAAGTTTTACGTTTTGTCGTTTTTAAAAGAAAAAACGTTATTTTTAATGTTCAGTTTTTTTAAATGATTATTTATGTTCTTTGTTTCAAAAATAACAACATAAAAAATAAAGACTTTCATTAGCATTCAATTTTTTAATTTTGTTCTGAAAGGAAAAATAAGTGATTCCTCATTCATTTTAAATGATTTGTGTAAGTTATTTTTTTTTTAAATGTTCGCATTTTTAAGGAGATAGGTAGAAAAAAAATTTCAAAAAATTATTTATAGAAATGTAAAAACATGTTTGTGTGGAGAGTCTGGCCAGAATGTAGTTGATTGCGAGATGGATTCTCCAAAATTTTATTAAAAAATTTTGAAAAAATAATTCAATAGAAAAATTTTAAAAAATAACCTACGAAATCATTAATTTTTAATGCTTTCGTAGGTATTTTTTTTTAATTTATTGGTAAAAATAACTCAACAATCATTAATTTTTAATGTTTTCGTAGGTTATTTTTTTTCGAATTTGTTGAAGCTAAAAGAAATCAAATATAATTTATTTTTTTTTTTAAAGTGTTCGTATCAAAAAAGTGACGCACTTTGTAGGTAGTGATACTACGTGCAACCAACTTCAATTTTAAGCTCAAAATACATTATCTATATGTTCATTTAAAATTTCAGATAAATCTAGTACTAACAGAATGGCTAAATTACTTAAAACAAGTAAAAAAGTTAAATTCGGCCTTGCCGAATGTATTGATACCCTCCACAATTTAAAAAAGATTATTGCAAAAAAATTAAAAAAAAAAACAAGTAGAAAAATTAAGTTCGACTTGGTCGAATCTATGAATACCCTCCACATTGTTATCTGATAATAATTTTCTAAAAAAATTTCAAAAAATTCCATTACAAATTTTTTATTAGAAATATATTATTTTTAGTAAAACTTTTTTAATCAATAAAATTTTTTTGAGTGTAAAATTTTTTTGACTGTCAGCACTTTTTTGAGTGTGACATTTTATTAAAAACAAGTAAAAAAGTTAAATTCGGCCTTGCCGAATGTAGTGATACCCTCCACAATTTCAAAAAGATCATTGCAAACAACTTTATTTAAAAGGAAATTACTTTTGAAAAAAAAAAAAAAAAATTGAAAAAAAATTTCCGCGAAAAATAATTTTGGGAAAAAAAAATCCGCGATTTTTTTCTTTTTTTGTCAAAAAATATGTTCGTACTTGTTTAAATACCATTTGGTGTTCAATTTTGTTAACATATGTCAACCAGAAGCCGAATTAAAGCATTTTGTATTTTTAGGTTATGTTGAATGTACTGAAATTTTTGAGGTGTGCTTACATTTTCGTTCATAACTTTTGAACCGCTGAACCGATATCGCTCAAATGCAATATTCACATATTTCACATATTTCCCTGTTTTATACCCTCCACTTAGTGATAGAGGGTATATATAAGTTTGTCATTCCGTTTGTAACTCATCGAAATATCGATCTGGGACCCCATAAAGTGTATATATTCATGATGCCCGATCGATTTTAAGACATTCTAGCGATGTCCGTCTGTCCGTCTGTCCGTCTGTCTGTCTGTCTGTGGAAAATGCTCTCGCGGACAAAATATTGCACAAAGATGACTGAAACTTAACACATATATTGGAAGTTCTCCCGAGAAGTTTGGTATTGCATTTGAGCGATATCGGTTCAGCGGTTCAAAAGTTATGAATGAAAATGTAAGCACACCTCAAAAATTTCAGTACATTCAACATAACCTAAAAATACAAAATGCTTTAATTCGGCTTCTGGTTGACATATGTGAACATAATTGAACACCAAATGGTATTTAAACAGATACGAACATATTTTTTGACAAAAAAAGAAAAAAATCGCGGATTTTTTTTTACCAAAATTTTTTTTGCGGAAATTTTTTTTCACTACATTCGGCAAGGCCGAATTTAACTTTTTTACTTGTTTATTTTACCATCCTCTTCTTTAAAAAACAAAAACAAACTAACATTGTATCATACAAATCCCACTTCATTTGATTTTTTTCCAAAAATACTTTTTGTACATACAGTTACAAAAACAATAACAAAACAATAACAAATATTTGCTTGTCTAACAACTAAACTGCACAACAAGTTTTAAAAAACTGTCATTTCACCATGCTTTTAAAACTTGTTTAACGAGTTTTCAACAGTTTAAGGTGAAACAAATCTGAAATTCAGAGCATTGCTTATAACTTTTGAACCACTGAACCGATTTTGCTGAAATTCAAAACCAAACAGACTTGGGGAACGACGAATTTATATGGTAAGCTTCAGCCCCCTCAGAATTGTCCTTCGAAAGTTAGAGTGGTTTTAATCTAGTAAATTCGAAAAATACCCTTGCCGAAATTTACTCTTTTGCTCATAACTTTTGAACCACTTGACCGATTTCGCTGGATTGCAATACCAACCTGACCCGGTAAATGGAGAACATATATGTCAAACTTCAGGAGCCTCCGTAAAGTCTTTCAAAAGTTAGCGTGTTTTCAACGGACAGACAGACAGACGGATGTGTTACAAACGGAATGACAAACTTATATGTACCCTCTATCACTAGAGTGGAGGGTACAAAAAATTTCAAAAAAATTTCAACGAAAAAAAAATTTTGGAAAAAAATCCGCGATTTTTTTTTTTTATCAAAAAATGTGTTCGTAAATATTTAAGTGCCTTTCGGTGTTCAGTTATGTTCACATATGTCAACCATCAGCCCAATTAAAGCATTTCGTATTTTTAGGTTATGTTGAATGTACCAAAATTTTTGAGGTGTTCTTACATTTTCATTCATAACTTTTGAACCGCTGAACCGATATCGCTCAAATGCAATACCAAACTGCTCAGGAGAACTTCCAATAAATATGTTAAGTTTGAGTCATCTCCGTATAATATTTTGGTCGTGATCACCATTTCCACAGACAGACGGACAGAGGGACATCGCACTATAGGGAATTTATAAGGAATTGTTGGCCAAAAGTCCATTTTTGATGTGTTCAAAAAAACTTTTTTCGGTACAGTAAACTATATAAAAGTAAGCTAGCACACATATTTTTGTACACCAAACTCTTTTACCGCTATTACGGAGGCGTCAAAAACTAAATTTAATTTTTTATTATTTTTTTTTTAATTTTGGAGAACATAACTTATTACAAAATTAACGTACTTAAAATCCTGTATTAAAATCTTTTGAAATTAATTTCAATTATCAATGGAGCAAATAAATATATTTTGTACAAAGTACAGGTTTAAAATGTTGATTTATATATTTTTTTAATTTTTCTATTTAATTAATTTTTTTCTTTTTTAAACCAAATTTATTTGTGGACTGCTACTTTTTTTGCATATAATTGCATACTCCCATATCTCTATGAGGTATTGGAAAACTCTTTGTGAGTAAGATGTATTCATCCGCTAAGCCATGCGGCTCCATGGGGAAAAGATATTTAGTGATGTCCGTCCGACCGTCTGTCGGTCTGACTGTCTGGGGAATGCACGATGCTGTCCAAACCAAAAGAGCTAGCCACCTGATGTTTGGCACGAATATGTCTTATAGTCTTACGATGTTCAAGTTCGTAAATGGGCAAAATTGGAACATGTGAAAAAAAGCTCCCCCTTTAATAACTTAGTCTAGCTACGCAAAATCCCATATTTTAAATTTTTTTTGTACATTTGCTTAAAAATTAAAAAAAAATACGCCACAAGAAGTTCAAAGCCCTGCACTTGGACCAAAGGCACTAGGAAAATTATTTTTTTGCACGCCCCCTTTTGTGGGCGTGGATGTAAAAATTATTGACAAATTTATATTACAAAATTGCATTAAAAACTCGATTTATTAGGCCAGAACATGCCAATTTTTTATACAGAGCCTTAAAACTTACCGCTAAATAAACTTGCCAAATTTTGAGGCAATATCCCAACTTTTGGAGTTTTGGCCAGAAAACACCAGAAAATTCCCTATAGTGCATCGCTAGAATGTCTTAAAATCGATCAATAATATTTATACTTTATGGGGTCCTAGACAGATATTTCGATGAGTTAGAAACGGAATGATAAACTTATATATACCCTCTATCACTAAGTGGAGGGTATAAAAAATAGCTATTTCTCCCACTGTGCAATATTAACCATGTCTTTAAAGACTCTTAAAGCAATTTAAAAATTATATCATAGTCTCCCTTAATGAACCAAATTATATAACAAATAGAAATTTAACTACACTAATACATACATAAAATGTTATGAAACATCTCTTATAACCTTCAATTGATAAATTGTGTCACATCATTTCTTTTTACAATGCTGACACGCATAAATATACTACTATTTGTGATGAGACAAACAAAGAATGAAGAATTTATGTTGTTTTAATATAAATTACTCACGTGTAAGTGTCACAGCGTGATAAGCATTCAAATTATATAATTTCAATTTTATATAATACATTAGAGTGCCATTTTTTTGTATGGCAAACAATTTTTCTTCCCATTTGAATGTCCGGACAAATTTTTTATTATTATTTTATAAAATTTTATATTTTATTAAATTAAACCGTTGCGTCCGGCGATTAAAGTTATGGATTTTTGAAATTAAAAAAAAACCCTTCATGTTGTTCGTCTGAACTCGATATCAAAAAAAAATAAATATCACAGTTTTCGAGATGGCTACCTTAAGTTTGCAAAATATGGCGGTTTTTTCTTACGTTCTGGATATTTCTTGTAAATCAATATTAAAAGTTCTTTTCCGTTTTCTGTCTCATAGAACTTGAGTATATCGTTCATTTAAACTTAATTTGAGACAAATCCGATCATTTTTTATCATTGTGCACATCGATAAATGTTTTAAACTTTTGGAAAATTTCTACACTCAAAAAAAAACCTTGTATAATTACTAGAAAAAGTTACGTAATCCTATTTTACCAATCTTTGACAGAGTTTCTTGTTTTTAACAAAAAATTTTCGATCGAAATTTAAAATTTTCTTTATAACTGAATTTTTATTTAGTTCGGTTTGAGTCCATATTAATTATTTCTGAGAAATAATAATTGTTGTACAATGAGAAAATCTGAAAAAAATCAAGTGACAACACAGGCTAAGTGGAGATGTCGACAGCTTTAATGGTGAATACGGGTTATTCAACACAAAGAGGAGTAATTCCAATTCTTAATTTCTTCAAAAGTTTCATTTAAATGGCTAATTTTAATCTGACACACATTAAGTGTGTGACAATCGAAGGAGTGCTGATGATGGAAGGGTGGCATCTTCCGAAAGGTGTCGACATCTCCACTTAGCCTGTGTTGTCAATTGATTTTTTTCAGATTTTCTCATTGTACAACAATTATTATTTCTCAGAAATTATCAATTGTATTTCAGAAATTATCAATTGTATTTCAGAAATGATCAATTGTATTTCAGAATTTATCAATTGTATTTCAGAAATTATCAATTGTATTGCAGAATTTATCAATTGTATTTCAGAAATTGTATAGGGGTCATTCTTAGTGAAATCAATCATGAATATTTTTGACCCCCCTCCGATATTGATGAAATTTGGTTTAGTTCTTGCACTACATAAAAAACTAACAAATGCAAATTTTATCAACGATGTGTTTAAATTTTTTTTTTTTTTAATAAATTTTTTTTCCATCAAATTTTTTTTTCATAATTTTTTTTTTTTCATCAAACTTTTTTCTTCATCAATTTATTTTTTTTTTTCATCAAATTTTTTTTTTTCAGAAAATTTTTTTTTTATCATTTTTTTTTTCATCAAATTTTTTTTTTTTCATTAATTTTTTTTTTATTAATTTTTTTTTTCTTCAATTTTTTTTTTTATCAACATTTTATTTTTCATCAAAATTTTATGTTATGATTTTTTTTTTGGTTTTTTTATCAAATTTTTTTTTTCATCAATTTTTTTTTTATTAATTTTTTTGTTCATCAAAATTTTTTTTCATCAAAATTTTTTTTCATAAATTTTTTTTAAGCATATTTTTTTCATAAAATTTTTTATTATCAATTTTTTCCTCACCAAATATTTTTTTGTTTTTCATATTTTTTTTCAACAATTTTCATCAAAATTTTTTTTCACCAAAAATTTTGGGTTCATTAAATTTTTTATACCCTCCACTCTAGTGATGGAGGGTATATATAAGTTTGTCATTCCGTTTGTAACACCTCGAAATATTGTTCTAGGAGACCATAAAGTATATATATCCATGATCCTCGATCGATTTTAAAACGATCTAGCGATGTCCGTCCGTCCGTCCGTCTGTCCGTCTGTCCGTCTGTCTGTCTGTTGAAAACACGCTTACTTTTGAAAGACTTAACGGAGGCTCCTGAAGTTTGGCATATATGTTGGGCATTTACCTAGTCAGGTTGGTATTGCAATCCAGTGAAATCGGTCAAGTGGTTCAAAAGTTATGAGCAAAAGACTGAATTTCGGCAAGGGTTTTTCATGAATTTTTGAGATAAAAAGCACTATAACTTTCGAAAAGCAATTCTGAGGATACTGAAGCGTTCCTCCAGCCTCGTTCGTATTGAATTTCAGCCAAATCGGTCCAGTAGTTCAAAAGTTATTAGCAAAACTGTGAATTTCAGATTAGCTTCCCCTAAAATTCACGTGTTGAAAACCAGTTCAACCTGTTTTAAAAATATTGGTAAGTCACAAAAATATTTTACAACGTATTTTTGTCACTCAAAAATATTTTTATAGCAAAACAAAAAAAAAAAATACACTCGAAAAAAATTTTAAACTCAAAAAAAATTTTACACTCAAAAAAAAAATTAGTAAATAATTTTTTTTTTTCAAAAATTACTAAAAAAAAAATTTTAAACAAAATAAAATATTTCTAATCAAAACTGTTATTTTTTTCACGTTAGAAAATTTTTTATCACTTAAAATGGGCATTGTGGAGGGTATTCATAGATTCGGCCAAGTCGAATTTAACTTTTCTACTTGTTTTAACATATTTTTGTTTTTCGTGAAAAAAAAAAATAATTTTTTTTACCAAAACTACTTTTTGACCAAGTTAAGCTTTTCGCATAAAAATTTTCCATTTGTTTATCAAATGTACATAAAACAAGTGAGAGTGTTGTATTCTTTGGTGCCGAATCTTTTATACTCTCCAAAATGTAAAAACACTTTTTTTGCACTCACTTACGAAATGTACAGCTCTTTTGGTTTTTTAATGGGGTCCTCGACTGATATTTCAATTCGTTTTGCATGGAATAGCAAAGTAATATAACATTAAGTATTTTTTCTAAAAAAAACTTTGCTTTGGCAAGTACACCCAAATCTTCCGCAAAACATTTAATATTTTGGGCAAGAGTACAATATTTAATATTTTGGGCAAGAGTACAAAATTCGCAGGCATTTTTAAGTTAAATCTTATCTTGTGCTTAATCAAAATTGGCAAAGAAAAAATTTTTAAAAAAATATTTTAATTTTCGCTTAAATTTTGCCCTAGCATTTTTGGAATTTGAAAATTAATTTTTAAGCCTGAATTATTTTAAACGTGGATAAAACGTAAACTCTTAAACAAAATTCAGTAAGTAAAAATAGTACAGAACATTTTTATTTATGTTTTGTTTGTGTCTAACGCATTGTATTTTTTGTCACGTCAAAAGGTAGCGAAATTCTGTTGAAAATAGAATTTCTCTACGTTTCAACGTGACAAAAAATACAATGTGTCAGACACAAACAAAACATAAATAAAAATCTTCTGTACTTTTTTTATTTATTGAATTTTGTTAAAGAGTCTACGTTTTATCCACGTTTAAAGTAATTTAGGCTTTAGTCTGTTTAAAAAATAATTATATTGTTACGTTGTAAATTCGAAAAAAAGAGTTAAATTATTTTTCAAAAATACTTTGTTTACCAATAATGATTAAGAAAATGATAAGCTTTAATCTAAAAAAAATTTCATTGAAATTATTTCAAATTATATAGGTACTTAAAAGGGGTTCAAATACCTTTAATTTTATCAATACAGCTTATTTGCCCCTTGCCTATTAAATTTTTTAGAACAAAAATTCTAAAAAAAATAATATTTTCTGAACTTTAAAAAAATATTAAAGGAAAACCAAAACGTTTTTAAGAAATCCGCCATGACAGATCGATGTGGGATTTTATTAGCCAAAAATTTTGAATTTATCCTAACTCCTATAGAAAAACCCTAATAAATAAAAGCAACAAGTAACTTAAAAAAAAGCAAGTATCATAAAGACATTACTAGAATAAAAATTTGCTCGGACACTTGAAAAATTCAGAAGTTGTAAAAAAATGTCAATCTAATAACACTTGCCCACTAGGGTGGAGCAATTTTTTTTTTGAGCAAAAGCAAACCGAAACAAAAAAAAAAAAATTTACAGACCAAAAAAAAAAAAATTGTTTACCCTAAGAATACTTTTCCAGTAATGTTCGAATATAATATTTAGTTAAACTAATATTTTTAGCTAAAAAAAAAAATTTATTCGGAACTTTCCGCTTTTCAAGTCAAAAAAGGAACCAAAAGACATTTCCGTACAGGTCCAATATTTTTTAATGTTAAAATCGACCCTAAAAGGCAACTTTTTCGACCCCGACGTTTTTGAAATTCAAAAAAAAAAAAAAAACGAAAATTTGATCCACCATAGTGTACACTAGGGTGGCTCGTTTTTGGGCTTTTCTCTCTGATCAAATTCTAATACCCGCCAAAAGTGTCGGTCCCCTAAGGGTAACTCACATGCAAAATATCACTCCGATCGGAGTTTATCTTTTGTCGCCACTTTGAGCCTCAAAATTGGGGTTTTCGCAAAAAAGGACTTTTTAAAAAAAAAAATTTAAGTTTTTTTATTAAAATAATTAAAAAATAATTTTTGTATAATATTTGGTCGTAAATTCTTAAATATAAAACACATTTTTTCAAAATTTGAAAATTTTATTAAAAAAAAATTTTAAATATACAATTTTTTCTTTATGAAAGCCACTTTTCGGGAATCGCGGGGGGAAGTTAGCGGATTTCAACGAAATGTTGGATTAATAAATAATTTGGATTAATAAAATCTTATAAACAAGTATAAAACAGCTTTTGTGTTTTTTACCCCAACTATTATTTCGTAAATTATATTATCTTTAAAAAAATCGTTAACCCTTCTTGGTAGGGGGTCAAAAATGACCCATTCAATAAAAAATATATATTGTTGTTGACTTAAAAATCGGAAAGTTCCGAACAAAATGAAAAAAATAAAAAAAAAAATTTAGCTTAAAACATTTGTTTATATTTGAACATTATTAGAAAAGTACTTTTAGGGTATTTTTTTTTAGGAAACCCCGATTCCAAGAGAGCTAAAAGAAGTATATTTTACTTTTTTTTTTCTTCAAAAATATTGATCATAAAAACTTAATATTTTAATAAAATATTCAGAAAAATGTACCGTTTTGGAATTCCGATTTTAATGTGGTTAAAAGAAAAAGAGTAAAAATCTGGTACTATTTCAATCTTCTGAAATAATGAGTTTAGAAACTTGAAGTTTGAAATGAACTACAATTAAAATTTCCTAATATTTCTAATAATTAGAAATATGAAATACAAATTTAAACCTAACGGACATTTTTCACGACTTGAAAAGTCCTATTAATTGTTGTAACTCTGATCTACTACAGTATAAGAAATTAAAACTGTGTTAGAAAAAGTTGAAAACAGATTGATTAAGTTCATGCAAAACGATAACATATGGGTAGTGAAATGTACGTTTAAATAGCTGATATTAATATGACACACTTACAGTGACAATCGAAGAGTGCTGACAAAGGAAGGGTGGCTTCTTCCGAAAGCTGTCGACATCTTCACTTAACCTGTGTTTTCAATTAATTTTTTCAGATTTTTATGACTAAAAAAACTAACATTTTATTATCCCATCGATCCATTTGTGGGACTTTGAATTTCCTCGAACATAAAAATGCTTCATTTGCTGAGAAAAATTAAAAACACATGTTGGTTTAGTTCCTTAACAGGGAACTTTTTCCACCCTAATCTGATTTAGTCCATTTCCAAACATAACTACTCCAATACCATTATACATAGCTCTTTTAAGTCTAGCTCTATTACTTTGGCCTATAAGAAAAATAATTATGTTTTGTTTTATTCAACATCTGGTGAAACATTTTTTATTAATCATTAAAACAAGCCTAAAAATATTATCATGTTGAAATATCGTCAATATCTGTAGTTTAACAACTAATCAATGTGTTCTTTATTGACCAACTGATACAAAAACATCAACAGCAACTTTATAATCATTATAAGCGGCTACATTTATTCTAACCTTATAGTCTCCAGCTGGAAATGGTATATTTATAAACTGATTCGCATCCAAAACCCAATTTTTAATCAAAACATCTTCCTGAAACCAATCACAAAAAAAAGAGACAAACATATTATTATTATTTGCATTTTTAAAACGGATAGACTCACATTATATGGGCAAGTATGATTAATATTCGAATATGGTAAAATTATGCCGTAAATTATTTTCCAGAATATAAAACGGTTGGGATTTTTAAAAAATGCACACATGTCTATAGTATTATTATATATAAATGGACGGTAATCATGACTTTTGCGAAAGAATTGAGCATGTATCTAAAAAAATTTCAAAATTTAAATTCTAAATTCTATTTTATATTATTGTATTTTGTATATTAAGTGGTAAGACTGTGTTCAAATCGTCGATTTTTTTTTTTGACAAGCGGGGTGGCTAAACCAAATCTGAATATGCTGATTACCAAAGACTCTTAAAAAGCATCAAAATCACAAAACTTCTTTAATTAGAAAGTATTTAAAACCAAATATATCTCTTCAGTGTACGCACCGTGTACTGACGAATAATGAGATATTGCAATTCATTATGGAGTTAAAACACCTCAATTCAACCGAAAAAAGTAGCATATTTGACCTCACCCCTTTCGAATTTGATGAAACTTGGAATATAGTTGGGCCCTTACAAAAAAATCATAGTACCAACATTTTGGACTTCTGGTAGTTTTCCTTCCCGAGATATGGGATCTTGAAAATTAGCAAAATCGTATATATTTGACAAAAGTGTTCTGAGATAAATAAAGATAGCTCGAAAAGTAATAACAATACAGGTCTCAGCCAGGTTGCAAATAATAGGTAATGAGACAGTCTTTAAAATGGTGTTCCCCAAGATTTTTTTTGAAAAATGTCAAAGGTCATTGGTTTTAGCCTTAATTTTTGGAGAGCTATATCTCAAAAAACGATATTTTTAAAATTTTGGAAAAAATATATGTTGTTAAGAATCACCTATACTACTTAAGTTTAAATTTTCAGGATGGAGTCTTCATTGGAACTTTTTATATTAATAGAAACATTGTGACAGGAAAGAAATAGCGGTGTAATTTCCCTTGGAAAAAAAAAAATTTTCTCTTTGAAATTCTGGTACCAAGATTCGATTTTCTAAATGTTTTTGACGTGCTGAGTCCAAATATGACCTTTGAACTGGCCTATCGCTATTAGTTTTCGAGATATCTGCACATAAATGTGTGAAAATTGTTAAATTGCTATTGCTGTGTTTTTTTTTTAACATTTAGGTGCATATATCTTGGAAAGTAATAGCGATAGGCCAGTTCAAAGGTCATATTTGGACTCAGCACGTCAAAAATATTCAGAAAAATGAATTTTGGTACCAGAATTTCAAAGAGAAAAAAATATTTTTTTTTTCCAAGGGAAATTACACCGCTTTCTCTTTCCTGTCACAATGTTTATGTTAATATAAAATGTTCCAAAGAAGACTCCATCCTGAAAATTCAAACTTAAGTAGTATAGGTGATTCTTAACAACATATATTTTTTCCAAAATTTTAAAAATATCGTTTTTTGAGATATAGCTCTCTAAAAATTAAGGTTATAACCAATGAACTTTGACCTTTTTCAAAAAAAATCTTGGGGAATGTCATTGCAAAGGCTGTCTCATTACCTATTATTTGCAACCTGATTGAGACCTGTATTGTTATTATTCTTCAAGTTATCTTTATTTATCTCAAAACACTTTTGTCAAATATATACAATTTTGTTAATTATCAAGACTGAATATCTCGAATACTTGAATGACAAGAAGCCTGAAAAATTGGAAAAATCTCTTTTTTATTAAAGTAAACCCCAGTACTTAATATCATTAAATTTGGAGGGGGTGCGGTCAACTCCTCGGTTGAATTGAGGTGTTTTAGCTCTATGACTTCATACTTTTTGTTCGATGTATATTTGCCGATAAGTTGTTTAATTTTTTCAATCGATATACATTGGTTGACAACAAAGTAGAAACTTTTCTAACTTATACGAGCAAATCCATGGGAAATTTAACTGACGGATCACCGATTTTTGGTTATTTGATAGAGCTTCGTAAATGATTAAAAACAATATTTTTTTATTTTGGATCAATACTTTAGAAGATATGGACTTTTAAAAAAGCGCTTTTTGACAATATTAACTTTCACACAGATCTTTAACATGTTTGTGCTCGGAAATCCTAAGTCGTACGAAAAAACTTAAAAAAAATATTGTTTATAAAATCATGAAGATATTAATTTATAAAACAATTTTTTTTTTTTTAAACTTTTAACAATAGCTAAACCATATTTGAATTGTTTCTTTTGCTGAAAAGGACACCATGGATTTCCAAAAACAAAATTTGGTATTAAAGTTAAGAATGTCCTTTTAACGCTATTAAAATTTCGGAGAGGTGTTTGTTCGTCTAGAGCCAACTATTTGCTTTTTTGCCAAAATTTTGAAAAAAAAAATCAAATATTTGGCTCTCT
The DNA here is from genome assembly GCA_963921195.1 of Pegoplata infirma. Taxonomy (NCBI): domain Eukaryota; kingdom Metazoa; phylum Arthropoda; class Insecta; order Diptera; family Anthomyiidae; genus Pegoplata; species Pegoplata infirma. The sequence goes on from OY992539.1 coordinate 82,707,453, forward strand.
AACAAACTTTGAAAATTTATTGCTCCAGAATACGAAAAAGCACCTCTCTGAAATTTTAACAGCGGTAAAAGGGTATTCTTGACTTTAAAACATAAATTTGCTTTTGAAAATACATGCTGTTCTTCCCAGGAAAAAAATTAAATCTTCATAATTTTGTCTACAATATTTTTTTATACGATTTTTAGTATGGCTTACGGTTTCCGAGTAAAAAAATGTGAAAAAACTATCTAAAAGTCAATATTGTCAAAAAAACACTTTTTTAAACACCCACATCTTCCAAAGTATTGATCCAAAAAAAAAAAATGGTTTTTAATCATTTACAAAGCTCTATCAAATAACCAAAAATAAACAAAATCGGTGAATCGTCAGTTAAATTTTCTATGGATTTGCTCATATTTCTTTTGTAAAAAACCAAAAGAGCTGTATATTTCGTAACTGATTGTGAGTGCAAAAAATAATTGCAAAAAAGTGTTCTTACATTTTGGAGAGTATAAAAGATTTGGCACCAAAGAATATAACACTCTCACTTGTTTTATGTACATTTGATGAACAAATGGAAAATTTTTATGCGAAAAGCTTAACTTGGTCAAAAAGTAGTTTTGGTAAAAAAAATATATTTTTTTCACGAAAAACAAAATTATGTTAAAAAAAAAATTTAATGAACACAAAATGAGCTTTTTTGATGAAAAGAAAACATTTTTTGATGTAAAAAAAAATTTATGAAAAAAAATATGAAAAAAAAAATTTTTTGGTGAGAAAAAAATTGATAATAAAAAATTTGATAAAAAAATTTGATGAAAAAAAATTGATGAAAAAAATTTTGATAAAAAAAAAATTTATGAAAAAAAAAAAATTGATGAAAATAAAATTTGATAAAAAAATTGATAAAAACAAAAAGTAAATTTATGAAAAAAAGTTTGATGAAAAAAAAATTGATAAAAAAAAAACGATGAAGAAAAAAAAAGATTGATGAAAAAAAAAAAATTATGAAAAAAAAATTTGATGAAAAAAAAAGTTTTACGAAAAAAAAAAATTATGAAAAAAAAATTGATGGAAAAAAAAATTTCACCAGCTGGTGAAAAACGGCTTTATTCACCACAAGGTGAATTATTATCCAAGTTACAAACCAAAGTTATTAAAATTTTTGGTTTTAAGAAAATGAAAATAGTAATTCTGGTTTTCTTTCTCGTTAATTGTTTGCTTATATAGTCAAACTGAGGTGGCGTCCTGCAACTTTTTTAAAATTAGACACCAGCCTAAAAACATTATCATGTTAAAAAGTTCCCCTTGAGGAATTTAACCAACCTCTGAAAAACACCATATCTATACATGATTTTTTTGTGTTTTTGTATAACAAATGCAACATTTTTATGCTTCCAGAAGCTCAAAGTTCTGCATTTCCACCTGGGGGACTAAAAAATATCGTTTTTTTCGGACCGCCCCCTTTTGTGGGCGTGGATTAAAAAATGCCGCAGAGTTTTGTACTCTTGCCCAAAATATTAAATCATGATAATGTTTTATTTAATAAAAAGTTGTTACGAATAAACATCACATATTTCCAAAAACGATATTTTCTCAGAAAAAAATAACTCCAAAAAAATTTCTTAAATACACATGCAGGATTTATTCAATATTCAGAAAAAAAATTTAAAAACTAAGAAAAAATCCAGACAAAACAAAAAATTAGTCAAAAAAATGCAGATAAATTCAGAAAAATCACAAAATTTAAAACAAAAACTACTGGAAAATTTAGAGAAACCTGAATATATAACATTTTAACTGATTTATAAGATTCTAATTATTTTTTTTATTATTTTAATAAGCTTTTATTTATTCCTTTTTTTTATTCAAATCAAATAGTCTTTTAATTTTAAATTATACTTAACAATGACCAATACTTAAAACAATACCTTTTTCTAACTTTTTTTTATAATTTAATAAAAAAAAGTATAAAGGTTTAAAAAAAATTTGGTCTTAACAAAAAAAAAAAAAACAAGCTAAAAAAACGAAATTTAAAGAAATAAGTTGACTGATCACGGAGACGAACCCCGGACCCACTGTTTCCGAGTCTGACACACTTCAGCTAGGCTACCTTATAATATTTAAATGCCAACATAAACAGTGTTATGTTCTTGCTTGTGGTTATCCGACAATATTATAGATACATACTACAAAATAGAGATGGGCGCGTGAGTGAATTTTGACTTACTCACGCACACGAAATAAAAGTATTGCTCACTTACAAAATTGTTTTTTCTGCTTACGCTTACGCACGCTCACGTGAGTAGGTAAAATTTTTGTCACGCTCACGAAATAATCACGCTTACAAAGACTCACGAAAATAAACTAAAAAAAAATTTTATTTGACTTTATGTCAAATTCTTGCACAAAAGGTATTTAATTTCCTAAAATTAATCATAAAAACTTATTTTAATCACAATTTTGTATTAGTTACCCTTTAAATTCAATATGATGACGATTTTCTTACTACACCATTTACAGATGTAATTCGAAAAAGATCAATTGTAATTCGAAGATTCTATTTGTAATTCGAAGATTCCATTTGTAATTCGAAGATTCCATTTGTAATTCGAAGATTCCATTTGTAATTGGAATACTCCAATTGTAATGCGAAGATTCCATTTGTAATTCGAAGATAAATGATCAATTGTAATTCGTAAAAGATCAATTGTAATTCGTAAAAGATCAATTGTAATTCGTAAAAGATCAATTGTAATTCGAAAAAGATCAATTGTAATTCGTAAAAGATCAATTGTAATTCGTAAAAGATCAATTGTAATTCGAAGATTCCAATTGTAATTCGTAAAAGATCAATTGTAATTCGAAAAAGATCAATTGTAATTCGAAGATTCCAATTGTAATTCGTAAAAGATCAATTGTAATTCGAAAAGGTCAATTGTAATTCGTAAAAGATCAATTGTAATTCGAAAAAGATCAATTGTAATTCGTAAAAGATCAATTGTAATTCGAAGATTCCAATTGTAATTCGAAAAACATCAACTGAATTTCCATGGATAATTTACGAATTACAATTGGAATCTTCGAATAACAATTGATCTTTTACGAATTACAATTGATCTTTGACGAATTACAATTGATCTTTTTCGAATTACAATTGATCTTTTACGAATTACAGTTGATCTTTTTCGAATTACAATTGATCTTTTACGAATTACAATTGATCTTTTTCGAATTACATTTGATCTTTTACGAATTACAATTGATCTTTTACGAATTACAATTGATCTTTTTCAAATTACAATTGATCTTTTTCGAATTACAATTTATCTTTTTTGAATTACAATTGATTTTTAACGAATTACAATTGGAATCTTCGAATTACAATTGATCTTTTTCGAATTACAATTGATCTTTTACGAATTACAATTGATCTTTTACGAATTACAATTGATCTTTTTCGAATTAAAATTGATCTTTTTCAAATTACAATTGATCTTTTTCGAATTACAATTGATCTTTTACGAATTACAATTGATCTTTTACGAATTACAGCTGATCTTTTTCGAATTACAATTGATCTTTTTCGAATAACAATTGTTTTTTTTTCGAATTACAATTGATCTTTTACGAATTATAATTGATCTTTTTCGAATAACAATTGATCTTTTTCGAATTACAATTGAACTTTTACGAATTACAATTGCTCTTTTTTGAATTACAATTGATCTTTTACGAATTACAATTGATCTTCTACGAATTACAATTGATCTTTTACGAATTACAATTGATCTTTTTCGAATTACAATTGATCTTTTACGAATTACAATTGGAATCTTCGAATTACAATTGATCTTTTTCGAATTACAATTGATCTTTTACGAATTACAATTGGAATCTTCGAATTACAATTGATCTTTTACGAATTACAATTGATCTTTTACGAATTACAATTGATCTTTTTCGAATTACAATTGATCTTTTACGAATTACAATTGATCTTTTACGAATTACAATTGATCTTTTACGAATTACAATTGATCTTTTACGAATTACAATTGGAATCTTCGAATTACAAATGGAATCTTCGAATTACAAATGGAATCTTCGAATTACAAATGGAATCTTCAAATTACAAATGGAATCTTCGAATTACAAATGGAATCTTCGAATTACAAATGGAATCTTCGAATAACAATTGATCTTTTTCGAATTTCATCTGTAAATGGTGTAGTTTTCTGTTTTAGACAGCACACAACAATCACGCAAACTGACGAAGCCAAAATTACTCACGCAATCTCACGCACGAAATTGTTTTTTTAATCAAGCGTAAATTTCACTCATAATCACGCGTAATCACGTGTCACGTTCGCATCTCTACTACAAAAAACGAATACTTATAAAATTTCCGCCAGGCGGCGCTTTTTATGTTGTTCTTGCTTATAGATATTCTATTTTCAAATATACTGGTTAGTTTTGCGATGATGGTAACTAATCTAATTGGAAATGCGATATTTGGTATGGCAATACTGCGTTAATCGAGTAGCGGCGCTAGGTGTCGCTACCAAAACTATGTGTTTTTTTATTTTATTTATTAATTTTAAATTATTGTCGAAGTTTAAGGTTGTAATAAAATGAAAACTGTAATTCTCATTTTCTTTTTTGTTTAATCGTTAGCTTATATAGTCAAACTGAGGTGGCGTCCTGCAACTTTTTTAAAATTAGACCCCAGCCTAAAAACATTATCATGTTAAAAAATTTTAAAATAATGATAAACTTGTATTTCTTTAGTGCAAAAAGCATACTAATGAATTTTTAAACATATATTTCGAGGGGAAATTTGTCCCCCCAATGACCACTGCAGACACCACACCCCCCAAAAAGACAACGAGCCTGGAATTTTTTTTGCATGTTGGAGGGTATAAAAAATTCGGCACTGCCGAATTTAACACTCTTGATGTTTTATGACTTTTTTTTCATCAATTTATTATTTTTTTTTTGATAAAAACTTTTTTCTCATCTATATTTTTTTTTTCATCAATTTATGTTTTTTCATAATTTTTTTTTACCATAAATTTTTTTTTTGTAAAAATTTTTTTTTTTCATCAATATAAAATTTTTTTTCATACAAATCTTTTTTTCATCAAATTTTTTTTTTTCTTCATCAAGTACTTTTTTCATCAAAAAAATTTTATTTTACCAAAATTTTCTTTTTGTCAAAACTTTTTTTCATCAAAATTTTGCTTTTCATAAAAAAATTTGTCTCCTCATTTTTTTATTTTTTTATTAAAACTTCTTTTTCACCTAAAGATTAGTACTCTGTTCGATTTCACGGGAAAAAATCTGTCAATTTCCATAAAAAAAAAATTTTGGCAACGCGAGGAACGCATTTTTATTATACAAGACAATTTAGATTGCTTTGAGAAATTGAATTTCAGTTATTTTATGATAGTTTCTTTCTTAGAATTGTCAAAAGTTGTTAATTTATAAATTTTTATTACGATTTATGGCATTTGAAGTTTAAGTGAAATTTTCGCCGTGAAAAACAGAGTACTTTGCCTGAAACTCTAAAATTCTGACATAAAAATGTTCCATTTGCTTAACAAATGTACAAAAAAACAAGTGAGAGTGTTAAATTCTTCTGTGCCGAATCGTTTATACTCTCCAAAATGTAAAAGTGCCTCTTTTGCACTTAAGAAATGCACTCATTTACCAAATTTACAGCTCCTTTGGTTAAGACTGCATCTTGCTATACACAGACAGATGTACGGGTGTATATAGCTAGATTGTCTTAGAAATGGATGAATAGTTTATAAACTTAATGGGGAATAACATTATTTTTTCTAAAAAAAAAACTTTGCTTTGGCAAATACACCCAAATCTTCAGCAAACCATTATCATGATTTAATGTTTTGGGCTAGAGAACAAAATTCGCAGACATTTTTAAAATGATAATGTTTTTAGGCTGGTGTCTAATTTTAAAAAAGTTGCAGGACGCCACCTCAGTTTGACTATATAAGCTAACAATTAACGAAAAAGAAACAAGAATTACTATTTTCATTTTCTTAAAACCAAAAATTTTAATAACTTGGGTTTGTAACTTGGATAATAATTCACATCGTGGTGAATATAACCGTTTTTCACCAGCTGGTGAATAAAAAGTAACATAATTATTTTTCAAAAAAAAATTTTTTTTTTTCATCAAATTTATTTTTTTCATAAAAATTTTTTTTTCATAAATTTTTTTTTCCATCAAATTTTTTTTTTATCAAATTTTTTTTTTATCAATTTTTTTTCATCAAATTTTTTTTTTCATCAAATTTTTTTTTCATCAAACTTTTTTTTCGTCATTTTGTTTTTTATCAAATTTTTTTTTTATCAAATTATTTTTCTTCAATTTTTCATCAATTTTTTTTGTCTTAAAATTTTTTTTTTCATCAAATTTTTTTTTTATCAAATTTTTTTTTTTTCATCAAATTTTTTTTTTTTTCATCAAAAAATTTTTTTTTTTCATCAAAAAATTTTTTTTTTTCATAATTTTTTTTTTTTTCAGTAACTGAAGTTTTTATTTCACATTTCATTACCCATATGTTACGTTTAGCACGAACTTAATGAATCTATTTTTAACTTTTTTCCAACACAGTTGTAATTTCTTACACTGTAGTAGATTTTCTCAGAGTTGCAACCCTTAGTAGGACTTTTCAAGTCTTGAAAAATGTCCGTTAGGTTTGAATTTATATTTCGTATTTCTAATTCTTAGAAATATTACTAAATTGCATTGTACCTTATGAGTTGAAAATGGACATTTTTCAAGACTTGAAAAGTCCTACTAAGGGTTGCAACTCTGAGAAAATCTACTACAGTGTAAGAAATTACAACTGTGTTGGAAAAAAGTTAAAAATAGATTCATTAAGTTCGTGCTAAACGTAACATATGGGTAATGAAATGTGATATAATTCCCTTTCGCTTTTTCACCTTAATGTACGTTTAAATAGCTGATCTTAATCTTACACACCTACACACTGTGGCCGAAATCACTGATCTAGCGGCGTTTTAGTCAAAATTAAAAAATTAAAACTGATAAATGTTTTGCACTGTATCGATTACCTATACTTTACAGAGAAAATTAACGTTTTCACTTTTGTTTTTCTCTTAATATTCGCACAGCTGTAAGCTATCAAATATACATTTTCTGCAGCAAGTGTATTAAAGGAATTTGGGGCCTAATTACTCAGTGAGTTTTTCTTGATACTTTTAAGTCAATTGTTTACACATTTTGAGCCAAAAAGTTTTAATTGAAAGTAAAAGGTATGTTTTAACTAAAAAATGAATGTTTGTGGCCTGTGTGTATCTAGTTTATTATTAGTTCATTATAGGAGTTTACATTTGTGATATTAACTATAGTTTCATGGACTGCAACTTTTGAAATTCGATCGTATTCGGTCCAATTCCTGTTTTGTTTATTATTTTGGGTTATTTTTGTTGTGACGTTTCAGTATGGCGTGCTAGTTCGCGCAAGTTGCTCTGTTTTTTAGGGTCCATCTGCTGTCCAAATAAACAGTATAAACGCGATTCAGACCACAATTTTCAATCGATTTGGCTGAAATTTGAAATTTAAGTTTCTTTTTTCGCAAGAACAAAACCTATTAAATTTTGACAAAATCAATCCATGTTAACCCATAGCCCCCATGTAAATGTCCCCTTCAAGTTTTACTTAAATACCCCTAAGAATAGTATTCAAGATATCCTCTTGAAATTCGACCAATAAATGTTTTTTATATTCATAAACAATCGCTCTAAATTTTAATGGAATCGGACCATTTTAATTTCTAGGCCTCATACAAACCACCCTCCCAATATTCTCATAAATTTCCCAAAATACATAAAAATAAATAAATATTGTTAAAAAATTAATTCTTTTTTAATTTTATAATCGCAAATAAGCATTAGTCTTTATTATTTTACATTTCCGAATTAAGCGCCGCTAGATTGGCCATTTCGGCCACTGTGCTACAGTGACAATCGAAGAGTGCGGACGAAGGAAGGGTGGCTTCTTCCGAAAGCTGTCGACATCTCCACTGAGCCTGTGTTGTCAATTAATAATTTTTTTCAGATTTTCTCATTGGACAACAAAAATAATTATTTCTCAGAAATAATTAATATGGACTTAAACCGAAATAAATAAAAACTTCAGTTATAAAATATAAAGTCCAACAACATATAAAACAGATTTTTTTTTTTCATTAATTTTTTTTTTTTCATTAATTTTTTTTCATCAAATTTTTTTTTTTCATCAACATTTTTTTTGCATAAATTTTTTTTTTTATCATATTTTTTTTCATCATTTTTTTCATCAAATTTTTTATCTAATTTTTTATTATAAATTTTTTGCTCACCAAAAAAAAAATTTTTTGTTCAATTTTTTTTCATCAATTTTTTTTAAATCAAAAAAATTTTCGTTTCATCAAAAAAAATCATCAAAAACTTTTTTTCATCAAAAGTTTTTTTCACTAAAAGTTTTGGGTTCATTAAATTTTTTTAAAATACTTAATTTTGTTTTTTGTGAAAAATATTAATTTTTTTACCAAAACTACTTTTTCATCAATTCTAAGCTTTTCGCATAAAAATTTTCCATTTGTTTACCAAACGTACATAAAACAAGTGGGAGTGTTATATTCTTTGGTGCCGAATCTTTTATACTCTCCAAAATGTAAAAAACACTTTTTTGCACTTATTTTTGCACTCACTTACGAAATGTACAGCTCTTTTGGTTTTTTAATGGGGTCCTCGACTGATATTTCAATTCGTTTTGCATGAAATAGCAAATTAATATAACATTATTTTTTCTAAAAAAACTTTGCTTTGGCAAGTACACCCAAATCTTCCGCAAAACATTATAATGATTTAATGTTTTGGGCAAGAGTAAATGAAAATATTAGTTGATAAATGAATTAAAAACTATTTGACCATTTCTTAAATTTTTAATGTTTAAACTTAGAAAAAATCAGCTTTGAATTATTTTTTTTAAAAAATTTTCTTAAAAATGTCTATAAATAATTTTATTTTCCAGATTAACCCTCGTAGCACATTCGTTATTAACTCAGTCTGGACGCTATCAAGCTTAAATTAAAGCTTTATAAAATACCTATAAAACACTTTCTCAAATTATACTCGTTTGATAATAAAAACGTTGAGTACCTATTGTTAACTTTCTCTTTAACAAATTGCATATACTACTTATTGATTTATAATTTGTTGTCAACCACTGTATATCGGTTTATGTTTCTTTATTTATTTATTTATCTTTTTGAAGAAAAATTTTCACACTCAAATATTTTAAAAACAAAAAAAAAATTATTGCAGTTACTACATGACGGTCGTTAGTGTAGTAAGTAGTAGTTGTTGTTATTAACTACAATTTCAGTTGTTTATGTATAAAAAATTTCAAACAGCTATTTTTCGTAGTCGTTTTAAAAAATAAATACAAAAAATTACTTTATTGCAGAAACAATTGTTTTATGTGGTTGTTTTTAGTCTACAAAAACATAATTTTCTGGACATTTTTAGAAAAATGGATGTGTTGGAAATTTCAGATGCACCAAGAGTTATTACTAAACAATTTGAATCATTTTTTGACGTTTATAAGTTTTTTTTTTGTTATTAAAAAAATTCAGACAATTTGAGTTATAGTAAAAACAAATATAATTTGAAGTTGTTTTTACCGTTTTTTGTAGTTTCTAATCATTAGTTAAAAACAACAACAATTTTTTTGATGCTATTACCATAAAATGTAGTAAACGCCTAAACAACAACAAATGTAGTTGTTTGAACTATCTTTTGTAGTGGAATCTACCGTCATAATTTTTTTAGTGAAGAGATAGCCAAGTAAAAACGGTTAACAGTGCCGATTTCTTAGTACTTGAATTTATATTATCCGCCGACTGCCCCCACTTGTCGAAAAAATACTCAATTTTAAACACAGCGTAATTAATAATGATTTAACTTACAGAAATATTTGTTATGGGAACTTTATGTAAGCGCACATGCAGATTGAAAGCAACTTTATTACGTCCCAAAACTTTAAGGCGACATTCTTTAACATCAGCAAAGGGTTTATCAAATTCTTCATATTTAAGATTTGTAAATTTAACTAAAACACAATTAACTAAAATTAAATTTGTTACTAAAATTATAAATATTATGCGATACATTTGCAAATCCAACATTTTGCATTGATGAATAATATTTAAATGTGACCATTAAAATTAAATATTAACATTTTGAAAAACAATTAAACAATAATTAAAAAATATTTAGAAAAAAAAACAACGATGCTTTATCAGACTGGTTAGAGCGCTTGATGTTCCGTTAAAAATAAATTGTACATTTAAGCTTTAATTCCAATACAATTAACAATTTAAAAATAAAAGTCATGTACAAAACAAGTTAAATGCATATAATTGTAGGTATTAGAACAAGAAGAATAACAAATTTGGCCGAATCAAAGAGTGGCATTTTTAAGGGGGGTTTAAAGGAAAAAATGCCTGCGAATTTTGTACTCTTGCCCAAAACATTAAATCATGATAATGTTTTGCGGAAGATTTGGGTGTACTTGCCAAAGCAAAGTTTTTTAGAAAAAATAATGTTATATTACTTTGCTGTTCCATGCAAAACGAATTGAAATATCAGTCGAGGACATCTTTAAAAAACCAAAAGAGCTGTACATTTCGTAAGTAAGTGCAAAAATAAGTGCAAAAAAGTGTTTTTAAATTTTGGAGTGTATAAAAGTTTCGGCACCAAAGAATTTACCACTCTCACTTGTTTTATGTACATTTAATAAACAAATGGAATATTTTTATGCGAACAGCTTAGACTTGGTGAAAAAGAAGTTTTTGTAAAAAAAAACATTTTTTTTTCACGAAAAACAAAATTATGTTAAAAAAAATTTAATGAACCCAAAATTTTTGGTGAACAAAAATTTTGATGAGTTTTTTTGACGAAAAGAAAATTTTTTTATGTAAAAAAAATTGATGAAAAAAAAAATTTTGGTACGAAAAAAATTTATGAAAAAAAAAGTTTTGATGAACAAAAAAATTGATAAAAAAAAAATTTGATGAAAAAAAGTTTGATAAAAAAAAAAAAAAATTATGAAAAAAAAAAAATTTATGAAAAAAAAAAAAAAATTTTATGAACAAAAAAAATTGATGAAAAAAAAAAATTTTTTTTTGGTGAAAAATAATTATGTTACTTTTTATTCATCAGCTTGGTGAAAAACAGTTTTATTCACCACGAGGTGAATTATTATCCAAGTTACAAACCCAAGTTATTAAAATTTTTGGTTTTAAGAAAATGAAATTTGTAATTCTCATGAATTCATGAAAGATGAATTATTGTAATATATTTAAAATCTTATAACGCAAAATTTGGTCAACATGAATTGCCAGCGTTGCCAATAAATTGTAGAATTATTTTTTTAAAAGACAAAGTCGGCTGCAGTTGTGAAGCAAAAACTACTGATCCGATTTTTATGATTTTTTTTGGAGTTGTAGATTATTAATTTCTCTATTACTTACCGTGGCCATTTTTTGAAAAACACCGATTTTTGTTAAAATTATGCTAATATAAATATTAAATCGATATTTAATAACATACGATATTATGATACGATTTGGCTCAAATTGATTATTAAACAAAAACAAGTTGGCGGATAAAATTTGACCGGGTAGATGGCGCTGGGGTGAAGTTATTAACAAATTCTTCATTTCAGTGAAACTTTACGGCATTTACACTAAAAAAAAGTTTGTAAAATTACAAATAAAAGGTATTGTAATTCTATTTTACTACACTCGAAAAAAAACTTGTAAAATTAAAAGAAAAACTTGCAACTTTTTTTTGTTTGCTACCTCCTAATTGACAAAACTTCAACTTTACAAACTTTAAACTTACAAAGAGAGTTCGTAATTTTACTAGACTTTTTGCTACCTCCTATTTTACGTGAATTCCTTGTAATTTTACAAGGTTTATACCAATAATTTTGTAATTTTACAAGCTTTTTAACAATAAAATTGTAAATTTACAGTTTTTTGTCGCAATTGAAATTACAAGGAATTCTCGTGAATTTACTAGATTTTTTTTGTTTGGAAATTTGTAAAATTACAAAAAAATTTTAATATTACAAAAAAAATTAAATTTCGATTTGTCAAAAAACAAGGAAAACTGTCAAATATTGGTAAAATGGGATTACGAGAATTTTTCTAGTAACTTGATAAAGTTTTTTTTTTTTGTGTGTAAAATCTTTGCCATTTTACAAAAATTCTTGTATTTTTAATAAAACTACAGTTTGCTTTGTAATTTTACTATTATATGTTGGTAAATTTATTTTACAAATTTATAAAGGAAAATTTACAAGGTGTTTATTTTTTTATACAAGAAAACTGTAATTGTACAACAATATTTTATTTGATGGTATTTAGACTTTCTAACAAAAAAAAATTTTTACAAACATTTTTTTTTTTCAAGATTTTTTAAATCGTTTACAATGTTTTCAGATTTTTAACACAAAAAAAAATTTAAATAAACAAAAAATATGTATTGAAAAGTACATAATTCTAAGGTAATTTATGATGTTTTCCAAAAAAATGTAACAGATGTAAGTACAGATTTTTTTTTTTTTGAGTTTTGGAGTAAACAATTTTGTTACAAATCAAATAAAAAATTTAATGAAAAAATTTCATGAAAAAATTTTTTGAAATAAGTTCTGGAAACAAAATTGTTTCAACTAAGCTTTAGCTAAGTTGAAAAACAAAAATTTTTAAGTGTTTTTACTATATTATTGTGCTAATTTTTTTCCATTTTTTTTTTGTAGTTTTGCCATATTTTTTTTGTAATTTTTATTTTAAATCTGGCAACTAAAATGTCAATAAAAAGCTGTCAATTATGAAAAATAAAGTTTTTCTTAAACATCCAATCTACAATATCCAAAAGTTTTTTTTTTTTTTTTTTTAAATATTTGTGAAAAAAATTAAAAATTCGAAATTTTTTTTTATTTTTTGACTCATTTATCCCGAAAATATAAGAAATTTGTTGTGTAGTCTCCTATGCAATTCTCACATGTTCTACTTAAGAAAGACTTAATGCGGAAAAAAATAAAAAAGTGCAGTGTTATACTCTAAAAAGTTTGTTAAATGTGTTCAAGTGAAAAAAAACAAGTGAGAGTGTTAAATTCGGCTGTGCTGAAAAAAATAAAAAAATAAAAATTGTCAGGGGCCTTTGTTTTTTTTTTGGGGGGGGGGGGTGATGGGGATCAGTGGGGGACGATGAGAGCACCTTCCCATCACGATAAATATAACAAATGTTCATTTATTTAACAAAAATACAAAAAACATGTAAAAAAAGTGTATTTTTTCAGAGGTTGGTTCAGTTCTTCAAGGGGGAACTTTTTTCCCCCTGAGCCGATTTGGCCCTTTTCGAACTAAACCTGCCTAGGACCATAAGACATATTCAGGCCAAATTGCAGGAGGCTAGCTCTTTTATTTTGGACTGAATCGTGCCATCGGGCATTCACAGATTGTCTTAGAATCGATCATGGATCAATAATATATGGGGCATTCCATGTTAAATCGGACACTTTGAAATTTTTTTTTTTTTAGATTTTCCCAATTTGTTTACAGTTTTTAGTACCCTTCGAAAACTCCTTCGTGGTAAATTTTCAGATTTTTTTGATGGCCCGTTTAAAAGATATCGAACTTTAAAAAATTGGTAGTTTACTCAAACTTCTTTTGCTCATAACTTCTTCAATAATGGTCCAAATTTCAATTTTCTTTTTAAAATTTTTTGCGTACTTTTTAAAACAAAATCCCAAAAAATTCTTAAAAGCGCTCAAGTATGCGACTTTTAAGTTTTGAAAATTAAATCTCATTTTTGAAAACTTCTATCGATTCTACAAATTTTTTGCCCAGGAGGATCGTGGGATAACGATTATTACTATTTTTTTAAATTTTTCGAAAAAATTTTATTGCAATTTTCCAATCTTAAAATCATTTCTACTGCTACAATGGTGCGTCATAGAGGGGTCATTTATAAGACCGACCCCCATTAATTTTTACGTCTTAACATTTCTTTGGAACAAACTAATAACCTATCTCCAATTTCTAAGGGGGCTCCCACACAAAACGAAATTTTTTTAAATTTACTCCAACCTCTCTAACTGCCCTAATATTGCCCTTAGAGCAACAAAATGTATGACCGACCCACAATATTTTTTTAGTCCAAACATTTTATCTAAACACACCTACTTTCTATCTTTAACTGTTAAGGCGGTCCCCATACAATTTTTTTTATTTTTTGTAAATTTGTTTTATTTAATCAGCTTCTACCGGTCCAATGGTGCGTCCGAGAGAGGTCATTACTGAGACCGACCCCCATTTATTTTTACCCTGAAACATTTTTATAAAACATACCTACGCCCTATCTCCACTCCCTAAGTAGGCTTCCATTCAAAATTACATTTTCATAAAATTTGCTCCAACTGATATTTGTATGGGAGCCTACTTAGGGAGTGGAGCTAGGGCGTAGGTATGTTTTAATAAAATGTTGTAGGGTAAAAATAAATGGGGGTCGGTCTCAGTAATGACCACTCTCGGACGCACCATTGGACCGGTAGAAGCTGATTAAATAAAACAAATTTACAAAAAATAGAAAAAATTGTATGGGGACCGCCTTAACAAATAGAGATAGAGGGTAGGTGTGTTCAGAGAAAATGTTTGGACAAAAAAATATTGTGGGTCGGTCATACATTTTGGTGGCCTAAAAGCACTATTACGGCAGTTAGAGCGGTTGGATCAAATTTTAAAAATTTTTCGTTTTGTGTGGGAGCCCCCTTAGAAATTGGAGATAGGGTATTAGTTTGTTCCAAAGAAATGTTAAGATTTAAAAATTAATGGGGGTCGGTCTTATAAATGACCCCACTATGACGCACCATTGGAGCAGTAGAAATGATTTTAAGATTGGAAAATTACAATAAATTTTTTTCAAAAAATTTAAAAAAATAGTAATAATCGTTATCCCACGATCATCCTGGGCAAAAAAATTGTAGAATCGATAGAAGTTTTACACAAAAAAATTTCAAAAAAATCGAAAAGTACGAACATTTTCTAAAATGAGATTTAAATTTTAAAACTTAAAAATCGCATACCAGAGCGCTTTTAAAAATTTTTTGGGATTTAGTTTTTTTAAAAGTACGTAAAGAAACAAAAATTTAAAAAAAAAAATTGAAATTTGGTCCATTATTGAAGAAGTTATGAGGAAAAGAAGTTTGAGTAAAGGAACAAACTACCAATTTTTAAAAATTCGATATCTTTTGAACGGGTTATCAAAAAAATCTGAAAATTTACCACGAAGGAGTTTTCGAAGGGTACTAAAAACTGTAAACAAATTGGGAAAATCTAAAAAAAAAAAAAAAAATCAGAGTGTCCGATTTGGCATGGAATGCCCCATATATACTTTATGGGGTCCCCGACCGATATTTCGTTGCATTACAAACGGAATGACAATGTGAGTATACCCCGTTATTGTGGTAAGAGGTTATAAAAATTGTAATTTTCAATAAAAATTGTAAATCTAGGTTTTTTACCATAAAAAACAGTAGCTTAACCAAATAATGTGAAAATTTACAGCTTGATTTTTATTTTCCACTATATCTTTGTAAAATAAATTTTTTTTACATAATTTTACAATTTTGATGTGTTAATTTTCATATTTGTTTTGAAAATTTACCAAATATTTTGTAAATTTACAAAAAAAAATCTTGGGGCTTGAAGTTAATATTTCACAAACAAAAATTGTGAATTTATATTTTTTCACCGTATTTTTTTTTTACAAATCCATTTACGGTAATTTCCCGTAACATTACGGAAATGTTTGTTAGTACATATTTGAAGAAAACTACCCCTTAAATTACGGGGGATTTTATGCAGTGATGCCATTTTAGCACTTTTAGTGCTAGATCTAGCACTTTTTTTTGGACTTAGCACTAAAGTTTTGGAAAAAAGTGCCAAGTGCTAAGTTAGCACTTTTTTATAATTTTTTAGCATTTTTAGCATTTTTTTTTTTACATTTAAATATGTCTTTTTAATCTCTTGTAAAAAATTTTTCCCTGCGGCGCTTTCTTTGCACCTGTATAATGAAATAAATCCCATATCGTATAGAATTTATTTAATTTTTTTCTTCTTGGGACTTATTTCATGGCGCCCAATTTAAAATCAGGAATCCCAAGAAATAAAGAAAGTATAAATTGAAATTCAAAAATTAAGAAAATATAAAAAAAATGTTTTCACGGATTCAGTTATTTAAAAAAAAAATCGTTTTTCTGTCTATTTTCCTTATATATCGCGTTGTATACATCCGAACTTCTCGCAACTTAAACCATTGTAATGAGAATCATACTTGCAACAAATCGTATAAACATTATTTTTCCAATCAACACATTATATAACGTGGAATTGGCATACATATGACAAAAATGCATTATTTGAGTAAGAAAACATGAACTTGATTGCAACCGTAACAAAAAATATGTTAGTTTTTTTTAAGCCTGATTCTTAACTAAGATAACAAAGTCGGTTTGATGAAAATCTATGGGTTATCACCGAAGTTATGACTTATTATATGAAAATAAACACAAAAAACACTATGGTACTTAACCAAGTTTTTATTCTTGTATTTTAAATAAAAAAAATTAAGGAAATTTTTATGCGTAGTTTCAAAAAATTCATTATAACTTTGGTGATTGCCTATAGATTTTTATGAAACCCATTTATGAATAGGTTCAGGCTTTTAAGGTAAACAAAAAAATTAAAAATGAGTTTTTTGATAAAAAAAATGAATTTTTACAATATATTTGACTATCGCGCGTAAACTTATGAAGGATGGGAAAGTAACGTGTGTAAATTTTGTTGCAAATTTGATTAATTTTAATTTGGTTTTTATCGCGAGTAGATCGGAGGTACATTACTCAAGATATAGGGGAAAACAGTGAAAATAACTCAAAAAAATTATTAGAAATATGTATTCGTGAAAATTTTGTTCGATAAAATTTTTAAGTTTAGCGGTCAAAAAAAAAATATGTAGACGAAGTTAGTGCGCATTTTCGTGTTAAACTAGAGTTATTGTTAAAAATTATGATTTCTTAATTTAATAAAAGAAAAAAAAATCTAGCACTTTTTTTTTGGTATGTAGAGCATTTTAGCACTTTTTTTTCTGTAATTTAGCATTTTTTCAAAATTCTCTTATGGCAACACTGATTTTATGTCATTATACAAATTTTTTTTAGTGTATAAATGGGCTAGATGTCGGGGAGAAGCTATTTTAAATATTAATCTCCAAGTCAACTCGGGCAACGCCTTGTTCTTTAGCTAGTATTATATAGAAAAATCGGTTTTGTTTTTGTAATTTATTCAATATTCGCATACTGTTACAAATTATGGCTCACCCTGTAATTATATAACCTCCCCTTTTTTATTCATATTAATTATGCACCCTAGAAATGCAGTTTTTATATATTTCATAAGTTGATACTCAATGAAAAAAGGGCTACTTCTTTGAGATTGTACTTACTCTCATATATGCCATTTTATTTTTTTTATTTTTTTTCACTTTAACATGTTTTTATTTCAATTTTATTCAAAACTTAATCCTTTTCAATATTAAAAAAAACTATTTTCCCACAAAAGTATCTCAAAGTGGTACTATTACATATAAAGTAAACACCTACGGCATTTTAATTATCCTTTTAAACACGTATTTCATTAAAATATTTGTATATTAAAGCAACAATGTCTAACAAGGAAGGATAACGTTGGTCATATAGTGATTTTCTATAAATTTGGGAACAAAGTTTTTAGTACAAAAATATGATGATGATGATAATGACAGAAATGATAATGACGAAAATTACTCAGAATCTGTTAACTCCGTACGAATTAAACACGCGAGTAATTTTGATGATACTAACTATTTATTAAAAATAAAAATTCTTACGTACTAAACATTAAAATCTAAGACCTAACCTAGACTACCTGATTATCCATATCAGTGTGAGACTATTTGTCTAACACTCATAAACAATTATATGGATTCATAATCAGTAGTTTAAACATGTGTTGACCGTTATAAACATTTTTACGATAATAACACATTTTATGGGAATTTCAAGTGATATGAAAAACCCATCCTCATTTATTTACATCTTAATTTACAGAATATCCCTAACAATTTTTAAATATGATGTATTTCTAATGATTACTTAAATACAATTCATATCTTCTTTTGTTAAAATATTAACCCGTGTTCAAATCTGAACAGAATCTGAGACTATTCTATAAGAAAGTTATCTCAAAACCTTTTCTATAGAAAAAAATAATCCGAATCTGAAACTTTTTTTATACACTCAAGAAAAAAATCCTTCTTCATATTGATGAAACCGTATCATAACTTGCTGTCACCAATTTTGATGAACAATTTTATTATATTGAAGAAGTTTTTCTTCATTTTACATTTCATTGTTTTACAAAAATTACTAAAAATTTATTTTTTATTCTAAACCAAATATTTTAAATTAATAACACTATTTTTAAAAGTTGTACATATTTATATTTTATTCAAAAGCGAATATTTTAAATTAATAACACTATTTGTAAAAGTTACAAGCATTTGAGTAAAAATTCAGAGATTCTATTGTCATACAAACTCAGGTATATTTGTATGTTTTTACATTCGGGCACACCCGAAATACAAAAAAAATTAAACTGTTTTTGCATAAAACTGCATTTATCAATTTTTGTTGAAATGCATGTCAATTTAATCAATTTAAGACGAATTTTATTAACAATCTTCTTGTTTTCTTCGTAAAAAAAAACACATATCTGATTTTTTTTTGTGTGAATAGTCAAACATCTAAACTTTAAGATAAAATGTAAAACAAAAAAAAGTAGTCGGATTTTTGATAAATTGACTTTTTTAAAAAATAAAAAAATTTCAGAACGGGTTGTGAAAATTAAAAAAAAAAAAAAAAACAAAAAAAAATATCGAAATAAATACACAAGAATGTAAATTTTTGAGATTGTGGTGCATTCCGTTTTAATTTGATAAATATTTGAACAAGGCAATTCAACACAAATTCCCAGTTGGAAAATGTGTCACTGAGCAAATTTCCACAGTGATTCCTTGAGGAAATGTCTTCAGGTTCTGACAAGTCATAGGTAATCCTTGATGAAATGTCCTAACATTGTCAGCACTAAATGTTTTCTTTAAGAGTGCGTACAATTCCTCTAAGACGTCTAAAAGGAAATGTCAGTATATTAAATTAAAATTTAAAAAAAATCTAACCTGGGCAACTCTTCAATTTCCAAGAAAAAGATAGCAATATTATCGATTTAATTAAAATAAAATCAAAATCTAACAAGTAGAATAAAAATAATAAATAGACAAACAATTTTCAAAAAAAAGTTTGGAACAAGTTGTTAGGTGTGGGACTAATAAACTGGAGGTTCCCGGTTCAAATCCACTTGGGACTAAAACGGCGAAAAGTTTTTTCTAAATATGAGAAAGATAATTTATAAAGGAAAATAGATAAAAGTAAGAACTAAAGGAAATACTAAAATTTTTTGTATTTTCGCATGACCTACTTCAGACATTTCCCCAAAGAAGTCTTATGTGACATGGTCCCAGAAGGTCAGCCCTGACCACTGCTGACTTTGAGTGAGGACATTTTGAAAATTTTTATGAAACTGTCTTCAACCCAGTACATAGAGGTCTCTTGTGGATGTCAGCAGTGGCTCTGACATGTCACCGCTCCGTCACTAAGGATGGCTCGAGGACGTTGCCAACTGGGTTGTTTTTTATTTTAAAATTGAATTTAAAATACAATTTGTGAGTTTTTTTTAATGATTTAAATACCTTTTTCAAAAAAAAAAGTTTTTTTACAAAAAAAGATTTTTTTAGAAAAAATAAGATTTAAAAAAAAATATATGGTAACACTGCATACACGTGGTTGCTTTTATATAATTTTTATATAATTTTCATTCATAAAAATATATGTTTTTTTGTTTTTTTTAAATATTTACATTGCACTATGGTTCCGATTATCTCCTTTCTTGGCCAAAATTACAAAAATGGAAAAATTTGTGGTTTGAAATAGGTTGTTTTCCATGAATAATATTATAAGAAATTTTTTGTATTCAAACTCAAAAAAATAATTTAAAAAATTAAAAAAATACGTTTTTTTATGTTTTCAATTTTGAGAAAATTGAATTTTTGCCAAGAAAGGTCGTCTGCGAAACCATAGTGCATTCATTGGTTAACATTGTGGAGAGTATTTAAAGATTCGGCACAGCCGAATATAGCTTTCTTACTTGTTATACCCTCCACTCTAGTGATAGAGGGTATATATAAGTTTGTCATTCCGTTTGTAACTCATCGAAATATCGGTCTGGGACCCCATAGAGTATATATATTCATGATCCCCGATCGATTTGAAGACGTTCTAGCGATGTCCGTCTGTCCGTCCGTCCGTCTGTCTATTGAAATTGTGATCACGGCCAAAATATTACACGTAGGTGACTGAAACTTAACACATTTATTAAAAGTTCTCCTGAGAAGTTTGGTATTGCATTTGAGCGATATCGGTTCAGCGGTTCAAAAGTTATGAACGAAAATGTAATAACACCTCAAAAATTTTAGTGCATTCAACATAACCTAAAAATACAAAATGCTTTAATTCGGCTGCTGGTTGACTTATGTGAGCATATTTGAACACCAAATGGTATTTAAACAAGAACAAACATATTTTTTGAAAAAAAAAAAAATCGCGGATTTTTTTTCCCAATTTTTTTTCGCGAAATTTTTTTTTTTCAAAAGTTATTTCCTTTTAAATAAAGTTTTTGCAATAATCTTTTAGAAATTGTGGAGGTTATCACTACATTCGGCAAGGCCAAATTTAACTTTTTAACTTGTTTTTTTATAAATTTGTTTTATTAAACCAGCTCCTACCGCCCCTTTGGTGCAAAAAAATATAAACAATAAAATAATTTATATGTTTCGGGCATTGTGGAGGACATTCTTGGAATCGGACCAGTAAAAATAGTTTTTTTAAATTGATTTTTTCTATTTTTTTTTTCATATTAGAGTTTGTCTTAATTTTACAATAAATGTCTTCTCAGGAGTCCGCTTCAAAATACTGGACAGGTATTTTTTCGTTTATTCCGAAATTTATTTTCAATTTGTAAAAAAAATAGGGGACAAATCGTATGAAAATCGCTATCGTTCTTACGCTTTTTAGTTAAGAGCAAATTAATCTACTATTTCATTTTAATTTTTAACTAAGTTTATATTAAAATCCGATACAATTTTCCAGCAAAAATAACAAAAAAAAATCGACGGAAAATGAGACTATAGCTGTGTTTTGCAATCATTTGGATTAGGATTTACCATACAATATGTGGACTTAATAAATATTATTATTATTACAGATTAGCAAACATTTGACCCTCCCTGTTGTGGAATGTATTTTATAAAGAGCTTTTGTAATATTCTTAAAGCATACTTTAAGGGCGCACAAGAAATATCCCCATCAAATCATGCAGGAAGTAAAAGCTCTTTTGTTTAAAACTTTCATTATTTGAACCTTTTAGCATTTTTAAAGCACACTTTTGGGGTAATATTAGAAAATGTACTTAATAAGTACAAATAATTGAAAAACACAACATATATCTTAATAGCTTTCATCTGTAAAAAATATAAAAAAAAATCGTTAATTAGTACTACAAAAGACTAATCAAAATATAACGAAATAAAAAAAAAATTTTACACAAAGACTAATTATAATATGACCAAATGCAAGTAAAAAAAAAATAGAAGGAAGCGGATTCAGAAAATAGTTTTGGTCATTAAAAAAAAAATGCAATTACAAACGGCAAACAAATATATGTGTTTTAGAAGCTTTTCATTGAATATAAAGAAAAGGGGATTGAAATACAGTAAACCCCCTATAAAACCGTTCGACTAATTTTAAAATGTTAAAAAAAATGCCTGCAAATTTTGTACTTTTGCCCAAAACATTAAATCATAAGCAATTTTTTTTTTAGAAAAATAACGATACATTTTTGTCAAGGACCCCATTTAGTTTATATATTACACAGCCCAAAAAAAATGCCTGCGAATTTTGTACTCTTGCCCAAAACATTAAATCATGATAATGTTTTGCGGAAGATTTGGGTGCAAAAGCAAAGTTTTTTTTAGAAAAAACAATGTTATATTACTTTGCTATTCCGTGCAAAAAAAAGTGCAAAGAAGTGTTTTTACATATTGGAGAGTATAAAAGATTCGGCACCATAGAATATAACACTCTCACTTGTTTTATGTACATTTGAGAAACAAATGGACAATTTTTATGCGAAAAGCTTAGACTTGGTGAAAAAGTAGTTTTGGTAAACAAAAAAGATTTTTTTTCACGAACAACAAAATTATGTTAAAAAAATTTAATAAACCCAAAATTTTTGGTGAAAAAACTTTTGATGAAAAAAAGTTTTTGATGATTTTTTTTGATGAAAAGAAAAATTTTTTATTATAATTTTTTTATCATGTTATATATGTTATATAATTTTTTGATGTAAAAAAAATTGATGAAAAAAAAATTTTTTGGTGTGAAAAAAATTGATAATAAAAAATTTGATAAAAAAATTTGATGAAAAAAAATATGATAAAAACTAATTTATGAAAAAGAATTTGATGATGCGATAAGCAGGATGTGGAGAGGGTCACTGCAGGACGTTAGGAACAAAAGAGGTGCCGATGTCGGTAGTGATCATCACCTGATGATTGCTGAAGTCCAACTTAAGCTAAAAGCTACAAAACGTAAACCAGCTCTAAGCAGAAGAAGATTCGACGTAAATAAATTAAACAACCAGGAGGTCTCTGTTCAGTTCTCTAATACTTTGAGGAACAGGGCAGATCTTTTATCAATTTCCCCCCAACAAAACATAGATGTTTACTGGAATGATGAAAAATCCACATTTATCGACTCGGCTAAAAGCGAAATAGGATATGCTAGAAAATCCAACAAGCCCTGGATATCTGACAATACTTGGAGAATTATTGAATCTAGAAAGCAAGTTAAAAATAAAATAAATGATGCTAAAACCCCACAAGCCAAACAAGAAGAACATCGTAAATATCAAGAGGAAAACCGAAAAGTTAAACGCAGTGCAAGGGAAGATAAGCGGAAGTGGACTGATAATTTAGCCATAGACGCACAAAAAGCCAGTGAGACGGGTCGAACCAAAGACCTTTACCCTATTATGAAGGAGATTTCATGTCATAACCACCACAACATTAAACCGCTGAAGAATGATCAGGGTGAATTGATCTATGCCAAAGATCAACAAATGGAGTTGTGGAAGAAGTATTATACTAACCTGTTATCTGTCAATCCGACGGAACTTACAAGAATATGTGATTGCGATCCAATGCATCATGTAAATAACATAAGAACTGATATAAGCATCGCAACACCCTCATCCGATGAAATAACAGCTGCAATTAAATGTCTGAAGTCCGGTAAATCTGCAGGCCCTGACGGAATACCGCCCGAGATTCTGAAAACAGACATCATGCTCACAACGAAGTTACTAGAACCCATAATATCCAATTTTTGGTCAAATGGAGAAATCCCTGATGATTTTAGAGAAGGACTCATAATCAAACTTCAAAAAAAGGGGAACTTACAAGATTGCTCCAACTGAAGTGGTATAACTCTTTTGAACATGGAATGAACAAAATCATAGCCCACATCCTGCATAATCGCCCTTTATTTAATGTTCGTAGACTTCAAACGTGCCTTTGATACGCTACAACACAATGCAATCTGGGAAGCTCTAAGATGCAAGGGAGTCCCCGAGAAGTTAATTAACCTCATAATGCAGCTCTACAACAACGCGTATTGTTCCATACTTCACGAGGGCTCATCAAGCAAACCCATCAGAGTAAACGTAGGAGTTCGTCAAGGCTGTGTTCTGTCACCACTATTGTTTAATATAGTACTTGACGTAGTCATGAACCAATCCATGGACTCGCATCATGGTGCCTCCATGACAGGTTAGACGATATCGACTATGCAGATGACGTCTGTCTTTTATCTCACCGCTTCTTTAGCATGCAAACCAAGATCCAGGCCTTTGCTACTTGTGCAGCTAAAGCTGGCTTACAAATTAATATTCACAAAACAAAGTCAATGCGCATAAATTCATCATGCACCACAATCTTCCAGCTTTCTGGCCAACCATTGATGATGTTGAAAGCTTTTGCTATCTTGGGAGTATAATTTCAAAAAGTGGGGGTAGCAAGGAAGATATACAGAATAGACTTTGTAAAGCAAGGCAAGCGTATGGTTCACTTAATAAATTCTGGAGATCGCAAAATATTTCAAATTACACCAATGTCAAGATTTTTAACAGCAACGTGAAATCTGTGCTGCTATTTGGCTGTGAAACGTGGAATATACCATGTCGCGAAATGAGTTGCATGCAAGCTTTTGTAAACCGATGTCTCAGGCGTATATATAGAATATTTTGGCCAGCTACTATATCAAACCAAGATCTGTGGAACCTAACTAATCAAGTTCCCTTGAGTATAAATATACGTTCGTGTAAATTTAGTTGGTTAGGACATACAATGAGAAAGCCAGCGAATGATATAACCCGACAGTCAGTTGAATTTAACCCTCAAGGCTCCAGGAGACCTGGCAGGCCTGCAAATACTTAGAGGCGACAAATTGAGAACGAGCTGCAAGAGCATGGTGTATCCTAGAGTGAAATGAAATCGATGTCTAATGATAAAATACGATGGAAAGCATTTGTTGCGGCCCTATGTTCCACAGGGAATTAAAGGATTATATACACTCAAAAAAAAAGTGAACTAAAATCTGGGAAAATTAACTCAATTTTGAGAAAAAGAGGGAATGATTTGGCTCCAAAGATTTTTTTCTTGGTTTTTGTTCATAATTTTCCCAAAAATAAGGAAAACAAATTTATTTAATTTTAAGCCAATTTTAACTAAAAAATGGGAAAAATTATACTTCACATTTTAGAAATAGATTGGGTCTAGACCCTGGACCCATGGGTTCGGACCCATTTAACCCGTTGGGTCCTTTAAGGGTCCCCATAGATTTTGAACCAAAACTTGTGTCCGTTTCGCTCTAACTTGCTTAGTTTTTGAGATACTGTAATAAGGGTCCTGATAGGGTCTTGGGAATCTTAAAAACCGGATAACTCAAAAACTATTAATCGGAGGGCTTTCGGGTATTTTGGGGAAGTGTTCTACGAGTCAAGAGCTACAAAAATGCCGTTGGACGTTTTCTCGTGTTGGCAGTATTTACCGAGATATGTGGATATATAAAATCTCGGGAATTTCAAATTTTAGATCTAAAATTAGGGTCTTGAGACCCCGACAGATATGCAGAGCTAGTCTATTCCATATTTTTCTTTGTAGTCTTTCTTTTGAAAATTTCATCCGTTTCGCTCTATCTCGCTTAGTTTTCGAGATATCGCCATTTTGAATTTTTAACTAAATTCTAAGAAGTTATTTACTAAACTCTTAGAAGCCATTAACTAAATTCTAACAAGGGAAGTATCTCAACCCTTATGAACCGATTTGCATGAAACGTAAAATATATATAAACGAGACAATTCTAAGGTTGGGGTGTCTCGGCTTATGGGCCATATCGGGGATTTAGGGGTTCAAAACATGGGTCTAAAAATGGCGAAAAAATCGTTTTTTGGATTTTTCAGCCATTTCTTTCTAAGAAACTATATGATGTTTACATATGAGAAGAAAGGATTTTTTAATGTCTATCCAATGGAAGAATAACCTTGTAAAAATTTGGCTTCGTTAAATTCTTTTTTTATGAAAATGTGTAAATTTTGGGGGGTATTTATATGAAGACATAGAGCTACGATTTCCATATGAATACGAAATAATCTTTATTAAATTTAAGTCGACACGTATTTTTGCTCTAGAGGATATTTCTGTTAGTTCGGGAGTTATCAAAATTTTCCCGGAGGTCCACATTGTTTCATAAGGGGACAACGAAATTTTGAAACACTGATATGGCTGAAAAGCCGAGACACCCCAACCTTAAAATCGTCTCATTTATATATATTTTAAGTTTCAGGCAAATCGGTTCATAAGGGTTGAGATACTTCCTTATAAGAAGTAAACTTCCTCAATTCAAAGAAGAGAAATACGATGATGTGTTTTTTAGTTAATTTTAACTAAACTTGAACTTAATTGTTTTTTAAGAAATATGTCTTAAAAATAAAGATACGATTCTTAGATTTGTGGAAAATTTCTTTGGCAGTAAGAATTTTTTTCCTAATATTTAAAAAATCCATCTAAAGAAAACTATGAACTTATTATAAGTAAATGAACTAAAATTTTTTCCTCATAGTTAAGAAAATTTCTCATTTTTAAGTTAAATTTAACTAAATTTTAGGAAATTTCATGATAAATTTTCAAAGACATTTTTTCCTCAAATTTAGTTATGTCTTTTTTTTCAGTGTGCTTCATAGTGTTCATGTGTGCAAAATTTCAAATAAATTAAGGAACATTTGACTAGATGCTGGGAGACATCTCATGGAATGAGCGATATTTAATTCTTAATTTTTTTTTTGTCTGAAATTATTAATATTTTATCATATTAATCATATTTAACAATTTAAAATAATAAAAAACTCAAAAAAAAATTAAATCGTTATAAAACACGAGTTCGCGACCTCTAGATATTATTTTAAAAATCCCAAAAAAAAACCGAAATTTTTTTGCACAAAAAGGAACAAAATTTGCGGGTATCCCCCAAGAAAATAAAAACTTCGCTTTTTTTCTGGGCAGTCTAATATATATGTATATTACACTGTGATACAAAATCGAAATTTTAGAATTTCATTTATTTCTGAATTCAATTCAGTTCGCACAATTTTTTTAGAAATAACTCACGCTTTTTCGGAAACGACTTCAACCTCAAGTTGCAATGCAATAAAACTACAAATTAATATTTTGCAATTGTCATGTGTTTGATGCCAAATTGCAGTTTTTAATTTCGAGCCACAAATTTGTTTTTTTATTGATTTTAAAATTCGAAGAATGTTCAAATTCTGATTAATTTTTATTAAAAAATAAGAATTGTTTTATTCGACCTTTAAAATATTATATTTTGAGGATGTTTATTCTGGCTCGAGGTCATTATTTTCTTTACTAATTAAAACCATGATATTCTCATAGCATAATTTTCAAGAAAATTATTTTTTTGTTTTAAATTTATTTATGTTGGTCATTTTTGCAAGACTTAATCGACACGTGTTTCGGAATTTGTCAAGATTCCATTGTCAAGATTATTTAGCAAAAATAGAAACGATTTACTACAAAGTAGCAAACGAGTCTAATGTCAAATCTTTTGTGCACAAACGTAGTTTGTAGTAAATCGTTTCTATTTTTGCTAAATAATCTTGACACTGGAATCTTGACAAATTCCGAAACACGTATCGTTTAAGTCTTGCAAAAATGACCAACATAAATAAATTTAAAACAAAAAAAAATGTTCTTGAAAATTATGCTATGAGAATATCATGGTTTTAATTAGTAAAGAAAATAATGACCTCGAGCCAGAATAAACATCCTCAAAATTCGAAGAATGTTTAGTATATAAAGAAAAAAATATTTCAAACATCTGGTCATATTAAAATTAAAATTTTAATATTGATGCGGATGTTAATCACTTAAAAAAATGTCGAAAAAAATATTCTTTTTACTTGTTTTTGCTTCAAAAATTGCATAAGTGTATTAAATTTCATAATGCAAATATTTATAATAATTCCATTAATGTACTCCACATGCCGCAATACTGTGGTTGGTGGGTATAAAAATCAAAAAACTAGTTTATTTCATTAAAAATCTCATACAAGAAAAAAAAACCCTAATAAGCATATTCTGTACAACATGCGTATAATTAATATTTAATTTAATTAAACTAAATACAAATTAAACTAAATAGTATAAAGGGGTAATTTTTTAATTACATACACAAATTTAAAATGTTGCAGTCGGTACTTATTAATTATAAATTTGATATTTACCATAATATAAACTTTGGGCATGTTCGCATCACTCTGCCCACACAACAATGTCATACCCTTGTCAAATATTTAAATACTTATATTTAAAATGAAATTTATAGATTTTTTTCTATTTTTTTTTTATTTTAAATCATTTCAAGCAAAAACATGTCGTAACTTTTATTTTGCTTGATTAATCATTTTGAAAACATTAGATTCACTTTTGCATAAAAACAAATAATTTGTAACAGTTTTTTAGAAATCAGATGTTAATAAAAAAAGTTTTATGTTGACATTTAAACACCTGAATGATTTTTTGTAATATTTGTTTTTACCCACAATTTACAAGGAAAGTCTGTCAATGGGCACCCTGTGATTTTCAACATATTTGTGGTTCCCAATAACAGTGAACAACAATTTCAAACTTTTTGGAAAATTGTGAGGTTCCGACGATTGATTATAGGGTTCCGATTATTGATGGTAGGTTAGGTTGGGTTAGAGGTGGCAGAGTTAAAGACTACTCACATATACCGGATGGTCCATAGTGAAATGATTGATGGTAAAGAGACAAAAAAAAAATACACGTGTGTCGGCGCTTTGAGACTACATCGGAATTTTATTTTAGAGACGGTAAAAGTTTTCAAGCTTTAGCCTGTTCTTGCAGAATATCGGCATATAAAACCAGACAAGGGAAAAGTGTAAAACTTAAAACTCTTCAATGAAAAAAAACCAAAAGTATTTTTTTCAAAAAAATATAATTCAATTTTTAAATAAATTTCCTACAATTTTAAAATAAAACTCGGTACCGAGTTTTAAAAATAAAACTCCGAAATAAAAAGAGTTTTATTTTCATACAATTAATTTTATTTTAAGTAAACAAAAAATGCTTTTGGTTTTTAACATTTTTATGTAAAATAGTTGATAATATGATAAAATATGAACTCACGAAATAGTAAAATTATTTAAAATTAAATTCATCTTATTTAAGTTTATTAATACTCCTAACAGAACTCTTATTTGTGAAAAAAAACTTTCTATTAACGAAATATTGCACTAAAAAAGTGTTCTCTTAATATTTTGTTGTTTTTTTGCCTAAAAAATATTTTTGCAAAAATCACGTATAAACTTTAAAAAATAAAAAATAAACACTCTGCAAAATTAAATGTATGAACTAACTTAGATTTTGCCCTCCTAATTCCAAATCTGCTTTAAGTATTTCTAGCGTTTACCGCTTTTAAGATATTCACGTTTGAAGATTCGAATAACCGCTTATTTATTACTTTCTGTAGTTCTGTACTTTCTGTACTTATTCGAAAATAGACCTCGTGAACTTAGATTATTTCGATCCATTTTCGAAATATTCGAGACGGGAAATAAATACTGTAAACAAATTTAAGCATCAATGACCACTAGTGAGAAAAGTAATGGATACAGACGTACCGTGTCTTTAATATCTAAGAACTCGCTAGTTTTGAGCAAAAGGTTCAGTATGTGTAACTGTTCCAAAACCAATAAAACGAAGATTTAAATAATATTCTTTTTCTTAGGGGGGGCTTAAAGAAAAAAATAAACAGCCCTCATGTGATTTTTTAAGCAGCGATAAAAAATAAATACGCAATATTTTTTAATTCTATTTTTTGATTTGAAAAATAATCTATTTTAATATTTTTAAAACTTCATAACACAAAATCTGATGAACTGAAATTTCCACTTAATTGTAAAATGTTTTTTTAAAGAACAAAATCGACAGCAGTTGTACAGCTAAAAGTACTGGACCGATTTTGATGAAATATTTTTGATTTGTAGATTATTAAATTCTCTAGTACTTATCGTGGACATTTTTTTAAAACCTAATTTTGTTTTTTTGAAAGAAGAAAATTAAATTTTTTTATGTTTATATTAGCATAATTTCAACTAAAATCAATATTTTTCAAAAATGGATACGGAAGTTCTAGAGAATCTAATAATCTACAAATAAAAAAAATCATTAAAATCGGTTCAGTAGTTTTTGCTGTATAACTGCATCCGATTTTCTCTTTAAAAAAAGAAATGAGTGGCAACACTGGAAATTCTTGTTGACCAAATTTTGTGTAATAACGTTTTAAAAATATTACAATAATTCATCTTGCAAATAAAAAACAGAATTAAAAAATATTGCGTATTGATATTTTTATAGCTGTTTAAAAATTGCTCACGTTAAGACTTATTGTTTCTTTTTCACCCCCCTTAAACCTAATGAAAATATTTAAGATGAGATACATAATTTTTTTCTAAACTCTACTATACATATTTTCAAAAATAATACCAAAATAAATTTCTTTTTATTTTTAAGGTAAAATAAAACTCTTTTTTTTGAGAGAGTTTTATTTTTAAAATTATAAAACTCCAAAATTTTTAAGAGTTTTATTTTTTGAAATTATAAAACACCAACATTTTTAAGAGTTTTATTTCAAAACAAAATTAAATTTGAATAATTTAAACATTATTTTAATAAAGTACGGAGTTTTTCCTTGTCTGTATAAAACTATGTTTTCTTAACTTATTAAGGTGTAGGGTATGTTAAGCAATTTTTTAGAAAATATTAGGGCAAATATTTTTGTGGAACATACACTCAAAAAAAAAACCTTGTAAAATTACAAGAAAAACTTGTAACTTTTTTTTGTGTGCCTTTTTTTTGTGTGCCGATTTGACAAAAATTCCTAGTTATTTTACAAGAATTTTGCCAATAATTTTGAATTTTAACAAGGTTATTTCCAATCAAATTGTAAATTTAAAAAAAAAAAAAATTTTGACACGATAAAATTTACAAAGAGGTTTTGTAATTTTACTAGAGTTTTAGTAATTTTACAAGCTTTTTACCAATAATTTTGTAATTTTGCAAGCTTTTTACCAATAAAATTGTAAATTTACATTTTTTTGGCGCAATTAAAATTACAAGGAATTCTCGTGAATTTACTAGATTTTTTTGTAAAATTATCTTGTAAATTTGTAAAATTACAAAAAAACATTGTAAAATTACAAAAAAAAAAATAAATTTCGATTTGTTAAAAAACAAGAAAAACTGTCAAATATTGTTAAAATGGGATAACGAGACTTTTCCT
The DNA here is from genome assembly GCA_963921195.1 of Pegoplata infirma. Taxonomy (NCBI): domain Eukaryota; kingdom Metazoa; phylum Arthropoda; class Insecta; order Diptera; family Anthomyiidae; genus Pegoplata; species Pegoplata infirma. Next base: position 82,738,690 of record OY992539.1, read on the forward strand.
AGTAATTTGACAAAAAAAAAAAAAAAAATTGTATGTATAAACCCTCTAACTCCCACCCATAGCAAAAAATCTAGTCACCTTGTAAGTTTTATCATGTCAAAAAAATATAAATTTACAATTTAATTAGTAAAAAGCTTGTAAAATTACAAAATTATTGGTAGAAAGCTTGTAAAATTACAAACTCTTGTCAAATAGGAGGTTGCAAAAAATAAAAGTTACAAGTTTTTCTTGTCATTTTAAAAGGTTTTTTTTAGTGTATATGGGACATTTCACTTTTAGACCCGACCCCCTTCGATTATTTTTTTAATATGTTTTAGTACATATTTGAAAAAAAGTCCATCCCACCACGCTATGGGCAATGGGCGTGTTCAGCAGAGAAACCTGCTACTCAACAGTTGAGATGTAGCATGTTTTGATTATTTGACTCTGCTGAACGCAATTTTTTATGAATGTGTTAAAATATTGGAAAAAAATATATTTTTTTAAGGTTTTGATATATTTTTTCAATTAAAAATACTTTTTTAATAATTTGTTTGTTTATTTTCTTCATAAAGTCTAAAAAAAAAAAATAATAATTTCAATAAAAGCTAATAATTTCAATAAAAAAGCATAATTTTTTTACGCTACCAAAGTTGAGAAGCGCTCAGTCAACATGTTGACTGAAATGTCAAAAATCAAGCCGTTCAGCAGAATGTTGAGGAGCAGTTGAGTAGCAGCTTTCTCTGCTGAACGCCATCAATGTTGTACTGATAATAAAAATCATTTTTATACCCTCCAACTACAGTATGGGGGTATACTCACTTTGTCATTCCGTGTGTAACGCATCAAAATATCGGTCTAGGACCCCATAAAGTATATATATTTATGATCAGTGATCGATTCTAAGACATTCTAGCGATGTCCGTCCGTCCGTCCGTCCGTCTGTCCGTCCGTCTGTCCGTCTGTCCGTCTGTAGTTAACACGATGCAGTCCAAAATAAAAGAGCTAGACTCCCGACATTTGGCATGAATATGTCTTATGTTCATAGGCAGGTTAAGTTCGTAAATGAGCAAAATCGGACCAGGGGGAAAAAAGTTCCCCCTTGAATAACTAAACCAACCTCTGAAAAATACCATATTTTTACATGATTTTTTGTGTTTTTGTTTAACAAATGCAACATTTTTATGCCACAAAAAGTTCAAAGTCCTGCATTTGAACCCAGAGCATTAGAAAATGTCGTTTTTTCGGACCGCCCCCTTTTATGGGCGTGGAATAAAACAATTTTTTGTTTAAATAATGATAATCTTGTATATCTTTAGTGCAAAAAGCATAAGAATAAATTTTTAATTACTACTAGCGACCCCCTGACCCCCCCCCCCCAAAAAAAAAATAAAACGCCCCTGCATTTTTATTTTTTTATTTTTTTGCATGTTGGAGGGTATAAAAGATTCGGCACAGCCGAATTTAACACTCTTACTTGTTTTAGGTCATTTTGGTGAAAAAAGTTCACCATTACACGCACCGAATGCAATATCTAAAACTCCTCAATGAACTTTTTTTATTTTATTTTTTTGTTTATTATATACAATGTATATTATACACTCAAAAAAATAATATTGTAAAACTAGCAAAAAAAATGGTTAAAATTAGCAAAAAAAACTGTAGTTTTGGACGTTGCAAAAATTTTGGTAATATTAGCAAAACCATTTTGCTAATCAAAAAATTAGGAAAAAAATGGTAAAATTACAAGAATACCATTTTATTTTTGTAAAAAATCAACCTTGTAAAATTATCAAAAAATATGGTAAAATTACCAAAAAAAAATGGTAAAATTGAAATAGATAAAAAAATTTGTAATTTGGTAAAAAAAACTGTTTTATTTAGTATTTTTTTTTTCTCTGATAAGTAGTTGATTTAAAATTTGGTGAATATACTAAAACAATTTTTGCCTGTTTTTGAGCACCACGTTCTTTAAATGTAGTAATAGCAGCATCAACTATTACTTCAGTTGTTGGATGGTTTATTCGGCTTGATGGTGGCAGCATCTTCTTTTGCCTTCTTCTCAGCAGCTGTAGTTGCAGTAACTGGACTTCCAACAACATCAAAATCCAAAATTATTTTTTTTTTCACTTAAACACTTTAAACAAAAAACTTAAAGAACAACACTTCACTTTTTTTTATTTTTTTGCGTCATTTTTTAGCTTAAGTAGAACAAATGAGAATTGCGTAGTAGTCTACACAAGAAATTTCTTACATTTTCAGGTAAAATTTGTAAAAAATTAACAATTTTTTTTCGAATTTTTAATTTTTTTCACATGTATTTAAAAAAAAAATAAAAAAAACTTTTGGATATCAAAGATTAGATATCTAACTATGTGTTAAAATTTTAAAAAAATAATTTTTCAAAATTATCAACTTTTTATTAACAATTTAGGTGGCAAATTTTAAAAAATTTTCATATAAAATTACCAAAAAATATGGTAAAATTAGCAAAAAATATGGTAAAAAATACTAAAAATTGTGTAGCCTATTTTTGAGCGCACATTCAGTTGATGGATGGCTACTTTGCTATGGTGTTGGCAGCATCATCAATCTGCAATGAGTTTTATTTTTCACACTAGAACACTTTAAACAATTTTTTTTTTTCTTAAAACTAAGAAAAAAAATAAAAAGTATTACCATTTCTTTAAGGAAAATACTAATATTTTTGCTAAAATTATAGTAAAATAAAAAAAAAAAACTAGCAAGAAAATATAGTAAAAGTACCACAAAATTTTTGTATTTTACCAATAGTAAATTGCCAAAAAAAACTGTAAAAGTTAAATTTTTACAATTTTTTTTGCTAAAGTTTGGTTGAAGTAAATTACAACACCTTTTACTAATATTTTGACTAAGTTATTTTTTTGAGTGTACATAAGAGGCATTCCACACCAAATGTCCCGCTACAGAAAAAAATGTGTCCCGTAAATTTCTGAATAGGTTGTTTGGATAGCCCTATATGAAACTAAGAAAATTACGTTTTTGGTTTTTCAATTTTTCAAAAACTGGGCTTAGGAGGCGTGGTCAAATATTGGAAAAATGGTCAAATTTGTGGCGAGTTGCCTTGATTAAATATTTATCACATTAAAACGGAATGCACCACAATCTGAAAAATTTACATACTTATATAGTTTTGTATGGGCTATCGATTAAATTTTTTTTTTTTTAATTTGCAGAACCCGTTCTGAAATTTTCCATTTATTAAAAAATCAATTTATCCAAAATCCGGCCACTTTTTTTTATTAATTTTTTTTTAAGTTTAGATGTTTGTCCATCCACACAAAAAAATTCAGTCACGCGTTTGTCGTTTTTTTCGAGAAAATCGCATTTGAATTTTAAATTTCATAATAATTTTGTAATTTGCTTGTATTTTCTTGTTTTAACGTTGCGAATGAGTAATATTAATTGCATAAATATTACTCATACGCTCTTTTGAAACAAGAAAATACAAGCAAATTACTAAATTGTTATGAAATTTAAAATTCAAATGCGATTTCTCAAAAAAAAAAAGAAAAAGTCGTGACCAGCAAAAAGTATAGATATCTTAAAAAAGTTGGACAACGTTTTATTGGTATTAAAAAAAAAAAAATCTGGTAAAACACCTGGTAAAATGCCTTGTAATCCCGTTCTACCAATATTTAACAATTTTCCTTGTTTTTTAACCAAAAATCTTGTACTTTGCTCAAACGAGAACTACAGTTTTATTGGTAATTTTACAAATTTATTTTCGTAATTGTATTCTACCATTTTGAAAGGTTATTTTACAACAAAGTTTTTAGTACGAGAAATTCTAGTTGATTTACAAAAAACTGTTATTTTACAAAAATTATGTTATACGAGGATTTATGTTGTTTAAAAAAAAAAGTACGTTTTTGATGCAGATGCATTTTTAAAAACTTTATCCCCCTTCAATTGTTTTAAAACCAGCATAAATCAAAAGAATAAAATTTTTTACATAAAACTAAGTCCAACTTTTTTTGGGCCTACGTTTTTTCCACCTTTCATTATTATTTTAAAAACAACTTATGAGATTTTTACATACACAAAATAAATTTTATGTTTATTCTGTAATTTTATCAAAAAAAGTATGTAACTTTGAAGGGCCATATCTTTGAAAGCATTTATTTGGTTTTCACGACTCAAAAAGCATTTGACTCTAACAATTGTCCTTTTATATATGAATGCACTCAAAAAAATATAAAAAAAAAAAAAAATCATTTTTGATGCAGATGCAGTTTTTTGATGCATTTTTTTAAAATTTATCCCTCTTTAATTTTTTTGAAACCGGCATAGATCGAAAATATAGCATTTTTACATAAAATTATGAACCGGTTTTTTTTTAATTTTTGTGATTATTTTAAAAAATTTTTATATGTTTTTTTTCATACAAATAATATATGTTTTTTTATATCGCAAATATTTTATAAAACACCGGCCAAAAAAATCGGTACTTAATTTGATGTAAAAAACGCAATGTTTTCGAATTATGCAGGTTTCAAAAAAATTTATGGGGGATAAACTTTTAAAAAATGCATTCAAAAATAGCATTTGCATCAAAAATTATTCTTTTTAAAACAATATTTGTTTTTAGTGCATTCATACAAAAGGACAACTGTTGGAGTCAAATGCTTTTTAAATCGTAAAAATCAAATAAATACTTTCAAAGATGTGGCTCTGCAAAGTTACAAACATTTTTTAATAAGATTACAGAGTAAACATAAAATTTATTTTTTTTGTGGGAAAATCTCATAAGTGGTTTTTTAAAAAATTACGAAAGGTGGAAAAAAACCGAAGAACCCAAGAAGCTGCACTTAGTTTTATGTAAAAAATTTTATTCTTTTGAAAACGTTTTGATAAACGCGCCTAAAAACTGCATTTGCATCAAAAACGTACTTTAAAAAACAAAAAAAAAATTTTAAACTTTGGTATAAAAAAGGACTATTGTTAGATTCGAATGCTTTTTGAATGGTAGAATTCGGATAAATACTTTGAAGACATGCCTCTTTAAAGTATCATACTTTTTTGATTTTTTAAATTTTTGAAAAAAAAAAAATTGCGAAAAAATGGCGATTTTTTTTTTAATTTTAAAATCTGAAAATGGATATTTTTTGTTGCTACAATTAAAAACGTTGTTGAACTAGCATTTCGTTGCTAATACTGTGTATACTTAATTTTAATTTTACGATATTTTTTTCTGTGAATCTAAAATTTTTATACCCTCCAACCACAGTACAAGGTGAGCCTCAGCGATGTTCAGGTTGAACTTTAGTGTCGACGAAAAGTGTAAGCGCAGTTCGATTTCTACATGAATAAATGTCACAAAACTGTTAACAGCGAAATCGTAGCTGATCGCATTCGCGTGATATCGCGAAATTAGTGTTATTGTATTCTCGAAAATTTTGACAATGAAGTTTTTCAAATATCTTCAAAAACTGGGTATGCAGTTTTAATTGTATTTATTTACATGTCACAACACAGTTAACAGCGAAATCATATCTTCTCAATTTCGCGAGAAATCGCGAAATTACTTTTTTGCTGTTTTTATTTTTGTTTTTATCTTCATATATGATTTTTTAAAATTTCATAAAAACATGGTATGCAGTTTTACTTGTGGTTGATCAAACGTCACACAGCTGTTGACATCAAAATTGTAGGTGCTAAATTTCGCGAGATATCGCGTAATTATATATATATATTTTTTTTTTATTATATTTTAAACCCGGTTCTTTAGAAATGATAAAAAAAAGTGGTAAGCAGTTTGATTTGAACATGCTGGAAGAAATTTAAACTGCCCCCAAAAAAAATTATAGCTGCTCACTTTCGCGAGAAATAGCGAGAAACAGCTTTTTGGGGGTATTTCTTGTTTTGATTAATAAAAGAAGTTTCTTTAACATTGTTGAAAAACGCGAAATGCAGTTTGACTTGCTATTGATCAAAGGTCATAAGGCTGTTAACATTTAAATTCTAGCTGCTTAATTCTTCGAGATATCGCAAAAAAACTCGCTTATCTACTATTTATTCATTAATTTGTGTTATTTGTGGTCTGTAAAAACATATACTTCAATTAACGACAAAAATGTGGTATGCAGTTTGAATTCGAGGTTATTAGAGGTGACAAAACTGCAAGCATAAAAATTATAGACGATCAATTTCCCGAGAAATCGCAAAATTACTGTACGAGCTTTTATAATAAATTACTTTTTTTTCTTTGGTATCAAAAAAAAAAAAAAAATTAAGTAACGACAAGTATATGGTATGCAGTTTAAATTGCCCGTAACTGAAGGTGGTAAAACTGCTGAAATCTATATATTGACGCTAATTTTCGCGAAAAATCGCGAAAAATTTTTCAATTTTTTTTTTCATTTATTTTGTATTTGTAATATTATTACACTCAAAAAAAAAAAAACTGTAATGTTAGCAAAAAAAGCTTGTAAACCTACAAGAAAATTTGCTGATTTTGAACCCACAATTTTTTTGCTAAAGTTAGCAAAAATGTTTTGCCAATAATTAGTTAACAAAAAAAAATTTTTTTTTGACACATTTGAGGACCCCATTGGGTTCGGACCCGATAGGTCCAGACCCCGATGGGCCTAGACCTAGTTGGGTTCCTTAAAAATCGTCATAGTTTTTGATCCAAAATTTGTGTCCGTTTCGCTCTACCTTGCTTAGTTTTTAAGATACGTGATTATAGGGGACCACTGGGGTCTTGAGAATTAAAAAACTCGATAACTTCAAAAATATTACTCGGAGAGCTTTTGACTATTTTGCGGTCTTGTTCTACGTATTGAGGGCTACAAAAATGCTTTTGGACTCTTTGTTGTGTCGGCCATATTTACCGAGATATGGGCATTTAAAATTTTCGGGAATGCTAACTTTTTTGGATCCAAAGTTAGGGCCCATTAGGGTCCACACATGTGAAGGGGACCCGCGAAAGTATGGAGATTCTAAGAACCAAAAATGCCCTCCATTTTGCTCTATCTGGCTTAGTTTCCGAGATAGAGACATTTTAAGTTTTCTGAAAATAAAAAAAAATTTACCATTTATTTTTGCTAATGTTAGCAAAAAATCTTGTAAAAATGTTGTCAACTCAATTTCAAATCTTAGCAAAAGAAATTAGTTCAACGTTTGTTTAAAATTGCTAATGTTCTAAATGAAGTTTACAAGAATTTTTTGCTAACATGCTAATCTCAACTAAAAATTTGCTAACAGTTAGCTAACTAGCATTAGCAAAAAAAAATTAGTAAATCTACTAACGTATTTTTTTGAGTGTATGCACTCTCTTTTTCTTCAAATAATTCATAACCATTTATTAACTGTCATGTACAAATAAAAATGCATACCACGTTTTTACACCATTTCAAAAGAACATGCAAAATTGAAAAATAAAAAAAAAATAAAAAATATATAAATAATTCCGCGATATCTTGCGACAGTTTACACCTACAACTTTGATGTCAACACCCTTATGACCTTCGATCACGTACAAATTAAAGTGCATATCAGCTTTCCACAACATTTGAAAAAAACCTAGAAAAAGTTAAAAAACAAAAATTGACAAAAAAGTTATTTCGCGATTTCTCGCGAACTAAAGAAGATAGGATTTCGATGTTTTCTGTTTTGTGACCTTAAAATAAGTACAATGAAAACTGTATACTCAGTTTTTGAAAATATTTAAAAAACTTCAATATCAAAATTTTTTAAAATATAAAATCACTAATTTCGCGATATCTCGCGAATGCGATCAGCTACGATTTCGCTGAAAACAGTTTTGTGACAACTAATCATGTAGAAATCGAACTGCATTTACACTTTTCGTCGACACTAAAGTTCAACCTGAACATCGCTGAGGCTCACCGTGAGTATGGGGGTATACTAGGGTGGCTCGTTTTTGGACTTTTCTCTCTGATCAAATTCTAATACCCGCCAAAAGTGTCGGTCCCCTAAGGGTAACTCACGTGCAAAATATCACTCCGATCGGAGTTTATTTTCTGTCTCCACTTTGATCCTAAAATTGGGGTTTTTGGAAAAAAGGACTTTAAAAAAAAAAAAATAAATTTAAGTTTTTTTATTAAAATAATGAAAAAAAATTTTTTGTATAATATTTGATCATAAATACTCAAATATGAAATTTAAAGATTTTACGGTAGCATTAACCCGTTCAAACTTGATACCAAAAAAATGGCATGATTTTGGGGGCGTTCTCAAAACACCTTTTTTCAAAATTTGAAAATTTTATTTAAAAAAAAATTTTAATATACCATTTTTTCTTTCTGAATTCATTAAGAACACTTTGGAGAAGAAAAATGTGAAATATGGTGGATATCCGTCGAGCCACTTTTGGGAATCGCGGGGGGAAGTTAGCGGATTTCAAGGAAATGTTGGTTTTATCAATAATTTGGATCTTATAAATTTAATTTTTGGGCAAATTAACTGTTTTTTGGTGTCGTGGCATTCTATTAGATAACTTTAAGTCTGTCATGAAATCTTACCGATCTAGGACGTCTTTAACCCACATTGGCTGGGGGTCAAAAATGACCCCCGCAAGAAATCTGAAGTTTAGAGCTTAAATTTTGTGCTATAAACAAGTATAAAACGGCTTTTGTGTGTTTTACCTCAACTATTATTTCATATTAATATATTATCTTTAAAAAAATCGTTAACCCTTTGTGGGAGGGGGTCAAAAATGACCCATTCAATAAAAAATATAAATTTTGTTGATCCCTAGTAAAAATATTATGCTAATTTTACTAAATAGATCTAATTTGATCCGTAAAATGGTTGTATCAAATATTATCTAATTGTATTACTTTAGATCAAAAAATATAAAAATTGATACAATTTGATCCTGAATTTGGTCAAATCTAATTAGATCAAATTGATCTTATAATATCTATTTTTATATAATTTGATGAGCAAAACCAAAATACGAATCTAATCATATATGGAGCAATATCTAATATATGGAGCAATATCAACCGTATCAAAGTGATAGATAAAATTTTATATAAAATTATACGGAAGCATATTAACTCATATAAGATTGTATCAAATTACATATGATTAGACCAGAAAATTTTTACTCGGGATATCAAAAAATTCAAGCACTATGCCGAAAAGTTTTTGCAGGGGTCATTTTTGACCCCTGGCCAATGTGGGTTAAAGATATCTTAAACAGGTGAAATTTCAGGGCTGATTTAAAGTTATCTAATAGACTGCCACAAATTAATTTTCTATAAAAAATATATACTTTTTATTGAATGGGCCATTTTTGACCCCCTACCAAGAAGGGTTAACGATTTTTTTAAAGATAATATATTAATACGAAATAATAGTTAGGGTAGAAAACACAAAAGCCGTTTTATACTTGTTAATAGCACAAAATTTAAGCTCTAAATTTCAAATTTCCTGCAGGGGTCATTTTTGACCCCCCCGCTAATGTAGGTTAAAGACGTCCTAGATCGGTAAGATTTTATGACAGACTTAAAGTTATCTAATTGAATGCCACGACACCAAAAAACCGTTAATTTGCACAAAAATTAAATTTATAAGATTTTATTAATCCAAATTGTTGATAAAACCAACATTTCCTTGAAATCCGCTAACTTCCCCCAGCGATTCCCAAAAAGTGGCTCGACGGATATTTGCCATATTTCACATTTTTCTTCTCCAAGGTGTTTTTAATGAATTCAGAAAGAAAAAAATGGTATATTTAAATTTTTCTTTTAATAAAATTTTCAAATTTTGAAAAAAAGGTGTTTTGAGAACGCCCCCAAAATCATGCCATTTTTAAAACCCTCCACTCTAGTGATAGAGGGTATATATAAGTTTGTCATTCCGTTTGCAACACCTCGCAATATTGGTCTAGGACCCCATAAAGTGTATATATTCATGATCCTCGATCGATTTTAAGACGATCTAGCGATGTCCGTCCGTCCGTCCGTCCGTCTGTCCGTCTGTCCGTCTGTCCGTCTGTCCGTCTGTCTGTCTGTTGAAAACACGCTAACTTTTGAAAGACTTTACGGAGGCTCCTGAAGTTTGGCATATATGTTGGCCATTTACCTGGTCAGGTCGGTATTGCAATCCAGCAAAATCGGTCCAGTGGTTCAAAAGTTATGAGCAAAAGACTGAATTTCGGCAAGGGTTTTTCATGAATTTATGAGATAAAAAGCACTATAACTTTCGAAAATCAATTCTGAGGATGCTGAAGCTTGGCATATATATTTTTCGTTCCTCCAGCCTAGTTCGTGTTGAATTTCACCCAAATCGGTCCAGTAGTTCAAAAGTTATTAGCAAAACCGTGAATATCAGATTAGCTTCACCTTAAATTCACATGGTGAAAACCCGTTAAACCTGTTTTAAAACCGTTGGTATGTCACAAAAATATTTTAAAACGTATTTTTGTCACTCAAAAATATTTTTGTAACTCAAAAATATTTTTGTACCAAAACAAAAAAAAAATACACTCGAAAAAAATTTTACACCCAAAAAAAATTATACACTCTAAAAAAAAATTAGTAAATTTTTTTTTTAATGTAAAATTCGAAAAAATTTTACACTCAAAAAAAGTTTTGCACTCAAAAAAAAATTAGTAAATTTTTTTTTGAATGTAAAATTCGAAATAATTTTACACTCAAAAAAAATTTTACACTCAAAAAAAAAAAAATTGTATTTTTTTTTTTTCAAAAATTACTAAAAAAAAAATTTTTTACACAAAATAAAATATTTCTAATCATAACTGTTATTTTTTTCACGTTAGAAAATTTACTATCACTTAAAATGAGCATTGTGGAGGGTTTTCATAGATTCGGCTAAGTCGAATTTAACTTTTCTACTTGTTTTGGTATCAAGTTTGAACGGGTTAATGATACCGTAAAATCTTAAAGTTTCATATTTAAGTATTTATGATCAAATATTATACAAAATTTATTTTTCCTTTTTTTAAAAAAAAAAATTATTTTTTTATACCCTCCAACTACAGTATGGGGGTATACTCACTTTGTCATTCCGTGTGTAACGCATCGAAATATCGGTCGGGGACCCCATAAAGTATATATATTATTGATCAGTGATCGATTCTAAGACATTTTAGCGATGTCCGTCCGTCCGTCCGTCTGTCCGTCCGTCCGTCCGTCTGTAGTTAACACGATGCAGTCCAAAATAAAAGAGCTAGGAACCTCAAGTTTTGCACAAATATGTCTTATGTTCCTAGGCAGGTTAAGTGCGGAAATTGGCCAAATCGGACCAGGGGGAAAAAAGTTCCCCCTTTAAGAACTAAACCAACCTCTATAAAAATACAAGTTTTTACAGGTTTTTTTGTATTTTTGTTAAATAAATTAAACATTTGGTATATTTATCACGATGGGAAGGTGCTCTCAACGTGCCCCACTGACCCTATCAACTTCGCCCCCCCCCAAAAAAAAAGAAACGCCCCTGCCATTTTTTTTTTTTACATTTTGGAGGGTATAAAAGATTCGGCACAGCCGAATTTAACACTCTCACTTTTTTTTTTTTAAAAGTCCTTTTTTCCAAAAACCCCAATTTTGAGGCTCAAAGTGGAGACAGAAGATAAACTCCGATCGGAGTTATATTTTGCATGTGAGTTACCCTTAGGGGACCGACACTTTTGGCGGGTATTAGAATTTGATCAGAGAGAAAGCCCAAAAACGAGCCACCCTAGTGTATACTCACTTTGTGATTCCGTGTGTAACGCATGGAAATATCGGTCTAGGACCCCATAAAGTATATATTTAATTGATCAGTGATCGATTCTAAGACATTCTAGCGATGTCCGTCCGTCTGTCCGTCTGTAGAGGACACGATACAGTCCAAAATAAAAGACCTAGACCTCCGAAGTTTGGCATGAATATGTCTTATATTCCTAGGCAGGTTAAGTTCGGAAATGGACAAAATCGGACCAAGGGGAAAAAAGTTCCCCCTTGGAGAACTAAACCAACCCAAGAAAAACCGAATTTTTTGCGGAGTTTTTTGTACTTTTGGTAAACAAATGCAACATTCTTATCTCAGAAGAAGTTTCAAATCGTAAGGGGAAGGTGCCCCTAATGTCTCCCACCAACCCCCCCCCCCCCCAAAAAAAAGACGCCCCTGGATTTTTTTTTTTTTACATTTTGGAGGGTATAAAAGATTCGACACAGCCGAATGTAACACTCTCACTTGTTTTTTATTAAAAAATCCTCAAAATACAAGAAATTTTTTTTATATAAAACTCCTTTAATCTTTGTTTTTATATCGATCTAGAGAAAAATTATCAGAATTAGTGATATTTTTTATAGAAAAACTCTCAAAATCTGGGATAATTATTCTGTAAAAAATTTCAGAATTTAAGATGTTTTTTTTTTTCTTAAGACAAATTCTCAGAATCTGAGTGAGATATTCTTTTCTATAGAAAAATTCCCACAAACTGAAATATTTGTTAAATAAAGAACTTTTAGAAAATGAAATATTTTTTCTACAGGTTCTATAGAAAAAGTAAAATAGATTATGAATAGCTTTTTTAAAGATAACTTGGAAACCAAACAAAAATTGTTTAGTTAAATGAATAAAAACTTCAATGTTTGGTCACTTTAACCCTAAAGACATGCTTTTGTTCATTATAAAATGTCAATATTCCTTTGACAAAAAAAATTGAAGAAAAAAAAAAATTCTAAAATACTGTTAAACACTTAACTACAACCAAACACAGAGAAGAATTCTTTATATTTTACCCTCTTCTGGCCAGTTTTTTAATGCCTTTTCGACTAAGCATCATATACGTATCTGTCTGTCCCACTGAATTTTTTTGTTGGTTGCTTTTTTTTCGTTATTTACTTTCGTACTTGTGTTAGAAATTAATGGCTTTTTACAAGAGCTTTGGCATTTACAAGTCTTTAATTAAAAATTCTCTGTATTTTTTTTTTTCGTCCGATGCCCTTTTTTTTATAGTGCTGTGGTTAATTGACGCATTTACTGTTACTGGCTTGTTTGTCTGTCTATAATATTGGCTTGGCTTGTCTTGTTGCTACTTAGCTTGTCCATGCAGTAGGTACAACAGAAAAAATAAGGCGATTGTTTAAAAAAAAAATATATTTAGTCCTTGACAAGGATTAAACTTGTAATTTTGACATAGAAAAAGCAAATTTATATTCTAATAAACTAAAGCTTAACATTAATAAACTTGAAAAGGAAATTTTTGTTTTTCCTGATTATAAAGTTATTTAATAAACAATGAAGTTATTAAAAAAAAATATTTTTCTTATAGAAAAAGTTTTAGATTCTGAGACTCTTATAGAAAAAGTCTCAGATTCTGAGACATTTTTCTTATAGAAAAAGTCTCAGATTCTGAGACATTTTTCTTATAGAAAAAGTCTCAGATTCTGAGACATTTTTCTTATAGAAAAAGTCTCAGATTCTGAGACATTTTTCTTATAGAAAAAGTCTCAGATTCTGAGACATTTTTCTTATAGAAAAAGTCTCAGATTCTGAGACATTTTTCTTATAGAAAAAGTCTCAGATTCTGAGACATTTTTCTTATAGAAAAAGTCTCAGATTCTGAGACATTTTTCTTATAGAAAAAGTCTCAGATTCTGAGACATTTTTCTTATAGAAAAAGTCTCAGATTCTGAGACATTTTTCTTATAGAAAAAGTCTCAGATTCTGAGACATTTTTCTTATAGAAAAAGTCTCAGATTCTGAGACATTTTTCTTATAGAAAAAGTCTCAGGTTCTGAGACATTTTTCTTATAGAAAAAGTCTCAGATTCTGAGACATTTTTCTTATAGAAAAAGTCTCAGATTCTGAGACATTTTTCTTATAGAAAAAGTCTCAGATTCTGAGACATTTTTCTTATAGAAAAAGTCTCAGATTCTGAGACATTTTTCTTATAGAAAAAGTCTCAGATTCTGAGACATTTTTCTTATAGAAAAAGTCTCAGACTCTGAGACATTTTTCTTATAGAAAAAGTCTCAGATTCTGAGACATTTTTCTTATAGAAAAAGTCTCAGATTCTGAGACATTTTTCTTATAAAAAAGGTCTCAGATTCTGAGACATTTTTCTTATAGAAAACGACATTTTTCTTATAGAAAAAGTCTCAGATTCTGAGACATTTTTCTTATAGAAAAAGTCTCAGATTCTGAGACATTTTTCTTATAGAAAAAGTCTCAGATTCTGAGACATTTTTCTTATAGAAAAAGTCTCAGATTCTGAGACTTTTTTCTTACAGAAAAAGTCTCAGATTCTGAGACTTTTTTCTTACACAAAAAGTCTCAGATTCTGAGACATTATTCTTATAGAAAAAGTCTCAGATTCTGAGACATTTTTCTTATAGAAAATGTCTCAGATTCTGAGACATTTTTCTTATAGAAAAAGTCTCAGATTCTGAGACATTTTTCTTATAGAAAAAGTCTCAGTTTCTAATACATTTTTCTTACAGAAAAATTGTCAGATTCTGAGACTTTTTTCTTATAGAAAAAGTCTCAGATTCTGAGACATTTTTCTTATAGAAAAAGTCTCAGATTCTGAGATATTTTTCTTATCAAAAAGGTCTCAGATTCTGAGACATTTTTCTTATAGAAAAAGACATTTTTCTTATAGAAAAATTCTCAGATTCTGAGACATTTTTCTTATAGAAAAAGTCTCAGATTCTGAGACATTTTTCTTATAGAAAAAGTCTCAGATTCTGAGACATTTTTCTTATACTGGACGGATTTACAAAACTTTAGCATCAATGTGTCAAGCGTGAAATTCTACATAAAATAGATGAAAAATATGGAGTAAAAAAATTTCAAAGTTTTTCGACAAAAAAAGCAGTAAGTGTGAAAACGAATGGAAATTTAGTCTAGTCACAAAATTTTGATTTAGATATTATATGTTTTATGGCATTTTTTCAGTGTTGGCTACCGTTACCCTTTCAATACAGTTACCGATTAAAAACCCTTTAATATTGACTACCGTTACCGTTACCAATACCGAAATAAAAATTTTGAAATACCGTTACCGATAAAATACCATTACCTTTATTCGGATTTTTACCGGTATTATATAGGTTTTGTTTCGGTTGTCTTAATATTACTTAGTTTTAATTTTTTTTTGGAGATAAAAAACAAAGTAAAATATTTTGATTGTACATACGTAAAAAAAAAATAAAAAAATTTTTGTTCATTGCAAATCGTTTTGTTATTTGGACAAAAGCAATAAGGAAATCTGTCCAACCAATGATCACATTCGCAATTAAGTAAATTTGGACAAAGAATATTTGGAAATTGATGCTAAAGTTTTGTAAATCCGTCCAGTAGTTTCGGAGATATAACGATTTTAAGATTTTTTTTGATTTGAGAAAAATTAAAATTTCAAATTCTCTCAAGGGTTGCCACAATTTGGTCTTTCGTCAATAGCTCGGTAAATATAGGCCCTATATGGGTCGGAGACCTATACGTCCCAACTTTTTATGCTCTTTCAGAATATGTAACCCAAATTTTTACCCCGTAAAAAAATATTTTTCGACAAACTTAACAACCATAGTCAGTGCGTAAGAAAAAATATGGTAAAATCGCTATAACTCCAAAACTACTGGACCGATTTACAAAATTTTAGCGTCAAAGTGTCGAGCGTGAAATTCTAAATAAAATAGAAATTAAAAAATAACAAAAATAAAAAAAAAAATTTTTGATCAAAAAGAAAAAGGATGTACTAACCACTGCTTTTTTTGTCGAAAAACTTTGAAATTTTTTTACTCCATATTTTTCATCCATTTTATATAGAATTTCACGCTCGACACATTGATGCTAAAGTTTTGTAAATCCGTCCAGTAGTTTCGGAGATATAACGATTTTAAGATTTTTTTGATTTGAGAAAAATTAAAATTTCAAATTCTCTCAAGGGTTGCCACAATTTGGTTTTTCGTCAATAGCTTGGTAAATATAGGCCCGATTTGGGTCGGAGACCTATACGTCCCAACTTTTTATGCTCTCTCAGAATATGTAACCCAAATTTTTACCCCGTAAAAAAATATTTTTCGACAAACTTGCCAACCATAGTCAGTGCGTAAGAAAAAATATGGTAAAATCGCTATAACTCCAAAACTACTGGACCGATTTACAAAATTTTATTAAATAAAATAGCAATTAAAAAATAACAAAAATCAAAAAAAAAAAAATTTGGTCAAAAAAAAAGGATGTACACTGTGGAGCCATTTAGACATTCCCATTTACAGTTTTATTAAATTCCAAAATCTCGCGGTTTTATTCGCGATTTTCATTTTTTAAAAATCACAAAATATGAAAAAGTGTTGTAGTTTGAATAGCGATAACTTCTTAAGTAAATATCCGTTTTTTAAAATCAAAATTGAAATTAAAAACTTAAGTCCTTTACATTAAACGTGAAAGTTATAAAAAAATATGTCATTAAAAATGCATTTTAAATGCAAATGTATTTTTTAGTGCATTATCGTCAACTCTTACCTCTTTTAATTTTTTTTTTTTTAATTAACATATTATGAGAGTATGGCATTTTTACAAAACAAATCAATTATCATTTTAAAAGGACACAAAAGTCTTCTATTTTTAATATTTTTTTTAAATTATGCCCATATAAAAAGAATTTTTTTTTAATTTTGTTAATAAATGGCCCTTACCACAAGAAAACAAAAAGTCTATTTTAACAAAAGTTTTATTTTAAATGTTGTTTTTTTATTTTTAGTACCAAAAGGTACATAAAAATAAAATGTATTTATTCGGCCTTTATATATGTATATATATTCGATTAGAGTTTTATTCTAGTTCGAGGCCCAAAAATATTTCTATTTATGATATTGTCATAATAGAGTATTTTTAATTTATTGCTTTAAAAAAGTTACTATCTCATAGTATGTCTGTACTGATCAGTTTCATCCCCACTAAAGGAATCTTCAGCAGACTTTAGACAATATCATAAATAGAAATATTTTTCGGCCTCGAACTAGAATAAAACTCTAATCGAATATATATACATATATAAAGGCCGAATAAATACATTTTATTTTTATGTACCTTTTGGTACTAAAAATAAAAAAACAACATTTAACACAAAGTTTAGTACGACTTATCCTACCAACACTATTGTTTGGTTAGGCACTGTTGTTATTGTAAAATAACAGCAACACATATATTAATAGTTACCGACGGTGATTTAATATATACAATTTTTGCTTTAAAAGAGTTATTTTTGTTGGAAAACAGATTTCGGACCTTCATAATAGTACTTCTCATATAACTTGGGAAATATATCAAATATTATGTCTGGTTTGATGTTTGATTGACCAACGATGATTCTCTAAAGTCTGCTGAAGATTCCTTTAGTGGGGATGAAACTGATCAGTACAGACATACTATGAGATAGTAACTTTTTTAAAGCAATAAATTAAAAATACTCTATTATGACTATGTTTTATTTTAAATTTCAAATTTTCAATTCATTTTTTGAAAGTCGATTTTAAAAACAAAAACAATTTGTATGGAAATAAAGTTAAAGGCTGATTTTAAATATATTTTATTTTTCTATTGTAAGGCTGAATGATTTTAAGATTTTCAAATTGTTTATCGAAGGACTTTGAAGATCTATAACTCCTTAAGTAAATATCGGATTTTGATAATCAAAATTGAAATTGAAAGCTAAAATCCTCTACTTTAAATGAAAAGGTTCAAAGAATTGTGGCAATAAAAGAGTGAATTTTTAATGCACTCAAAAATTTCCTTTGCATTTCAAATTAATTTTTGTATTGAGAAATTTTGTTAGCTTTTCAGTTTAAAGTAGAGGATTTTAGCTTTCCATTTCAATTTTGATTTTAGAGATCCGATATTCACTTAAGGAGTTATGGCGCTTTAAAGTATATTGATAAACAATTAAAAAACATTTATTTACAAAATTTTGGAAGAGAAAAAAAAATCTTTCTTTTTTTATTTTTATATGGAAAAAAAATTATCGAAGTTTTTATAAAAAATAATAAAAATATACGACCATTGTGTCCGATGAAAATGATGACTGATTTTTATACCCTCCACTTAGTGATAGAGGGTATAATAAGTTTGTCATTCTGTTTGTAACTCATCGAAATATCGATCTGGGACCCCATAAAGTATATATATTCATGATGCCCGATCGATTTTAAGACATTCTAGCGATGTCCGTCTGTCTGTCTGTGGAAAATGCTGTCGCGGACAAAATATTGCACAGAGATGACTGAAACTTAACATATTTATTGGAAGTTCCCCGAGAAGTTTGGTATTGCATTTGAGCGATATCGGTTCAGCGGTTCAAAAGTTATGAACGAAAATGTAAGCACACCCCAAAAATTTCAGTACATTCAACATAACCTAAAAATACAAAATGCTTTAAATAGGCTTCTGGTTGGCATATGTGAACATAATTGAACACCAAATGGTATTTAAACAAGTACGAACAGGGCAAATCCACCTCAAACCACACAGCATTCGGATTTGTCACCTTCGATTTAAATAAAATTTGACAAATATATTGCAAATGGATAGTGTTCCTAAAATCATTACCTTTCTGGCTCCAAAACCTTTCGGTTTTCGAAATATGGCGTCTTGAAAATTGGCAAAAACCTCAAATTTTCAATAAGGTGCACATACAAAGTCACCCAAAACTTTAAAACTATAAAACCCACAATTACCAAATAGGTATAATTTGAAAGCTGAAAGGATTACCTTATAAGTGGCATGCACAATTTTTTCTTGTAACGAAAGGTCAAAGGTCATATTTCAAGGTCTAATGTTCAAAGACCTATATCTCAAAATCCGATATTTTTAAAATTCTCAAAAAAATATATGATAACAATCAAGTCTTTCCCTACATTTGTATCAAAATTTCAGGGTGGACACTCATATGGTTCCAAAGTTACAGAGGAAAACGTGCTTGAAGTCAAGATTTTCTCTACGAGTTCATATGCAAAAGCTTACACACATGAAGCAGCATAGCATGCTAGCATGCTGCTAGCAGTAAACAAACAATGGGACGGACCTAAAAACTCAACCCATTAATTATTAATATTTCGACCTCCTGAATTTGATTTCACTATCAAAACTGAATTTTATCGTAGGGTTTTCTTGTTTTCTTACAAGGAAAATCTTCAAAGTGAACATACGTAATTTCTTTGAAATTAATGCCCATGAAAGACAACAAATATCTAACATCGACCTGTCTGAGCTTATTGGTCTTAATTTAGTTTTAAAGGGTTAAACGGGAGTCAAAAATTACCGATTTTTAGTAATTTTAACTTTGATGCCACTTATATCAGATCCGTTTCATTTGAAAAAAAAAAAAAATGGCGTCTGTTTGAGACATTTTATTTGTTGCATATTATGCAAGCATAATTTGAAAGCTTATAGGGTAAAGTATTTTTGAGATTTTTTTTTAGATTTTTCGGAAAAGGTTTTAAGGTCGCGCAAATCGATTTTTTGCTGAAAATCGGCTTTGCCGACCGTTTTTTTAACTTTCTTTATAAAATCGGCAATAGCCACGAGTTTCTTCACTACTGAGGTAATATTTTTAAAGAAAAATGTCCAAACTTTATTTTTGTGTGCATAAACTATAAGTTTTGGCAACTCTTTTGCTCATTTGGGTACCCTACATTAGATTTTTTCGTAAATTTTTCATAAATTTTGAAAATAACGCTTTGTAACTTTTAAAATTTCTATGAAAGTCAAAAAAAGTAATAATGCAGTTTGAAAGATAAATTAATTCTTTATAATTAAGCAACTATAATTTTTGAATTCGCTCTTACCGTTCCAAAGAAATACCATTTTAAAGCTTTCAACCCATTGTATAAAACTAATAATAAAATAAAATATTGAATTTAAAAAAGATATTGTCTTCCACTATTTAATATCTTAGGGTAAAGACTTGTAAATTGGCTATAAGTATATGATGGGTTTAAAAGTTGAATACCGGTACTATGAGATGCAGCTTTCAGAAATAACAAACAAGAGTTCTAAATTCGGTTGTGCAGAATATTTTATGCCCTGCAATATGTAAAAAAATAAAAAAAATATTTATAAAAATGTTTTTTGACAAGACAGTCTTGGTGGTCCCAAGCGGCGGCCGTAAGGGAAGACCTTCCCCCTCGCGATAAATATTACCAATACATTCATTGTGCTTTTTCCACTGAAGTAATCAAATTTCCATCATTATTTGAATAAATCCGCGCCCACAAAATGGGGCGGGCCGAAAATAAACATTTTCTTATTTCCTAGGCGCAGGAACATAACTTTATATATCTTCTTTTACAAAAAAGTTTTATTTTTTTAACAAAAATACAAAATATAATGTAAAAAAATATGTTATTTGTTGATTCTTCAAGGGGCAACTTTTTTCCCCCTTGACCGCTTTTCCCCATTTGTAAAGATAACCTTCCTATGACCATAAGACATATTCGTGCGTAACATCAGGAGTCTATCTCTTTTATTTTTGACTCCATCGTGTCTTATACAGCCGGACGGACGGACATTTTGACCTACTGCCCTAAATTACCACCAAACGTGACTTGTTAGGGAGTTGCTTAAGGCAGTTTTGTGTTCAGCATCAAAAAATCTTAAGGATCCACCTTCTCAGATTTCTGTTACTGACCAAAACTCGAATTTTTCAGGTCTTTATAAGAAGTTTATTATTTTACTATTAGTTTTGTACAATGGATAGAAATCATTAAAATGGTATTACTCCGGAACGGTAAGAGCAAATTCAAAAATTATTGTTGCTAAATTATAGAGAATTAATTTATCTTTCAAACTGCATTATTACTTTTTTTGACTTTCATAGAAATGTTAAAAGTTACAAAGCGTTATTTTCAAAATTTATAGAAAATTTACGAAAAAACCTTATGTAGGGTACCCAAATGAGCAAAAGAGTTGCCAAAACGTATAGTTTATGCTCACAAAAATAAAGTTTGGACATTTTTCTTTAAAAATGTTACCTCAATAGTAAAGAATATCGTGATTATTGGCGAACTTATAAAGAAAGTTTAACAAAACACAAAATCGATTTGCGCGACCTTAAAAACTTTTCCCAAAAATCTGAAAAAAATCTCAAAAATACTTTACCCTATAAGCTTTCAAATTATGCTTGAGCACCCAAGAAAATCGAATAAAGGTTTTATTTTGGGACGCCCTATTGCATAATTGTTTTTGTTAAAAATGTATTGTATTTGTTATAGTTTTTGTAAAAAATTTCATTATTGGTACAATTTTCTATTTAAATTAAGCAATCACATGAATTTTTTATTAGCAGTTTTCTTACAGGTCGGGTTTCATCCGAATTAAAAAAAAAATTCTTTGTTAGTGTGTCCAAAATAAAATAAGTCAAAAATTCAAAGAAGTTCGAAGCATTAGTGTTTCCATTTCTAAACCATTTTTATGTTTGATTACATTCTTTTTTATGAGCTTTATTCCGCTTTGAACATACGGTTCCCCCACCCCATTCCTATTTCCCAACTATGGAAGAATATAGGTTTCGAATGAAACCGATCTGTTATATATGGCATCAATATAAAGTACCTAAACTTTAACATAACTGAAAATAGGTAATTTTTAACCCCGTTTAACCTGAATTTAGGCCGACAAGCTCAGACTGGTTGATTTTAGATTTAGTTTTTCTAGCTTGTGTATAAATTTCAAAGAAATCAGGTATGTTCACTTTCGAGGACTTTCCTTGTAAAATAACAAGAAAACCCCTACAATATTACTCAAAATACATAAAAAGTATTAAGCCTTGTTCTACGCCCGCACCTTTGTTTACGACTATGTATGTTGTTTTGTTTGTGCAATATTTTTCGTATGAACTCGTAGAAAAACCCTTGCCTTCGAGCACGTTTTCCTCTGTAACTTTGGAACCATATGAGTGTCCACCCTGAAATTTTAATACAAATGTAGGGAAAGATTTGATTGTTATCATATATTTTTTTGAGAATTTTAAAAATATCGGATTTTGAGATATAGGTCTTTGAACATTAGACATTGAAATATGACCTTTGACCTTTCATTACAAGAAAAAATTGTGCATGTAACTTTTAAGGTAATCCTTTTAGCTTTCAAATGGTACCTATTTGGTAATTGTGGGTTTTATAGTTTTAAAGTTATGGGTGACTTTGTATGTGCACCTTATTGAAAATTTGACGTTTTTGCCAATTTTCAAGACGCCATATTTCGAAAACTAAAAATTTTTGGAGCCTGTAAGGTAATCATTTTATGAAAACAACGCATGTGAAATATTTTTTGTGAATTTCATTAAAATCGGAGGTGACAAATCCGAAAATCACAGTTTTCTGTGCGGTTTGACATGGAATCACCCAACATATTTTTTGACTAAAAAAGAAAAAAATTGCGGATTTTTTTTACCAAAATTTTTTTTTTGCGGAAATTTTTTTTCCAAAATTTTTTTTTTTTTCAAAAGTAATTTCCTTTTTAATAAAGTTTTTTGCAATAATCTTTTTGAAATTGTGGAGGGTATCACTACATTCGGCAAGGCTGAATTTAACTTTTTTACTTGTTTTCTCTTAAAATGACAAATTTGAATAATATGTTAATTTAAAAAAAAACCAAAAGGTATAAACGAAAATGCACTCAAAAAATGCATTTGCATATAAAATACAATTTTTTAATGATACAATTTTTTAACTTTTAAGTTTAAAGAAGAGGACTTAAGCTTTCAATTTCAATTTTGATTATAAAAATCCGATATTTACTTAAGAAGTTATAGCTCTTCAAACTATACCAATTTTTAATTTTTTGTTGATTTTAAAAAAATTAAAATCGCGAAAAAAAATCGCGAGTTTTTGGAATTTAATTAAACTGTAAATTGGAATGTCTAAATGGCTTCATAGAGTATCTGCCTTCATAATAAAAAAAACTGAAGACCCCAGTCCAGATTTTTGTTTTTTAGCGCCCTCAAGCGGCGGTTTAGAGCAAAATAAATATCAAATATGAATGCCCCGTACCCAATGCAAAATAAAATATTTTTTAGTAAAATGTCGTATATCGTGCAAAATTATTTTTGAAAATTGGGGGGTCAAAACGGATTTTTGAGACATGGTTTTTTCGGCATTTTTTCTTAGAATTTTATGCAAAATCCGAATATGCTACACGATTTTGTCGAAAAAAATCACTCCGCCCTAATGATTATATCAAACTTCTTTATTCGGGAAGTAAACGTTGTACGAAAAATCTTTACATGCCATTTTTAAGATTTTGCTGGGTTGCTTTTATTGTATCATAAATAAAAATTCTACTGAAAACAATCTAGTAAGATTTTTTCATTTAAATTTTCTAGTCTAACAAATTATTTTTTTTATCCAAGCTTTAGAAAACTTTAAAAGATTTATATTTTTACACGCATAAATTAAATCCTTTTTCTAGTAAATATAGTTTTTCTTCATAACCCTGATATATATTTATGTTTTCTACAAAAATTGTATATTTTTAAGGTTAAGCCATAGAAGAACTAATCCTATGACTAGCAAAAGTACAAGGGGATAGAATAAACTATGTATATTTAAAAAACATTGTAGTCATAATAAGGTGGCTGATAAAAATATGTTATAAAAAAAAGATAGAGCCACAAAAAAAGATTAATTTATGGGAAAATGTCTAGAAATCTTAAAATCTTTCCATAGGTAAAATCAATGTATTTTTCTATAAAAAATAAACATGCGAATTTTATAATCTTCCAAAAAACATTAAATCATGATAATGGTTTTTTGAAGATTTTTCTGCTGTCTCGACAGATTTCTCTGCTGATGTTACCTAGATAATCAAGACAGATAGTTAGCAAATCGCGTCTGCTCAAATCAGTAGATTTCTCATATGGTTCAAAATGGCGGTATTTTTAGCAGATTTTTCTGTTGATTGGACAGAGAATTTATTTTGAGTGTGTTAATACAAGTTTTTGCTGTCTTGTCAATTTTAACTTACGGCAATACTTACTTGCCCTAATATATGGATACAAATAGTTTTTTTAAATTTAGTTCATGTATAGTAGTTTATTAAACGAGCATGTTTTGGAAAAGTCTTTAAAAAAAGAAAACCTAAAACATTTTAGTTTAAAATGTACACTGATAGAAGTTTGTACATGACAATAATGAAAATCTACATTAATGTTATGAAAAATGACGTTAAAAAGGAACCTATGTAGGGTTTCATTAAATTAATGAAATGGGTATAATAAAATGTAATTGCAAGAACAAGTTTCATTAAATTAGTGAAAATTGTTCATACAAAATAAAAATTGTATTTTATGAAAATGTTTCATTACTTTAATGATAAAAGTATTTAATTCTTATGAAATACTTTCATTGAATAAATCCTACTTTTTATTTTTGAAATGAAATACTTTTATTGAAAAAATGTTGCTTTTATTTTTAAAATTAAATATATGTATGAAATTGTAAAGATCTTTTTATAGAATTAAAAATAATAAAAAAATGTTTTCACTTAGTTTTCTCGCACAAAATTTTACTCCAACCTTAACTTTTAATACATAATTAAAACCACGAACTAATATAATACCTCACAAAAATCAGTAAATTAATACTTTAGTTTTTATTTAAAATTTCGTAAAAAAAAACTGAAAAAATCACAAAATAACCAAGTTAAAAAAACACTTTCACATATTTATTTGACTCAGTTTTCTCACACAAAATTTTACTATAACGTTTACTTTTAATACATAAGTAAACCCCCAAATTATATAAAGCAACGTGAGTTTAATAAATACTTATAATCAGGGACAGGACCTTCATGCACTAAAAAACTATATTTTAGGCGCCTAAAATATGCACTAAAAAGTCTTGAAATATGCACTAAAAATCTTAAAATATGCACTAAAAATCTTAAATATCACCTTATTTTTTCACTTTTATTAAAAAAAAACATACATTTTGAATTCAGTCTGGCAGTTTATCCTTAGATATACATACATTTTATATACAGTGTGTATAAAATGTTATTAAAAAATTATAAAAAAAATTAATAATTGCTTTAATACAAAAAAATATCATAAAAAAAAACTTAAAAATAGCAAAAAAAATACAAAAAAATAGCTAAAAAACTAAAATTTATACAAAATATGACCTAAAAATATGCATTTATAGCGAAATAATAGCAATATGTCCAAAAAAATGCATTTTAAGCAAAATATGCAAAAATATGCACTAACGAATCGATGCCATTTTAAAGCAAATTCTTTGATTCGCAAAGATATCTTGTTAATGCTGTTCTATGTCCAAAGGGAAAAAACATGCATTTGCATGAAAGTCCTATCCTTGCTTATAATTAATCAACAAGATTTCATTTTAAATTTCGTAAAAAAAATCTTAGAAAAAATCACGCTTTGATCAGCTGTTTTTTGCGCGCATAAACTAACAGACTAAACAGACGCGACACGACAAGATTAAAAAAACAGCAAATTTTGTAAACAAAACTTAATGAAATTTTTTAATAAAACTACGAAATCTAATGAATCAAAATTAATGAATATCTTGCACAATATGTTTGAAATTTCATTCAGCATATGAAAAATTTCATTGTTGCAATGAACCAACGTTAATGAATTCCATTCATTAGTGATATGAAGAGTTTTTCTATCAGTGTAGTGCCGAAAAACTTTGTTGGCCATAGCATAAAGAAAAATAAAGACATGTGTTAATTGGTTACAAAATATTTAAAACTTTAAATAGTAGCAAAATGTTCATGAAATTTGTAAAACAAAATATTGCTAGAAGAACTAATTTTTGCTTCAAAAACTATATCAGATTTTAAATGTTTTTCATACACAAAAAGCCTTAGAAAAATTTTACAAATGTTTAAGACGTCTTTTTTATAGAAAACGTCTCAGATTCTGAAACATTTTTAATCTCTCAGATACCGCGATATATTTCCTCAGAAAGTATCATATTCTGCAAATATGTTCGTATAGAATTGATGTAAGATTCTGTGATAGTTATCTCGCATTTTAAACATTTTAAAACAGCTATCATAAAATAAATACCCGTGTAAAAATGTTTAAAATCTGATCTATTTAGGTATATATATTTATATATGATTGTTTCTGATTGTATACAATTATATCTTAAATTCAGAAACATTTTTCCTTAAGAGATGTTGTTACGTCTAAGACAGCCTTAATATTAAAATTTTTAAAAAAGCTGTAATAATATAAATACCCGTGTAAAAATGGTTTAGATGTTATCTGATCTGCTTATACTCAGAGAAAAAGCTTCTTCACATTGATGAAAAGTTACATCAATATGATGATATGTTACATCATTTTTCGTCCAATGTAACGTCATCAATATGATGAAGCGGTGTCATCAATAAATTTTTTTATTTGAAAAATAAGAAAAAAAAATAAATTATTTAATTTTTTATACCCTCCACTTAGTGATAGAGGGTATATATAAGTTTGTCATTCCGTTTGTAACTCATCGAAATATCTATCTGGGACCCCATAAAGATATATTCATGAGGCTCGATCGATTTTAAGACATTCTAGCATTGTCCGTTTGAGCGATATCGGTTCAGCGGTTCAAAAGTTATGAACAAAAATGTAAGCACACCTCAAAAATTTCAGTACATTCAACATAACCTAAAAATACAAAATGAATTAATTCGGCTTCTGGTTGACATATGTGAACATAATTAAACACCAAATGGTATTTAAACAAGTACGAATATATTTTTTGACAAAAAAAAAAAAAAATCGCGGATTTTTTTTTACCAAAATTTTTTTTCGCGGAATTTTTTTTTCAAAATTTTTTTTTTTTCAAAAATCTTTTTGAAATTGTGGAGGGTATCACTAGATTCGGCAAGGCCGAATTTAACTTTTTTACTTGTTTTTATTTGATTTTATTTCATTTATTTTTATATACTAACTATTGTTTGCTATTTTCTATTTTGAAAAACTTACATCTTTTTTTCGTATCCACCAAGGTTTGAACTCCGGACCTCTTGTTCGTTGGGGTTAGCCTCTAGCCACTGACCTACATCATACACACAAAAAATTTTTTTTTTCCATGAACGATTTTCATAGTATTTATGAACAAATTCATACAATTTATTAACTTTTTCATAATATTTATAAACTTTTTCATAGTATTTATGAATAAATCATAATATGTGATTTTTAAGAATTTTTAACATTTTTATAAATACTATGAAAAAGTTTATAAATATTATGAAAAAGTTAATAAATTGTATGAATTTGTTCATAAATTCTATGAAAATCGTTCATGGAAAAAAAATTTTTTTGTGTGTAACAACACATAATGGCACAAAAAGCCATTTCGTTTGTTGTGTGCTAATAATAACGCGAAAAGTTTGTGTGTAACTATGCTTTGCTAAAAGCTGTGAGAGGGAAAGAGAGGGATATTGTACATTCATAAAATGTTTGAGTCTTTACAAATTCCCATAAACAAACCTTTAAAAACATGTATATTATACATTGAATATAACAAAAATTTTAAGTCCTCACATATACATTAGCGCGTCCCGAATTCAAATATCTTTAGCTTGCCCCCTCAAACGATGGGGATTTGTTGTCCAAAAAATTGACGCCAAAAGTTGCGCAATATAGAGTATATTTGAGGACAAATATTAATAAAATTTCCATGGAGTAATTTTCGTGCAGCGTTGCATCTCAAAGATCAAAAGGTGTACTTAATTTATACTTTTTCTTTCTTTTAAGCTAAATTAATCTCAAAATCTGCTTTGACACAGTTTTAACGAATGTGAGCTCTTTTGCGCAGGTTTTGAGACCAATTTAGCTTAAAAGAAAAAATAAAGAAAAATTAAGTCACACTTTTCATCTTTAAGATGCAACGCTGCACCAAAATTACTCCATGGAAATTTTATTAATATTTTTCCAGGAATGTACACAGAAAAAAATAAAAAAAAAATTGAGTAAATTTTTAATACTATTGAGTAAAAAATTACTCAATTTTGCACCAGTAAACGATTTAATAGTATTGAGTAAATTTTTAATAAAAAATTATTAAATGCTTACTAAAAATTTTTTAATGGATACTATTAAAAATTTAATTAAATATTTTTCAATTTTTAAGTAACTTTTTAATTGTGTCAAGTAAAAATTTACTCAAAATTTATCAATTTATTTTTTTAAAAAGTTTAAAAAAGTTTCACATTTTTTTTCGAAAAATTTTTTTTTTCGAACTTTACCAAATATATTTATGTCTTAAAAACATTGGAAAATTTCATAAAGATGATTTCAAACTTTCATATACATACACAAAAAACAATAAACTAAACGAGAATTCAAAATACGAAGAGAATAAAAATAAATAAAACAAATTATTAAATTTTGTATTAAATTATTTACTCAGTTTTTTTTTTTAGTTTTTGAGTAAATTTTTAATTGCGTCAATTATAAAATTACTCAAATCTTATTTAAAAATTTAAACAAGTGATTACTCAAATTGTTTTTCTCAATATTTTTTCTGTGTACTCTATATTGCGCAACTTTTGGCATACATTTTTTAAAAAAACAAAAAAATTTTTTTTTTTTCAAAATGCACTAAGACTGCAATCTTTATCCGCTGGTAGCCAACTGGATTTTTGTCCAAAACTTTTTTTGTTATTTTTCCCGTAAAAGGGTCCTAAAATCCCATCTTTTGAGGGGGCAAGCATTTTCAAATTCGAAAAAAGCCGAATTCGGGACGCGCTAATATACAGTGTATCACAAAAGTATTTTGCCTATGCAAAATATAATGAAATTTAAGTAAAAAACGCTATAAAAAATATTTATTTTTAAAAATAAATATATGTTTTATTAAATATTAAATAAGGGAAGATTAAACTTTAATTCTGTATCTTTAAACACTTAATTTTAATTTTTCATGCACGAGATTTTAAAGAAAATATCAAATTATCACTCATTTTTCAGCTCACAAAAGTATTTTGCTTTTTTAATTTAACTATATAATTTTTCTAATTTATTAAAAAAATTTACAATTTTAATATTTTTGAATGGTATTTATTGTTAGCCAGAACTAATTCCAGACGTCTAGGCATTGATTCCACTAAATTCAAAAAATTTTGAATAGGTATTTTGTACCATTCTACTTCTCGTGCTTGTTTTAAAGTAGTTTTTAATGAAATGTTGTGTTACATGATTTTTCCGTCGAAATAAGCTCAAAGAATTTCGAAAGGATTCATGTCGGGACTTTGTGGTGGTGTTGCCGGATGTTTGGCGTTGTATAAAAACCACTTTTTAACGTCAAAAGCTGTGTGTTTTGGCTCATTATTATGCTTGAAGTAAAACCCTTTTCGCGATAGCCCCATTTGGTCAGCACTGGTAAGTTAATTTTTCCTCGAAATGGATAAATCTCTACACGAATATCCATAGTTTCATTAATAAACACTAACTGGCCCATTTCAAGGCCGACATAAAGTCTTAAAAGACCAGAGAACCACCACCATGTTTTACCGTTGATTTTATATTTTTTATATTTAAGGATTTATTTGGCTTTCTCAAGACCATACGTCGTCCATCTGACCCAATTAAGTTTTGAAAAACTCAAATGAGCAGTGACGAAACCAAATTCTACATTTTTGGATGTGATGAACGACGTATGGTCTTGCGAAAGCCAAATAAATCCTTAAATATAAAAAATATAAAATCAACGGTAAAACATGGTGGTGATTCATTGGTCTTTTAAGACTTTAAGTCGGCCTTGAAATGGGCTAGTTAGTGTTTATTAATGAAACTATGGATATTCATGTAGAGATTTATCCATTTCGAGGAAAAGTTAACTTACCAGTGCTGACCAAATGGGGCTATCGCGAAAAGGGTTTTACTTCAAGCGTAATAATGAGCCAAAACACACCGCTTTTGACGTTAAAAAGTGGTTTTTATACAACGCTAAACATCCGGCAACACCACCACAAAGTCCCGACATGAATCCTTTCGAAAATCTTTGGGCTTTTTTCGACGGAACAATCATGTAACATAACATTTCAATAAAAACTACTTTAAAACAAGCACCAGAAGTAGAATGGTACAAAATTCCTATTCAAAATTTTTTGAATTTAGTGGAATCAATGCCTAGACGTCTGGAATTAGTTCTGGCTAACAATAAATACCATTCAAAATATTAAAATTGTTAATTTTTTTAATAAATTAAAAAAATTATATAGTAAAATTAAAAAAGCAAAATACTTTTGTGAGCTGAAAAATCAGTGATAATTTGATATTTTCTTTAAAATCTCGTGCATGAAAAATTAAAATTAAGTGTTTAAAGATACAGAATTAAAGTTTAATCTTCCCTTATTTAATATTTAATAAAACATATATTTATTTTTAAAAATAAATATTTTTTATAGCGTTTTTTTACTTAAATTTTATTATATTTTGCATAGGCAAAATACTTTTGTGATACACTGTACATATTAGAAAACGTTTTCTAACTAAATAGTGGTGCGAGATTTTCATCTGTAGTTGGATGAACTAGCTAAGGCGTCGACAATAAACACTGCAACTTGGGGACCGTGGGTTCAAGTACCAGCCGGGGCAGTATTTTTTTTTAATTTTTTTTTTATTGTTTTTTTTTTTATTTTTTTATATTTTTTTAATATATTTATTCAATAGTTCCCAGCAAAACTTTGGTAATGGGTAGTGATTATATAACACATTACCAGGTAATGTATATACCTTATTTGTAGCATTATTTTAGGATGTCTTACCAAACATTTGTTTCACAACGTATTATTTTAAATTGAAAAATAATGCATTACTAATAATTTGCTACGTAATGCATGATTATTGAAAAAAATGTATTTCATATTTATTATTTCTAAACATTAAATCATGGATGACTTATATTTGGTTACATTATGTATTATTTCAAAGTTTGAAATAATGCATTATTTATAATTGGATACAATAACATAAAAAATAATTATTTTATAAAAAAATGCATAAGTTTAAACTAGAGATGGGCTCACGACAGGAAATTTCTAACGACACACACTCACGAGCATATTTTATCTACTTACACTCACTTACAATCACGTGAGTAAATTTAATACAAAATTACTTTTTCACTACTCGTAACACCTTATATATTATCTTCTGGTATGCTATATTATTTCATTTCTCGTAACCTATAAAATATCATATATTTTACACCTTACTCGTATTCTTCGTTATAAATTTATGACTTATTTTATACCTTACTGGTATTCTTTGTGATAATGTAGATGCATTACTTTGAGTCTCATCGCCTGTTAAAATCATCAATGCTGCAATGTATAAAATAAGAGATCCTATACCTTATTTTATACCTTATTTGGTAATCTAAGTTTTGCTGGGAAGTTACATAATTAACCCCCTGTATTTTTTGTAATAATAGCAAAAATTATAATTAAAAACATTTTTTTTTACTTATTTAACGAAAAATTTACTTTGAATTTTATTCAATCGGAATGAAGAACTTCTAATCATGTTTTTTATCGTCATTAATTATATTGTTATTAAATTTTATGTAGAATTTATATCTTACTTAAGACTAATTGTACTGCATAAATTGCGATTTCTATAGCTGAAAAAGGAACAATTCTCGTGAGAAAGCGGGCCTGCAGGGGGTTAATTGGTAAATTTCTAAACTTTATTTTTTGTGTACATATACATATATTTTTCCTAATGGTGGACATTGTGGAAGAAGAAGCATCAAAAAAATGTTTAATCTTTAAAAATTGCTATATAATATGTATACAAATGTGTAGATGGGGCTTTTTGGTTTAACATATATCAAAGCATGTAGTTAGGGCTTTTTGAATTTTGTAAATAAAATCCCCATTTTTGATCAAAGGAGTCTAAATTTTTTTGTGGACATGTATTTTGATCCAATACATAAGAATCAATAAAAAACGCGATTTTGAATTTTTTGTTAGTTAGGGCGTTTTGCATTTTAGGTGACGATATGCAGTTTTGTTTAAATGCATGCAATTTCTACAACTTTTGACGGATTTTATTTAAAAATATCTTATTTTCTTCGTAATAAAACAGACTTGAACTTTACATTCAGAAATTAAATTTAAAAAATTTTTAACTGAGTAAAATTAACTTTTTTTATACCCTCCAACCACAGTATGGGGGTATACTCACTTTGTCATTCCGTGTGTAACGCATTGAAATATCGGTCTAGGACCCTATAAAGTATATATTTTATTGATCAGTGATCGATTCTAAGACATTCTAGCGATGTCCGTCCGTCCGTCCGTCCGTCCGTCCGTCCGTCCGTCAAAATCGGACCAAGGGGGAAAAAGTTCCCCCTTAGAGAACTAAACCAACCCATGAAAAATACCACTTTTTTACATGATTTTTTGTGTTTTTGTTTAACAAATGCAACATTTTTATGCTACAGGAAGTTCAAAGTCCTGCATTTGGACCCAGAGAATTAGATAATGTCGTTTTTTGGACCGCGCCCCCCCCCCCCCCCATTATGGGCGTGGAATATTTTTTTTTTTTAAATAATGATAAACTTATATTTCTTTAGTGCATAAAGCATAAGAATGAATTTTAAAACACATATTCGAGAAGAAATTTGCCCCCCCCCAATTACCACTTTCGACCCCCCCCCCAAAAAAAAAAGAAAACGTCCCTGCAATTTTTTTTTTTAGACGTTGGAGGGTATAAAAGATTCGGCACAGCCGAATTTAATACTCTTACTTGTTTTTTATTGAACTAAAGTTGTCGATATATCAATGAATTGGTTTTAAGGCGATAATAAGATTCAAAAATATTGTATAGAGAAAAAAATAAAAATTCTTCGAGCTCGAAGAATTTTTATTTATTTCTCAGGTTGGTATTGCAATCCAGCGGAATCGGTCCAGTGGTTCAAAAGTTATGAGCAAAAGACTGAATTTCGGCAAGGGTTTTTCGTGAATTTATGAGATAAAAAGCACTATAACTTTCGAAAAGCAATTCTGAGGATGCTGAAGCTTTGCATATATATTTCTCATTCCTCCAGCCTAGTTCATATTGAATTTCACCCAAATCGGTTCAGTGCACTGTGGGCCAGGGTTTCCATTTTTTGGCCAATAAGGTCTGTAAGGCAACACATATTTAAAAATATTTTTTCAGAATGTCAACATCTTGAATTTTGTGCATGTTTAATATCTTTTTATTGTAGCTTAAATTTTTTTTTTGCATGAGGTTAAAGTTAAAGTTTGAGATTTTTTTTATATTTTTTATTCATGAAACAAATAATTTTTTTTTGTACTTCAACACAATATTTTTTCAAATTTTCTGCGAAGTTCTCCTAAAGACATACCTGTTAGTCCAACACATGAGATAAACTGCCAAAAAGTAAGCTAAAAGTATATATTTTTTTAATAGATTATGGAAATTCATACTTTTGTTGAAATCCGCCTTTTTTCAACCCCAAAGTCCAAAAAAGTCCAAACGATATTGATAAACCTTGAATTACAATCTGTCTCTAACAGTGGATCCTATTCACATTTTTGCGACCCTGTGCGACCGTTCATAATCTTTTGACATAGAGACAATAAACCAAAATATGCTGTTTAGAAATGCCCTACAATGGAACTTCAAAATTTTTTTGATATTTTTGTTTCTATTGATTTCTAATAAAAAATTTCCCACTTTGACAACATTGGCTTGATAACTGACTCACTCACTATTTACGTGAGTAAGCAAAACACCACTCACGTGTGACTCACGCATAACTCATGCTAAACATTTAAAACACGAAAAAATTTTAAAACAAAATTAATACACTTATATAATTTTAATTCACGCAAAAAAATGGCCCTCAATACGAATCACTCACGCAAAAAATGTCTCACTCACTTGCCACTCACGAACAAAAAATTTGAGACACGCTCACTTTCGATCAAGCGTGATTCGCCTGACCAGCGTCCATCTCTAGTGCTAAACATTAAAACTGGGAACGCATTTAGGCATATATCAATACAATTAAATAATTTTGACTCACGCAAAAAAATGGCACTCACTACGAATCACTCTCACAAAAAATGTCTCACTCACTTATCACTCATGAACAAAAAATTTTAGTCACTTAACCTGCGTCCATCTCTAGTGCTAAACATAATAAATGATAAAACGCATTTAAGCGTGCATATTTTGGCAATAGCATTTTAAATATTTTTTGTAGAATTGTAAGCTAGTAGCATTTTTTGTACATTTAGGATGGCAAATGCTAACTGGAAATAAAATAATTCTCTCTTAAATGTCCCACTGGATATATTAACTTTTTGACGCATTTAAAAGAGAAATATCTTATTAAAATTTTTTGATAAAAGCAAAAAGAGGGATTTATAAAAACTTAGGAATGTATACATTGTACATTTTTTTAAAAATACTATGTCCTACAATTTGGATCCGCATTTTGATTTCAAAAAGTCTGAGTTCGTATTCGTGTTACGTAATTATTTCCTAGTGATATTAATCAATAATTTAAATATCTTGTCCGCCATATTGGATCCGCTATTTTGATTATCTGATTCTGAAATCAGATTTAGCATCCGAAAAACCATTAAAATCAGACAACATAGAAAAAAAATTTATATTTTATTTGTCGCCATATTTGATCCGCCATTTTGAATTTGAAAAATTGGAGCTCATATTCGTAATTACCGACCCTAAATACATCAAAAATGATTATAGTAAATACAATAAGCAAAGAATTGAAAATTCATATCCGCCATATTGGATCCGCCTTTTTGTATTTCGAATCTTTAATTCCAAAATCAGTTTAAACATCCGAAAAACCATTATAATCTAAGTTTTTGGCAAAAAGAGACAACATATAAAAAATCTTAAATTTAAATGTCGCCATATTGGATTCGCCATTTTGAATTTAAAAGGATGAGCTCATATTCGTTATAAACGATCCCAAATACATCGACAATGATTTTAGTAAATAGAATAAGCAAAGAATTTTGAATTTTAAAATTTTTTGTCCAGAATCGTGATCAGCGATCTTTTAACACCCATATGTAATACCTTTTTGACATATAGGTTAAGCGGTCTATTTATGGCCAAAATTCAGGGATGCTGGCCCACAGTGCAGTGGTTCAAAAGTTATTAGCAAAACCGTGAATTTCAGATTAGCTTCACCTTAAATTCACGTGTTGAAAACCCGTTAAACCTGTTTTAAAAACATTGGTAAGTCACAAAAATTTTACACAACGTATTTTTGTCACTCAAAAATATTTTTATCCCAAAACAAAAAAAAAATAAATAAACCCGAAAAAATTTTACACTCAAAAAAAAAAATTAGTAAATTATTTTTTTTTTTTTCAAAAATTAATAAAAAAAAATTATTTACACAAAATAAAATATTTCTAATCAAAACTGTTATTTTTTTCACGTTAGAAAATTTACTATCACTTAAAATGGGCATTGCGGAGGGTATTCATAAATTTGGCCAAGTCGAATTTAACTTTTCTACTTGTTTTAATATGGAATTTGTCAATAACCTAAAAACTTTTATAATTTTGAACTTTTTGACTTCCTTTTCGGATTCAGCGAACGATTTTACATGGGAAATAAGTGTTAAATTTCTTGAATCGAACAATTTTTCAAAATTTGTAAACTAATGTTACACTCAATTACAAAAAATGTATTAAAACTAAATTTCTGCATTTTTACTTAAATGCATGTAACTTATACAATTTTAACAGATTTTCTTAAAACCTATTTTATTTTCTTTAGTAACAGATCGGGCTTGAACTGTACTTTTTTTTTCCAAATATCATGTTAAAAATTCGGGACTTGGAAAATTTTTCAAAATTACAGATTTTTTTTTTATTAATGACATTCTTAAGAAAATGTTTCAGATTTTGAAACATGGCTCCTAATGAAAAAGACTCATAGTCTTAGACATATTTTGGAAAGAAAAAAATCTAAAGCTCTCAGCAATTCTACTTCATCTAAATAACTGTTTAACAATCATGTTTTGCTAAATCTTTAAGTAAAACTCCTTCTTGAAAAACAAAACAAAAAAAAAGCTTTTATAAAAGTTCAAAAAGCAAATATAATTCAAATTTAAATATAGTCCTTAAAAAAAAAAACTTTTCAATGGCTTCAAAAACTATGTAGATAACAATTTTAATGGTCATGGCAAACAATAATATTTTCATAACTCAACATAAAAAATTAAAAAAAAGAGAAAAAAAAAAATTGCAGCAGATTGGAAATTGCAAGCAAACTATAAAGAAACAGTATTAAAATTCATTTGCAATTTAAGCAATCAATTGTAAAGTTTAGAAAACTTCCATTAAAATGCAAACAAAAAAAAAACTAAAAACACAGCATGACGACAAACGTTTTAGGAGAATAAGGCTTGGGCGGATTGGAGTAGACAAGGGATATGGACTATTTCATAGCAGTATGAGATTTAGCAAGTAGAAAATTCAAATTTGACTTAAAAAATTTCTGAATAACCTAGATAATTTTAAAATATTGCGACTTTGTTTGTTTAGAGCAAAAAATTATTTTTTTTAATTTATGTAAAAAAAAATGTTTTGAGTGAAAAAATTTTTAATAAAAGTCCAACAATATTTAAAAACAGAATTAAAAATTTAAGAATATTTTAAAAACTTTTTTTACTTTTTGACTTCATTTTAGGATTCAAATACTAAAATGAACTTTCGTGAATCACGAAAATTTCGTGTTACGCGCGCATCTCTAATTTGAACCTAATTCTAGTCAAGCGCTTTTGGTTTGAACAGATGCATCGACAGACAAACATCCTTAGAATTCCCTTGACTCGATCAAAGATTACACAATTACACTGACTAAATCGGGTATGCTTATTTAGCTTACTCAAATTAACTTTACCGGAAGGGTGCCCACTGGTGCACTGCCCAGCTTGAAAAAAAGAGTGTCAAATTCGAGCACAGTGTTATTAATACACCGTCCGACAAAAATGAAAAAAAATTGTTAAACACGAACTGGATAATAAACATCTGAAACTAGAGACTAAATAAAGTAAAACTGCATTTACAGTTTTTCTTTTCGTGATCCTGTTTCCTTTTAAAAAGACTTCAAAGTTTTAGATGATTAAATTTTATAAAATATTTTTTTAATATTTGAAATTGTCCTAGGATGACACCAGTGATGGCAAATAAAATAGGAGGATCTTCCATAATTTATCCACTTTTGTATTTTTTCATATCAGGAAAAAGGAGGTAAGTTACGTCCTTTCAAAAATGTATCCTTTAAAACTTTGACGTCCTTTTAAAAGGAAACAGGATCACGAAATGAAAAACTGTAAATGCAGTTTTACACCATTTGATCTCTACTTACAGGCGTATATCATCCGGTTCATGTTTAATCTTGGCTGTCAGACGGTGATATATAAGGATGGTACGAATAATAACATTTTAGTTACATCTCCTACATTTTTCCAAACATATTATTGTTACCACGAAATTGACATTGAAATGTCCCATACGCATTTAAAATATAGGATAACACAGCTTAACCAAAACCTTCCAACATACTAACATTCATATAGTTGTACTAAAAACTTTTAAATGAACAAAAAAAAAATCCTTGCAATTTTTTTGGATTTCATTTGTTTTGATTGTCTTTTCTATTTGTGTTGAAAGTGTTGCCAAGCAGTTTTCTTATCTTGTCTATAATTTTTAAATTCAAATCATGACAAATACTTTATTGCAAGTATCAATTTAATTTTATCTATGTTGATAAAAAATTCTCTTGTATATCATCATTAATCGAAATATATTTGACAGTTGACTTGGCAACACTGTCATGCACTATGTTCTATAAGTATATTAAAATTTTTGTTGAAAAAAAGAGACAATCAATAAATTTTTTAATTGAGTCAATTAAAACAAGTGTAAAAATTAAATTTTACCTAGCCGAATGTATTGATACTAGAGTTGTCAGTCGATTAAGAATAATTCGATTAATCGATCAAACAAAACCCAACTCTTGTTCGAATAATTCAAAAATGACGATTTTCGAATAACGAATAAATCGATTAATTAATGTCGATTAATCGAACAATTTTTTTTTTAATTAAAAAATTAAATAAATGCTTAGAATTTGATTTATTCTCATAAATTTTGAAAGATTTTATACAAAATGTAGGAGAGTTAAAATATATTGTAGCCATAGCCCTGGATAGCACATCCATTATAGAATTAGAGGGAGTTATCAAGTTTTTAATAAATAATTTAGAAAAAATTAATAATTCTTTTGCATCAGACTTACTAAAATGTATTAATTAAATAAGAATTAATGAGAGACGTATAAAAGTGTTAAATACGTTAATAATTTTTCTAAATTCTGGAAATTTTCTGAGCAATGAAAGTTTCTTAAAATATTCTACAAAAAGCGAAACAAAAGAATATGCAAATAAAAGTATTGAAATAGAGGAAGTTATTAGTAATGAAAATAATAATCTTTTATGCGAGTTAAATAATTCAAAGTATTAAAAATTCAGAAAATAAAAAGGACTTCATCGATATATCAGACGATATGGTATATTTGGAAAAATCTGAAGAAAGAACAGAAAAATAGATAAACTTTTTTATGCTCTTCTTACTATATCACCTACTTCAACAATTAGCGAAAGAGTGTTTTCAAAATCTAATTTAATAAAAACAAAAACCAAAAATCGTTTGAAAGCAAAAAAATTGAGTCAACTTTTATTTTTAAAAGATTATTTCTTAAGAACAACTTAAATTGTCTTATTTGACAAAAATCATTTATGATATATTTTGTCTGAATACTTCAAATAATAATTTGTATTTGAATTATTTCTCAACAAGTATTAAAATCGACATCCATTAATTAAAAGTGATCTCAGTTATTCAATTTTTAAGTTTTTTTTAACTTTTAACTATTTTATTTTTAAGTTTTGTATGTATTTTTTCGTTAATAAAAATTTTAACTTTCTTATTTTAAGATTTTTTATATGAATTGTTTATTTTTTTTGTTAATAAAAATATTTTTTAAAATAATTTTTTTATTCGTTATTCTCTTCGATTAATCGAATAAATTTTGATCTTTAATCGTTTGATCGAACGAGGAAAAACAATTATTTGAATTATTCGAACAAAGTTGGAAGTCGAATAATTGACAACTCTAATTGATACCCTCCACAATTTATAAAATATAATTAAAAAATAAACTTAATTAAAAAAAAAATTCTGCAAAAACAAAATTTTTTTATGACAAAAAATCCGTGATTTTTATACCCTACACAACTCTGTGGTACAGGGTATAATGAGTTTGTTCTGATGTTTGTAACTACCCGAAATATTGGTCCTAGACCTACCTTCAAGTATACCGATCGACTCAGAATTACTTTTTGAGTCGATTTAGCGATGTCCGTCCGTCCGTCTGTCCGTCCGTCCTTCTGTTCATCTATCGGTTTAAGCACGATACAGGTCGCAATTTTCAATCAATTGACTTGAAATTTGAAACTTAAGCATCTTTTGGTCCAAGGACGAAGCCTATTGAAATTGGAAAATATCGGTCCATGTTAAAACCTAGCCCTTATACGGAGGCCCCCTTTGGATTCGGCTTAAATGACTCTAATAACCGTATTATAATAGATATCGCTTTGAAATTTATCAGGTAATCAAATTTAGTCCCCATACAAACCACATTCCCGACATTCACATATTTCCCTCAAAATTCATAAAAATGGAAATATTTGATAAAAAATTTATTTTTAGGTGTTAAACATTTACTTTAGTTACCTAGTCAAATCGGAATATAATTGGACCATTTTTGGACTTAGTCCCCCATATAAAAATTTTGACCGACATTCAGTTAAATCGGTCTATTGACAAAAAAATAAACCAATTCTACTAAAATTTGATATGTGTGTGTTCTCTTCACTAAAAAAAGATCTAACAAAGGACAGATCCGATCGGTCCATGTTTGGACTTGGGACCCATTTTCCGGAAAACACTGGTGTAGGGTATCATATGGTCGGTCTTGACCGACTATAACTTTCTTACTTGTTTTTGTTAGACATTATGTTTTTACTTGTGTAAATACCATTCGGTATCCAACTCTGTTCACATATGCCAACCATAGGCCGAATTAAAGCATTTTGTGTTTTTAGGTTATGTTGGATACACAAAAATTATAGAGGTGCCCTTACATTTTCGTTCATAACTTTTGAACCGCTTAACCGATATCGAAAAACCAAAAAAAAAAATTCTCGGGATAATAATAAATATGTAACCACGGTCTAGGGTAAATCCACATTTAATTTAATCTTTAGAAGACACAATTTTCTTCTTCAATCAGAAAAACACAAACAATAAATATGTAACGTTTCATCCATTTTGGTCGTCATGGCCATTTTCACAAATAGACGGACATCGCTAGAATGTCTTAGAATCGATTATTGATCAATAACTCCGTCCGACAGCTAATATTAAACATGAACCGGATATACGTCTGAAAGAAGAGATCGAATGGAGTAAAACAGCATTTACACAGAAAATAATATCGTATATTTTATTTTAATTAAAATTTTAATTGTTTTTTAATTTAATATTAATTAAACTTTTAATTAATATAATTAATTGTTTAATTAAATTTTTAACTTTATTTTAATTAATATTTTAATTGTTTTCAAATTTAATATTAATTAAGTATTTAATTTATATAATTAAATGTTTAATTAAATTTCTAGCTTTACTCATTTTTTTTTGTTTTGTTTTCCGTGTGTGTGCGAGTGTGTGTTTTTCTCTTGCATTGTATTACATACAAAAAAAATACATAAGTATAAAAAGTTTGTTGAAAGTTTTTTTTATTTTTCGCATAGGTTTTTGAATTCTCATTTTGTTTATAGTTTTATGTGTATGTATATGAAAGGTTTATAATCAACTTTATAAAATCATCTCACTGACTATGTCTTTACGGCATAAATAAATTTGGTAAAGTTTGAAGAAATATTTTTTTTTAACTATTTTATTCAAAAAGAATGTTTTTACAAATTATTTTTTTTTTTTTAATATAATATTTTTAATTAATTTTTTTAATTTATACAATTAAAATTTTAATTATTTTTTTTTTTAATTTTAATTAAATTTTTAATTTATAGTATTAAGTTTTTAATTAAATAAATATCCATTTATTTTTAATTAACGACATACAAATATTTTTAATTTATTTGCGCATTTTAGTGATTGGTCCGGATTTAATTAATTTTTTAATTAAATCTACGAATTTTTTAATTAAATATTTTTTTTATTTTTTTCTGTGTACAGTTTTTCATTTCGTAATCTTTAGATTTAGATTTAGACTTATTTATGACTTTCCTATGCAACAAGATTAGATCTTATAATTACAGCACAGGAATTTAATTTAAAATTTAACATGTTGATTATAAATTAATTTAAATAGTTTACTTATAAAAACATACTTATAAATTAATTATTTTAAAACATACTTATAAATTAATTATTTAATGATCTTGTTTCCTTTTAAAATGACTTCAAAGTTTTAACGGACACATTTTGAAAAATATTTCTGAAATATTTGTTCTTGCCCTAGGATGCCACTACACCATTTACAGCTGTAATTCGAAAAAGATCAATTGTAATTCGAAGATTCTATTTGTAATTCGAAGATTCCATTTGTAATTCGAAGATTCCATTTGTAATTCGAAGATTCCATTTGTAATTCGAATACTCCAATTGTAATTCGAAGATTCCATTTGTAATTCGAAGATTCCAATTGTATTTCGAAAAAGATCAATTGTAATTCGAAAAAGATCAATTGTAATTCGAAAAAGATCAATTGTAATTCGAAAAAGATCAATTGTAATTCGAAAAGGCTCAATTGTAATTCGTAAAAGATCAATTGTAATTCGAAGATTCCAATTGTAATTCGAAAAATATCAACTGTATTTCCATTGATATTTTTCGAATTACAATTGGAATCTTCGAATTACAATTGATCTTTTACGAATTACAATTGATCTTTTACGAATTACAATTGATCTTTTTCGAATTACAATTGATCTTTTTCGAATTACAATTGATCTTTTTCGAATTACAATTGATCTTTTTCGAATTACAATTGGAATCTTCGAATTACAAATGGAATCTTCGAATTACAATTGGAGTATTCGAATTACAAATGGAATCTTCGAATTACAAATGGAATCTTCGAATTACAAATGGAATCTTCGAAAAGTATTTTACCCAGGTCGTGTTTAACGACTTTTTTTCATTTTTGTCGGACGGTGTTATCACAATAAATGACTTTTGTCGATTGTCGGGCAAATTATGGTTCATTTTGGTCTAATAACTCTATATTTACGTTTTTAGTCAAATCGAACAATTTTAACCTATGCCGTTATATGCCGTTTAACCTATGCCGTTATGCCAGGTTAAAATTTAGACCTGAAAATTTTTTTTTTGTATTGGTTTAAGAAACTTTAACCCCCAGGGGCACGGGTTAAAATTGTCCGCAATCGACAAAAGTAATTTTTTGTAATAAAACATAAAATTTCATAAATGGGTAAAAAACGCATTTTTTTTTTTGATACATTTCAGAACACGATAAAGATGTCACGGATAGGAATAATATTTTTTTGTTGAAATGTATCATTAAAAGCAACATCTCAGCTAACATCAGTTCAAGTTAAAACTAAAAAAAGAAAATTTTTAAAAAATTTTTATAGTAGGACCCCAACGGCCCTAAATTTTTTTTTCGAACTCAACTTTTAAGTGGAAGGGTTTATTCCACCAAAATGAAATTTTTAGTCGTTAATAAGCTAATCTAGCAAAATAATTAACTAACAAAAAAATTTAAAAAATCCAGAAATAAACTTTTGGTTTATATGGGAAATTTCAATATACTTTTTAATCTAAGTAAGCGCCCGTTCCATATATTAACAAACATCAGAGCTTCGAAGAATGAAATCCTTTTCGAATGAATTCTCAAAAAAATCCATTCAATTTTCATAGTCAGTGAATGCATTCGATTTCATAAATCAACATTGAATGCAGTCCTTGGAATTCATTCGATCGAATGGAAAAAAATGAATGCATTCGATTTCATGTTCATTCGATTTAGAAAAATCGAATGCATTCGATTTTTTATCATTCCACTGCGAATGCAATCGATTTTTTAAATAGATAGACCAAAACGGAGCCAAAATTTGGTCCATAGTAACGCCGACTCTCTTTACACACGATGACCCTAATGGGCTCTAATTTTGAATCCAAAAAAATTGGTGTTCCCGAAAATTTTAAAAATGCACATATTAACTGCCGAAACGACAAAAAGTGTGAAGAGTGCTGGCGATACTATGGACAAAAAAATTGGCTGTATTTTGCTCTATCTTAGTTAGTTTTTTTAAGTTTTTTATGCAATGAATGAATAAGCCATTCGATTTTTCAAATTGAATGAAAAGAAAATCGAATGCATTCGCAAGTGAATGCATTCGATTTTAAATAGTCGAATGAAAAAAAAATCGAATGCATTCGATTTTTGAAAGTCGAATGAAAAATAAATCGAATGCATTCGATATTTATAAATCGAATGAGTCTAAAGTGAATTCATTCAATTCGCTAAAATGTGATTGGTGAATGCAATCACTAAATTTTCATTCAGAATGCCAAATCGAATTAAGGAATGAAATCCTTCGAAGCTCTGACAAACATTTTACTGAATATAGTCTTACCAAAACTGCAAAAATGTTTTTTATTAAAACGCATAGAGTCAAATGTTAAATCTCTATTTTTATTATAGAAAGATATATTTTTTCATTTATTGGGTAAAGGGAAGAATGTCTAAAGAAATATGTATATTAAAATGTTTCATTTTTTTAGTTCGACCCTCGTACTATATTCATTATTTACACACAATTTTTATTTAATTTTTACTAAAATAACACTGTGCTCGAATTTGACACATTTTTTTAACAAGCTGGGCACTGGTAAAGTTAGTTAGAGTAAGCTGAACTCAATTATGTGTTTCGAAGTTATCGCTCGTATTCGATTTATTCGCGAAATTAAAATTCTGATACTCAAGTACAAAAAAACAATATTTTTAAACTTTTGCAATAATTTTTAAATTTAAAACCATTCAAATCTGTTAAATTAACACAACAAACCATAATACTGTGAATTTTTTCGCGAAAAATATTTTTTGTTTGCGAAAAATCTTTTTTTTTGTAAAAAAAATTGGTTCAACACAATTATTTATATGTAGTTTGATTTGAATTTACGACAGCCATCTGGTAAAGCTAGTTTGTGTACACTAAATTCCATTGCAATATCCGTTTTTTTTTCAAAGTTCGCATATGTATTAGCGATATTCGCGGTTAACATTTTTTTATTGTTTAGTAAAAAACAATTTTTTTTTTATTAATTAGACAATTGCTGAATTTCTACTCTATTAATATACAAAAAAAAAAATTGCATTGTAAGTTTTGATCGCGGAATTCTTATCGCGATTTTTTTTTTACTTTGATATTAATTTATGGAAATTTGTAGAATACGATTCATAACAGACACAAAATTTTTAAGATTTTTTTTTCGCGACAAAAAACAATGTATTTTCTAAATTTATGTTTAAGTACTATTCCAAAAGTATAAAATTTAATTTTTGTGGTATTTTAACATTACAATGTTCAATCGCGAATATCGCAATTACGAGCGCTCACATCGAAAAGCTGCTAGCACCACTGAATTCAGAGTACTCGAATTAGCTTTACCAACAAGGTGCCCAGTTTGTTAATTTTTGAGACTAGCACAGTGAAATCATTTAAATAAAAAGTGTTTCATGTTTTTCTTTAAGGGGAGTTTGATACTTTTCCTCCCATCTAA
Organism: Pegoplata infirma; assembly: GCA_963921195.1. NCBI lineage: Eukaryota > Metazoa > Arthropoda > Insecta > Diptera > Anthomyiidae > Pegoplata > Pegoplata infirma. The sequence goes on from OY992539.1 coordinate 82,783,582, forward strand.
TTTATGTTGAATATACTATTTTAGTCTGCTTAAATTTTTGGTTTTTATACCCTCCACTTAGTGATAGAGGGTATATATAATAGGGTGGGGCGATTAGTAAGGAAGGAAAAAAATCTTAATGGGCGCTTCGCGTTTCTGATTCTTGGGATTGTACTGAGCAAAAAAGTCAACTAGACCATATGGCTACGGTGAAAATCGAGCCTCCCGATTTTCACTTGAAGTTTTTTCTCAGACTTTATTTTTTTTTGGAAAATTTGCAAATTTTCTTGGGCTCATATTTCGTAAACTATTTGAAATGTTGACTTATTTTCAAAAGTAAAGTTGTAGCTATTGTCTCGGGCTACAATTTCTCTGAACATATTACTTAGAAAAAACTTCGTTTTCATGGTCAAAAAGTCGAAAATGTAGAAAATTCACAACTTTTAGTATTTTTTTTTTGATATTTTGGCCTATAACAGCCAAACCATTGAGATTTTCGATCCAATACTAAGACAAAAATTGTAGCCAAGACAATAGTTAAGAACTCTCTACTCCATGCAAAAGCATTGGAACGCTCCTTCAGGCAGTTTTGGCCTTGTGAAAGTGATAAAATTACCATTTTCAGTTGTTCATAGCGCAAAATCATAAAAATGTTCTATTTCAAATTTTTATTCTGTTTATTTATTTATTTTATTCTATTTATTTTATTTATTATTTTTTATTCTTGTATTGTTTTAAGTTCATTTAACGCATTTTTGTTAGTTTATTGTAAACGATCACCAGAGACTTTATAATATAGAGATAAAACAAATTTAGTTCTTCTACTGGCTCCTAGAGAGCGCCAGTCTTTAATATCAGCTCAAGAATATTACTAATATTCTTGAGGTGTTACTAACACTTAGTGAAGGCTCAAATAACTCAGCAAATACTGCTCATATAACTATGAAATGATCAGAACACTCGTAAGAACTATCCAATATCTTACATATACATACATAAAATACATTTACAACAATACCTCGAATGTGTAGATGATGAAGATCCACCATTTCCAGACCCACTAATACCTTGTCATATTCAAGGTACGGAGCGTCATGCCAGCTACTACACTAAAAAAAAAAACTGTAATGTTAGCAAAAAAAGCTTGTAAACCTACAAGAAAATTTGCTGATTTTGAACCCACAATTTTTTTGCTAAAGTTAGCAAAAATGTTTTGCCAATAATTAGTTAACAAAATTTTTTTTTTTTTTGAACTTAGTTCATACACATCTGAGGACCCCATTGGGTTCGGACCCGATAGGTCCAGACCCCGATGGGCCTAGACCTAGTTGGGTTCCTTAAAAATCGTCATAGTTTTTGATTCAAAATTTGTGTCCGTTTCGTCTAGGGGACCACTGGGGTCTTGAGAATTAATAACCTCGATAACTTCAAAAATATTACTCGGAGAGCTTTTGCGGTCTTGTTCTACGTGTTGAGAGCTGCAAATATGCTTTCGGACTTTTTGTTGTGTCGGCAATATTTACCGAGATATAAGCATTTTAAAATTTTTGGGAATGCATAATTTTTTGGATCCAAAGTTAGGGCCCATTAGAGTCCACACATGTGAAGAGGACCGGCGATACTATGGAGAGCCCGAGAACCAAAAATGGCCTCCATTTTGCTCTATCTGGCTTAGTTTCCGAGATAGCGCCATTTTAAGTTTTCTGAAAATAAAAAAAAATTTACCATTTATTTTGCTAATATAGCAAAAAAGCTTGTAAAAATTTGGTCAACTCAATTTTAAATCTAGCAAAAAAAATTAGTTCAAATTTTGTTTAAAATTGCTAATGCGCTAAATGAAGTTTACAAGATATTTTTGCTAACATGCTAATCTCAACTAAAAATTTGCTAAAAGTTAGCTTACCAGCATTAGCAAAAAAAAAAATTAATAAATCTACTAATGTATTATTTTGAGTGTAGCTAGTGTTGCTAAGGGCTCAATCGACAAAAACCGTGAAGGTATAATGGCATCTGTATCTGAAGGCCGAAAGAAAGCGCCTCGTATGGAATCTCGAAAAGATTTGGAAGGCAACCTTTGAATGAAAAATACACTAAATTGGAATTCTTCTTGATTCATACCTTGTCTCTACCAATACAATTACTTTGTACTTTAAATGAATTTTCAAAATAAATATTGAACAAAAAAAAAAAAAAAAAACATTATATTTTTGAATAAAAAAAGTGGAAAAAATAAGAAATAGAACATTTTTATGATTTTGCGCTATGAACAACTGTAAATGGTAATTTATCAATATTTTCACAAAAAAATTGCACTTTCACAAGGCCAAAACTGCCTGAAGGAGCATTCTAATGCTTTTATGATGTACTAGAGAGTTCTTAACTATTGTCTTGGCTACAATTTTTGTCTTAGTATTGGATCGAAAATCTCAATGGTTTGGCTGTTATAGGCCAAAATATCCAAAAAAAATTACAAAAAGTGGTGAATTTTCTACATTTTCGACTTTTTGACCATGAAAACGAAGTTTTTTCTAAGTAATATGTTCAGAGAAATTGTAGCCCGAGACAATAGCTACAACTTTACTTTTGAAAACAAGTCAAAATTTCAAATAGTTTACGAAATATGAGCCCAAGAAAATTTGCAAATTTTCCAAAAAAATAAAGTCTGAGAAAAAACTTCAAGTCAAAATCGGGAGGCTCGATTTTCACCGTAGAAGTATGGTCTAGTTGACTTTTTTGCTCAGTACAATCCCAAGAATCAGAAACGCGAAGCGCCCATTAAGATGTTCAAATCGCCCCACCCTAATATATAAGTTTGTCATTCTGTTTGTAACTCATCGAAATATCGATCTGGGACCCCATAAAGTATATATATTCATGATGCCCGATCGATTTTAAGACATTCTAGCGATGTCCGTCTGTCCGTCTGTCTGTCTGTCCGTCTGTCCGTCTGTCTGTCTGTCTGTCTGTCTGTGGAAAATGCTGTCGCGGACAAAATATTGCACAGAGATGACTGAAACTTAACATATTTATTGGAAGTTCTCCCGAGAAGTTTGGTATTGCATTTGAGCGATATCGGTTCAGCGGTTCAAAAGTTATGAACGAAAATGTAAGCACACCTCAAAAATTTCAGTACATTCAACATAACCTAAAAATACAAAATGCTTTAATTCGGCTTCTGGTTGGCATATGTGAACATAATTGAACACCAAATGGTATTTAAACAAGTACGAACATATTTTTGGACAAAAAAAGAAAAAAATCGCGGATTTTTTTTACCAAAATTTTTTTTCGCGGAAATTTTTTTAAAAAATTTTATTTTTTTTTCAAAAGTAATTTCCTTTTAAATAAAGTTTTTTACAATAATCTTTTTGAAATTGTGGAGGGTATCACTACATTCGGCAAGGCCGAATTTAACTTTTTTACTTGTTTATGTTATAGCGGATCTTCCATTTTTATTCATACAAACCAACATACAATGTGACTTAACACTATGCGTACCAAAACCTATCATATACAAAAATGGGAGCTCTTCCGATAAAACTGGATCTGGCAAGACTTGACAAGATTCATTTTTGTTTTTTTTTTATTGTTTAAAATAAAAACAAATAGAATAGTTAAATTCGTCTTGGACGAAATTTTCCACAATGCATTTTTTAAGTGACATTAAATTTTCTAACGTGAAAAAAATAATATTTTTTTTATAAATATTTTATTTTGTTTAAAAAAAACTTTTTTAAAGTAATTTTTGAAAAAAAAAAAAAAATAATTTACTAATTTTTTTTGATTGTAACATTTTTTATTTGAGTGTAAAATTTTTTTCGAGTGTATTTTTTTTTTGTTTTTAGTGTAAAAATATTTTTGAGTGACAAATATACGTTGTAAAATATTTTTGTGACTTACCAATGTTTTTAAAACATGTTTACGAACGACAAATATACATGCCAAGCTTCTGCACCCTCACGAAAAATATCGTGTTTTTTATCTCTTAAATTCACGAAAAACCCTTGCCGAAATTCAGTCTTTTGCTCATAACTTTTGAACCACTGGACCGATTTCGCTGGATTGCAATACCAACCCGACTAGGTATATGCCCAACATAAATGCCAAATTTCAGGAGCCTCCGTAAAGTCTTTCAAAAGTTAGCGTGTTTTCAACAGACAGGCTGACGGACGGACATCGCTAGATCGTCTTAAACTCGATCGAGGATCATAAATATATATAGGGTCTTAGACCCATATTTCGAGGTGTTACAAACGGAATGACAAACTTATATATACCCTCTATCACTAGAGTGGAGGGTATAAAAATAAAAAAATTTCAAGACCACAAAATTTGACTGACTTTTTTTAAATCGAAACTATTTTTGACTATTTTTGAATGCTCCATTAGTGGGCTGAGACCTGTTTATCCATACAAATTACGGCAGCACAAACTGCAAAATTTTGACGAATAAATTGGGAATCGGGGGATTATTTTTAACAAATTCCAATTTTTTTTTTTAGAGGAGCCCTTGTGACAGTTAAAGCGCTGGGGGCAGATTTTAAAAAAGTGTTATTTTGTATGGGAGTCCCCTCACGGAGTGGAAATAGGGTGTAGATATGTTGGAAATAAATGTTGGGGGATAAAAATTAAATGGAGTTGGTCCTACATTTCAGCCCTATAGGAGAGGATCCGGGGCAAATGGCTTCTCCGGAACAAAAGTAAAGAGATAAAAATCTACAAAAAGCCCTACAACTGCCCTGGAGTCGTCCCTGAATGGTTGATATGTAAGACCAACTTCGTTCTTCCATTTTTACCCCCTAAATTTGTTTATGTCATCCATATTGTTATTTTTAATGTTTGGTTTTTAGTGTTAATTGTACCCTACACCACACTGTGGCACAGGGTATAATGAGTTTGTGCTGATGGTTATATCTACCCAAGATATTTGTTTAAGACCCACCTTCAAGTATACCGATGAACTCAGAATCAGTCGATTTGGCGATGTTCGTCTAACCGCCAAAAATTTAACTTAAGAGTCTTTTTCCCCAAAGAAGAAATATATTGAAATTAGAAAAACAAACGGTCCATGCATTGACCTAATCGCCATACAAACGTCCGCTTTACTTTGTATTTACAAATCAGCATTCTAAATTTTAACGGAATTGGACCACTTGTATTTGTAGCCTCCGTGCAAACTAACCTTCGTCACAAAAATCTCTCGCAATTCATGAAAAAATTAATTATTTTTTTTTTTTGTAAAACATTTAAAAATTTCGACCGATATTCAGTTAAATCGGTCTAAAATAACAAAAATAACTAAATTTCGGCCAAATATGGTTTGTGTGTGATTTCTACACTAATTAAAAATGTAAGAAAAGATAGATAAAATCTGACCATATTAAGACTTGAGATTTATTTTTCGAAAAACACTTGTGTAGGGTTTTATAAAAAGGCGGTCATGACCGACTATAGTAGTATTGTTTTTTCTTATTTTACTTCTTCTTAAGACAAACAAAATTTATTGATATTTGCTAAAATTATTGATGTGACATTATTGTGTTATGACAATCTGGGTTAAACTTATATGCCACACAGTAGTTACTTAACTATGCCAAAAGTGTCTTCAGCAATAGTTTTATGCATTTTTGTCTGCATCAGTGGTATTCGTATCACAATATTTGCATTCAATCTAAATATAGGGTAGTTGGGAACTCATTTGGCACTTAACTACACAAGTATCACTGTTCAACACGAACTTTATTTTAGATTGAGACCAAAAAAATTTAAAATATTCCCCAGCAAAATGTTCGATTCCAAAGAATCGGTTGTGGAATCAACTATACTGCCCTGCAATCGATTCTACTATGCATTGCATCATCGATGATTTTTGTTTGAGATTGTCACGAAAGCAATACATCCTTTTCCTCCAAACTAGAACACTTATCTGTTCTACGGAATCTGTTCTAGAATATGTTGCATATAGTGGTACAAGAAGGGATTTCGCGATTTTTTAATGGTTACATATCTGTTCCATTTAATGAATTATGGAACTAGTTCTGAATAATTAAAAAAAAATATTTTTTTTTACATTTTTTTTTTATTTTTTCTTCTATACAAAAATTCTAAAATTACATACAATAAGTACATATTTATTTAAAATTATTTTATCACAATAAAAATGTCTTAAAATCTAAGATTTTTCCTATAGGAAAAATGTCCCAGAATCAAAGACTTTTTCTATAGGAAAAATGTCTCAGAATTCGAGACTTTTTCTATTGAAAAAATGTCCCACAATCTGAGACTTTTTCTATAGGAAAAATGTATCAAAACCTGAGACTTTTTCTATAGGAAAAATGTCTCAGAATCTGAGACTTTTTCTATAGGAAAAATGCTTCAGAATCTGAGACTTTTTCTATAGGAAAAATGTCTCAGAATCTAAGACTTTTTCTATAGGAAAAATGTCTCAGAATTTTTCTATCGGAAAAATGTCTCTGAATCTGAGACTTTTTCCATAGGAAAAAAGTCTCAGAATCTGAGACTTTCTATAGGAAAAATGTCTCAGAATCTGAGACATTTTCTATAGAAAAAATGTCTCAGAATCTGAGACTTTTTCTATAAGAAAAATGTCTCAGAATCTGACTTTTTCTATAGGAATAATGTCTCAGAATCTGAGACTTTTTCTATAGGAAAAATGTCTCAGAATCTGAGATTTTTTCTACAGGAAAAATGTCTTGGAGTCTCAGACTTTTTCTATATTAAAAATGTCTCAAAATTTGATACTTTTTCTACAGGAAAAATGCCTCAGAATCTGTGACTTTTTCTATAGGAAAAATATCTCAGAATCTGAGACTTTTTCTATTGGAAAAATGTCTCAGAATCTGAGACTTCTTCTATAGGAAAAATGTCTCAGAATCTGATTCTTTTTGTATAGGAAAAATGTTTCAGAATCTGAGAATTTTTCTATAAAAAAATGTCTCAGAATCTGAGACTTTTTCTATAGGAAATATGTCTCAGAATTTGAGACTTTTTATATAGAAAAAATGTTTTGAATCTGAGACCTTTTCTAAAGGAAAAATATCTACAACATTTTTTTTAGAAAAATTCTATAATTCGTGACATTTTTCCTTAAGAAAAAATCGAGGATTTAAAAAATTTGGACATTTCAAAAATTGTGTGAAACTGTGGATACATACTACAATCTTGATCATACTTGAAAGATGAATAGTTTATCCCACGCTCCTGGTTTCATTAGAACAACCGACAGCATCAGTACTCCCAAGTTACAGCTTAAAAGCTTAAAATATGTATATTTTTACCTCCTCACATTTTTGGAATCTGAAAGCAACAATAAAACAACATTATAAGTACTACGTTAACCAAAATATGTTCATAATAATTAAGACGTGTACTTACGTTATTTTCACCAAATATCCGCCAAATATATCCGCAATGAATTAAAAACCACAATAAGTGCTGCGAAAATCCAAAAATTTGTCAACATAAAGTTAACAAATAAATTGTTTTTTTTTATAAATTTTATTTTTCTGTTTGACATTTTTTTCAAAAATTTTAAGTTTTTTTATCGATTCCGTGGAAACAGTAGAGGAATGGAGTAACATTACTGGGGAATCTATTCTAGAATACATTGACAAAGAAACGATTCCAAAAAATTTTGCTGGGTTCATTCAAAATAAAATTTTTATTAAATGTGCTCCCACCGCTTTAACTGTAACAAGGGCTCCCTAAAATAGTTAAAAAACGATTACCAAAAAAAATTTCAGCGACAATTTTTTTTTTTTTGGTGAAACAAAAAAAAAATCCGCGGATATTTTTTTTTGTAAAAAAATGTTTAATTTTGTTCACATTTGTCAACAAGCATCCGAATTAAAGCATTTTGTATTTTTAGGTTATGTAGAATGTACTAAAATTTTCGAGGTGTCCTTACATTTGCGTCCATAACTATTTAACAGCTGAACCTATATCGCTCAAATGCAATATAAAACTTCTTGGGAGAAGCTCCAATAAATATGTTAAGTTTCAGGCATATTTGTTTAATATTTAAGCGGTGATCGCCATTTCAACAGACAGACGGACGAAAATCGCTAGAATGTCTTAGAATCGATCGATCACTGATCAATAATATATATACTATGTGGGGTCCCAGACCGATAATTCGATGAGTTCCAAACGGAATGACAAACTTATATATACCCTCTATCACTAAAGTGTAGGGTATAAAAATAAATTTAGGATTTGTTGTAATAAATCCCCCAAATTCCCAATTTCTTCGTCAAAATTTCCAAAAATAAAATTTTTTTCTTTTGGTGCTGTCGTAATTTTTATAGATAAACAAGTCTCAGCCCACTAGCGGACCACATAGGTCTCATAGGAAAAAACAAAGGCTTTCTGTTAAGCCCAAACAAAAAATATGAAAAGTGTTAAAAAAAAAAAAAAAGTTAAAAATAGTTTCGATTTTGGAAAAAATCGGTAAAATTTTGAGGCTTTTTTTTTTTAAATATTGAAAAAAGTCCATAAAAAACGTCACGAACAAAACTTTTTGAATGCAAAAGTTAAAAAGTTATATAGTAGATCCGAAAATGGGGGCATGTTAACTAAAACGTCAAAATTCTCCCCCCTCCAACTCTACTACCCAATAGATCTCATCTTTGTGTAAGTTTGAGCCCGATCGGATGACATCGATTCCAAAAGTATGTTCACTTGGGGTATTTTCCCCCATAATTTTAATGATTCTTGATCGATTTTAAAAACATCTAGCGAAGTGTTAAAGTGATTTACGTGCCCCGTTTTACCCTAAATATGCATGAACTAACGTCATCACTTTGAATATATATATGCAATGTATGCATAGAAGTATTTGTTTCGGGTTCAGTGTTAGAGATATGATTGAATTGGAAAATTGTATTTGTTTTTATAACTAAATAAATTTATTGTGATTTAAAAACAAATAATTTTTATAAATATATATGCAAATATTTGTCAGAACGTACACTGCAAGCATTTCGATACGAAGAAGATGCGCTAGTGTATCGCCTGGAAGATAAATTGTATTGCGGGGGATATCTTCTTCGTATTGCGGAAGAAACACCCGTTGGTAGAAATCGTGTCCCGAAAGCGATACGTTCAGGGGATACGAAAGCAATTCTTCTGGAAGATAAATAGGCAATATTGCCAGATAATCATTTGGAAGATAATTTGAAGATATCATTTAAATTTAACCTAGAAATTATTGCCAGATAATCACCTAAACGTTCGTGGAATATAAAATAAAGATGTCGATAAAATTATGATTTTTATTGTGTTAAATGAAAGTAAATAGATAAAAATTTACAAATTATCTCAGATACAAGGATATATCATTAAACAACGAAAACGCATCTTTTGGCGAATTTTTTTATATTTCTTTCTTTTTTCGGGATCAGTGCTTCCTGAAATTTTAATTGCTTATTGAGTTTTCCTTGGTCAACCAAATTTAAATTTATGTAATTTCATGGACCTAATGGGAGAAAAACATGCGGTTTATTTGTTTTGCAGTTTCGATCTTAATGCTTTTATTTCTTCGAATTCACTACTTACCTCAAAAAACCCCCCTATACGAATTTTTGAATGATTTATATTGATTATTTCACATTAATTGAATAAAATTCCCGAAAGACTAAATTATAATGAAAAAATAAATTTTTGACAATAAATAAAATATTTTGATTACGCATTTTTTTCATCCGTATGATATAAGGAAGATATCGTAAATATATCGCGCAGGTGAAAAATCACCTGGAGGATAAAATTTTGATAATTTGGCGATTTTATCTACTTTATAAATGACAAAAAATAAATATTTTTTTTTTTTATTTATTGCTTAAATATCCTCGAAATGATAAAATGAAGATTTTCAAAAATACTACTTTGATGATTTTTTATTACGATAAAAAGAAGATATTGCCGCAATTTCTCCTAGGCGATATTTCTTCCAAATGCTTGCAGGGTAGGTTCATACGTTTTTATATATTTTCGAAAACAATAAGACACTCAAATAGTTTTATAGAATTTTTTTAATTAATTTATGAAATAGCTTAATATTTTTTCATAAAATCAAACCAAGTGAAAGAATGTTCATTTTTTAATAAAGAAATTGCAATATGGCAATATAATTGATAACCAAGGAGAGGACTTTCATGCAAATGCATGTTTTTTCCTTTGGTCATAGAACAGCATAAACAAGATATCTTTGCGAATCACAGAATTTGCTTTAAAATACCCAGTCAGAAAATTACAATCGCAAAAGCGTTGTAAAAGCGTTGTGGGCGGTTGTACAAGCGTTCTGTATACCAACTTCAAAGCGCCTTCAGATGAACCGAATGATAACATCGATCTACGCTAGGTTTAAAGCGTTTTAAAGGCGATGTAAAAAAGTGCTTTGAGAACGTTTTTTTAAAGTCATCAAAGCGCTTTAAAAACCCAAAGTAAAGAATTTCTGTTTTAGTTCGGTTATAATAACACGGAGGAACACAAAAATGCTCAGACTTGCGAACCAACTTTTCTAATAGTTTTTGGGACGTAGACTACGAATATGCACACCAAATTTTAAAGTTAGCTTTAGTTTTTAAGATATTTGCAATTTTATTTTTATGGAAAAATCCACTTTTTTTAATATTTTTTTTAATAATTCTTTTAAAATGTTACTCTCACTTTATATTATTTTTAACAGGAACATTAGCAGTTCTTAACAAGAATTCATAACAAAATATAAAAAAGCAGATTAAAAAAAAGAAATGCAATTATCTCAAAAACTAAGGCTAATTTATAAATTTGGTGTCCTTATTCGTAATCTACGTCCTTAAAACTCTCAGAAAACTTGGGTCGCAAGACATACACATTTTAGTTTTCCTACGTGTATTTTGATGAAAACCTATTTCACAAAATTTTCAATTTTTGTCCACATTTTTCAACTTCCGTTTGCATTAAAAACAAGTAAAAAAGTTAAATTCGGCCTTGCCGAATGTAGTGATACCCTCCACAATTTCAGAAAGATTAAAACTTTATTTAAAAGGAAATAACTTTTGAAACAAAAATTTTTTTTTGAAAAAAAAAATTTCCGCGAAAAAAAAATTTGGTAAAAAAAATCCGCGATTTTTTTCTTTTTTTGTCAAAAATATGTTCGTACTTGTTTAAATACCATTTGGTGTTCAATTATGTTCACATGTGTCAACCAGAAGCAGAATTAAAGCATTTTGTATTTTTAGGTTATGTTGAATGTACTGAAATTTTTGAGGTGTGCTTACATTTTCGTTCATAACTTTTGAACCGCTGAACCGATATCGCTCAAACGCAATACCAAACTTCTCGGGAGAACTTCCAATAAATATGTTAAGTTTCAGTCATCTCTGTGCAATATTTTGTCCGCGACAGCATATTCCACAGACAGACAGACGGACAGACGGACAGACGGACATCGCTAGAAAGTCTTAAAATCGATCGGGCATCATGAATATATATACTTTATGGGGTCCCAGATCGATATTTCGATGAGTTACAAACAGAATGACAAACTTATATATACCCTCTATCACTAAGTGGAGGGTATAAAAAGAGGAAACATTAAGTAACCAATTTTTCTCCTGAAATAACTAATATAAGATGTTAACTAAAGGTTCACGTCCAAAGTTTACACAATCTCTTATTAGAAGTGCAAATTTTTGTGATTTCGCAAAAAAAAAAAAAAAATTACATTCCAATGCATGTCAAATGAGTATCGTGGATCTTACCATTATGAAATTAAGCCTCAATGATAGAGTATTGTCTGTAGATTAAACACAATTTAACAAAAATTGTAACGGTTTCCAACTTAATGCTAATTTGCAAAAAAAAAATTATATGACCTGAATTTATCAAAAAAATTAATTTGCGAATATCTCAAAAACTAAAGTTAACTTTGACAGTTGGAGCACAGATTCGGAATCAGCATACCAAAATCTACTAGAAATCATTGTTTGAAACAAAGTGAAATCCGAAAAAAAAAATTGTTTGTACTCCAAGAAACTTAGAAAATTTTTCAAAAAAATTTTCGAAACTTAGAAAATTAAAAAAAAAAGCATTCTAAAAACATTTTTGATAATTTTTTTTTTACTTAAAAAACAAAAAAAAAAATATTGACAAAAAATTGTTATTCAAAAATAGTTTCGGAATTTAGAAACTTAAAAAAAAAAATCTAAAGAACTCTTAAAACGCTCTTCGAATACGCTCGCAAAGCGTTCCAAAAAAAACGTTTTGAGATTGCTTATTTTTTGTTATAGTGCTTTCAGAACACTTTTCAAAAACGCTCGCAAAGCGTTTGAAAATAGCGTTTTGAGGATGCTTTTTTTTTGTTACAGTGCTTTCAGAACGCTTTTTTTTAGAACCGTCGTCAATTTCTGCTTGGGTAGCATCGATTCGTTAGTGCATATTTTTGCATATTTTGCCTAAAATGCATATTTTTGCATATTAAGCTATTATTTCGCTATAAATGCATATTTTTAGGTCATATTTTGTATAATTTTTAGTTTTTAAGCAATGTTTTAGCATTCTTAGATATTTTTAGATTTTTTTACGACATTTTTTTTTTTAGATCATTATAATTTTTTTAATAACATTTTATACACACTGTATGTAGTATATGGGGCATTCCAAGCCAAATCGCTCACTTTTAGACCCGACCCCTTTCGATTTATTTTATTTTTGGATATGTTTTAGTACTTATTAAATGCAACTTGGACACCAATTTTCAGCCTTTTTTTCCAAGATGGTGTTGAGTAATCAATTTTTCAAAATGGTGATTTTTTCAAAAAAATTTAAAAATTGAAATTTTCAATTAATTTTGAAAAGTTAAAAAAACAGATATCTTAAAAAAAGCTGGACAACGTTTTGTTGGTATTTAAATGTAGTTTTAAAAAAAATATTAAAAAAATTATTCGAAGTAACTATCACTTATTTTTTAACGTTTAAATATTAGAATCGACTTTTTGAAAAAGTCCGAAACCTTCGATTTTTTTTTATAAACGTCTAAAAATTCTACTCTAAATTACGCAACTTTTAAGCCATAATTCGAGATGTGATCGCAATTTGTTCTATTTTTTTTTTTTTAAATTTTGAAAATTGCACCTTTTATTTTTTTACTCTGATTTATTTTATATGGTGCTCCAAAAAAATTAAATTGGTAGATACTGACCCTTACTTACCCTAGATATATTCATTTTGAGGTAAAAATACGCCTCACAAAAATTAAGAACGATCGGACATAGGTAAGGCGTGTCGCATGGGCCTTGAAGTTTAGAAAACGGATTACAAGGAAAAACATGCATTTTTTTCCGTTTTCTCAATTTTTTTGGTATTTTAAGTTCAAGTGGTTACAAAATTATAATACGGAGAAAATGCCTCTCTAATAAGGTATCAAAAACTGAAATCGGTTGAAAATCAGCCAAGTTATTACAACTTCCCCAGGCATCTAACGTATGTCATACTACATGATTAATGAATACAATCCGATTTTTGAAATTCATTGAAATTTTCGACTGTAATAAAATTTTTTTATTCTTCAAGTTCAAATGTAATTAGATGACAAGTATTTTTCATATTGTGTTTTGCTAACATGTTTTAAATTAATGCTAAAAATGCCTGCATTTTCAACACCCTTTTGAAATTACTATTTAAAAAAAAATATTTTTTTTTTTGTTTTAAAATTTGGAAAAACCAAAAAAATATTACACTGAAACATTAATAATAAAAAAATGTTATTACAGAAGAAAATTTCAATAAATTAAAAAAAGGGAACTCGTATTCTTTAATCAAGTGGTTTGGCACACGCTAGAATCCTTGGGAAGTTGTAATAAATTGGCTGATTTTCAACCGATTTTAGTTTGTAGTACCTTATTAGAAAGGCAGTTTACTCCACATCATTATTCTGTAATCTCTTCAATTAAAACTAAACTTAAAATTACAAAAAAATTGCGAAAACAGAAAAAAATTAATATTTTTCCTTGTAATCCGTTTTTTAAACTTCAAGGACCATGCTAAACGCCTTACCCATGTCCGATCGTCCTAAATTTTTGTGAGACATATTTTTATCTCCAAGTGAATATATCTAGGGCAATTTAGGGTCAGTATCAACCAATTTTTTTTTTTTTTGGAGCACCATATAAATAAGTCAGAGCTAAAAAATAAAAGGTGCAATTTTAAAAATTAAAAAAAAAAAAAATAGAAAGAATTGTGATCACATCTCGAATTATAGCTTAAAAATTGCGTAATTCGGAGTAGAATTTTTATTGTTTTTACAAAAAAAAACCGAAGGTTTCAGACTTTTCCAAAAAGTCGATTTTAATTTTTAAACCTCAAAAAATAAATGATAATTGCCTCTAATAATTTTTTTTTTATTTTTTTTTCTAAAACTGCATTTAAATACCAACAAAACGTTGTCCAACTTTTTTTAAAATATCTGTATTTTTTAATGGTCAAAATTAATTAAAAATTTCAATTTTTAAATTTTTTTGAGAAAATCGCCATTTTGAAAAATTGATTACTCAACACCATCTTGGAATAAATGGCTGAAAATTGGTGTCCGAGTTGCATTTAATAAGTACTTAAACCAGTGGTCGGCAGAAAGAGAGTATATGAATGCATTGGTATATGAATATAAACATGAATGTGTTGGTGTATTTCTTAAACAAAGCGACATCGACCTGCTTGTTGTTGTAATTTTATGTAATTTTATAACATTCGTGTTGAATACATGTGAATAGCCGAATGTGTTCGGGATCCATGTGCAATTGATGCCGACCACTGACTTAAACATATCCAAAAATAAAATAAATCGAAAGGGGTCGGGTCTAAAAGTGAGTGATTTGGCTTGGAATGCCCCAGGGATTTTATTTTTTTTTTTTTCATTTATACTCAAAAAATTTTATTTTTTTTTTCATTTATACTCAAAAGAAACCTTGTAAAGTTACCAAAAAATCTCGTGTTTTACGAGGCTGTTCTCGTAAAATAAGTGGTAGGTAAAATTCTTGTAAAATTACGAGGATTTCCATAACCAATTTTATTGGTAAAGATGATGTTTTAAAACCGGAAAAAATAAAAAAAAAAATGGTAAACTTACAAGAAAAAATGGTAAAAAGTTAAAAAAAAAATGGTAAATTTACAAACCAAAATGGTAAATTTACAAAAAAAAAAAAATTTTATTGTTAAACAAAATAAATCCTTGTAATAAAATCATTTTTGTAAAATAACTGTTTTTTTTTTTTGTAAATTAACGAGAATCCTCGTAATAAATTTTTCAAAATTTTTTCAACTTTTTTTTAAAATATTTTTCAATAAAATTGTTTTTTTTTTTGTTAAACAACATAAATCCTCGAATAACATAATTTTGTTAAATAACAGTTTTTTTGTAAATCAACTAGAATCCTCGTAATAAAAACTTTGTTGTAAAATAACAGTTTTTTTGTAAAATAACCTTTCAAAATGGTAAAATACAATTACGAAAATAAATTTGTAAAATTACAAATAAAACTGTAATTTTTTAAAAATTACTGTTTTTTGATTGTAAAATACAAACAAAAACAGTTTTTTTGTAAATAAACTAGAATCCTCGTAATAAAAACTTTGTTGTAAAATAACAGTTTTTTTTTTTTGTAAAATAACCTTTCAAAATGTTAAAATACAATTACGAAAATAAATTTGTAAAATTACAAATAAAACTGTAGTTCTCGTTTGAGCAAAGTACAAGATTTTTCGTTAAAAAAACTTTTTCTCCCGCCGTCTTTCCCTTGAAACAAAATGTAACTGATGAAGAGAAAATAAATTCTGATAATTTTTCTCCCAAAAATTTCAAATTTTTTAAGATATGTACATTAGACCGACTCACCTTATATGGGCAAAAAAAAAGTTAAAGTTGTACCCCCCTCAAAATTAACTTTGACATGTTTTATGAAGATTCCCAAAATATTTGGGCTCTAGCGATAATCTCCCGTGAGCTAAACCGCGTCAAAAAAAGGTCCAAAAATGGTATTTTTCATGAATAAAAAATTCAGTAAATTTTTTTTTGTCCAATGAATGACCAAATATAATAGATATTTAGGAATTCTTTGATTCTGCATTAAAACATTTTAAAAATCTAACCACAGACTCGAGATAACGAGATGTTTATGTCAGTTTTTTGATGCTTTTCAATTCGAATTAACTGAAAACTTAAATAACTTTGGTATTTTTTGTCCGATTTTCACTTCTAATACATCGTTAGAATGGTGTTGACCACCGCTTGTGATTTTAATCAAAAATTAACCCTTAACTGCACTGTCTTACTTTTTTATAAAATTTACTTCGTCATCATTAAAAATCATTATATAACCAAAAAAAGCATATCTTTGTGCAGGAAACACGTTTAATTAATATATTTGGCCACAATTAATTTAACCCATGCATGATCAAAATATTTTGGCAAACATTTTTAAAATAGTTTTTGCGGAAATTATTGAAAGCTAATTGTAATACTTTAGAAAAATAAAATAAATAAGGTTTTTGTTTATCTAGACGTGCTTTTTAATATCAAATAATTATTACGTGTAACACTTTCCCGGTCAAATTTTTTTTCGAAATTTGTATGTGCAAATAAATTTTAGAAATAAAATATAACCCAATTTTTTCTTAATCGCATATATTCGTGCAAAAAATGTCTCTAATAAATAGATCTTGATATTTTTTATTTAACCCATTCATGACCAATTAAAAAAAAATATGGAAAAAATTTAGGTCCAGTTGTAATACCTAAAAAAAATAATATAATTGATATTTTTTGACACATTTGCTTATTTAAAATATTAGATGCGTTTTTTTGCACGAATATATGCGATTAAGACAAAATTTGTTTATATTTTATTTTAAAAATTAATTTGCACATACAAATTCCGAAAAAAAAAAAAATTTGACCGGGAAAGTGTGGCCCGTAATAATTATTTGATATTAATAAGCACGTCTAGATAAACAAAAACCTTATTTATTTTATTTTTTTAAATTATTACAACTATCTTTAAATAATTTCCGCAAAAACTTTTTCAAAAAAGTTTGCCAAAATATTTTGATCATGCATGGGTTAAATTAATTGTGGCCAAATATATAAATTAAACATGTTTCCTGCACAAAGATATCCTTTTTTTGGTTATATAATGATTTTTAATGATGACGAGTAAATTTTATAAAAAAGTAAGACAGTGCTGTTAAGGGTTAATTTTTGACTAAAATCTCAAGCGGTGGTCAATACCTTTCTAACGATGTATTAGAAGTGAAAATCGGACAAAAAATACCAAAGTTATTTAAGTTTTCAGTAAATTCGAATTGAAAAGCATCAAAAAACTGACATAAACATCTCGTTATCTCGAGTCTGTGGTTAGATTTTTAAAATGTTTTAATGCAGAATCAAAGAATTCCTAAATATCTATTATATTTGGTCATTTATTGGACAAAAAAAAAATTTACTGAATTTTTTATTCATGAAAAATACCATTTTTGGACCATTTTTTGACGCGGTTTAGCTCACGGGAGATTATCGCTAGAGCCCAAATATTTTGGGAATCTTCATAAAACATGTAAAAGTTAATTTTGAGGGGGGTACATCATGAACTTTTTTTTTTGAGTCACTCTAATGTACATACTTAAGACATTTTTCTATAGAAAAAGTTCCAGATTCTAAGAAATTTTTTCTATAAAAAGTAGCCGATTTTCAGACCTTTTTTCAATAGAAAAAATCTCAGATTCGAAGACATTTTTCCTATAGAAAAAGTCCCAGCTTCTGATACATTTTTCCTATATAAATCGCAGTTTCCGGGACATTTTTTCTATGGAACAGGTCTGAGAATCTGATACATTTTTCAAGTAGAAATAGTCTTAGATTCAAAGATATTTATTATATAAAAAAAGTCTCTGATTCTGAGACATTTTTTCGTTAGAAAAAGTCTCAGATTCTGAAACATTTTTTTATAGAAAAAGTCTCAGATTCTGAATTGAGGCATTTTTGCTAAAGAAAAAGTATCAGATTCTGAAACATTTTTTCTAAAGAAAAAATTTCAGGTTCTGAGACATTTTTCCTTAAGAAAAAGTCTCAGGTTCTGAGGTATTTATTCTATAGAAAAAGTCTTAGATTTGGAGAAATTTTGCCTACAAAAAAGTCTCAGATTCTGAAATATTTTTCACATAGAAAAAGTCTTAGATTCTGAGACATTTTTCCTATCGAAAAAGTAATTTTTCCTACCCGGCTAAAAATAAATGTGTATGTTCATATATGGCTATGTATTGATCTTTATATGATCATATATGACATATAAGGAAACAAATATGTGGCCATATATGCAAAAATCGATCCCATATATGAGGTCGTATGTAAACTATGTACCATATATGATATCATATATGGAACAAATTTGAATCAGAATAACAAAAAAAAAATTTACAAATAAAATAAAATTTTATTACCATCGATTAACAATTATTGTCCTACTTGCAAAATATTCTGCTTAAAAAATTACTTTTACATAGAAAAATGTTGGAAAAGGTAAGTTTTCATTAATATATATAAAGAATTCTAAAATCATGTTTTCATTTTTTTCCAGTTCATCGTCAAAACAAGTATAAGCGTGGACATTTTATTCCAAAACAAGATGAACTGGAAATTTTCGTATTCAAAATGTCGAAAAAACAATATTATTGAGTTCTTTGATGTTGAAGAAAATTAAACTACGCAGCTACGTTAAGCTCTCGCAACATGGAGGAGAGGGCATATGCACCACCATAATGTTATCACTACGATTTCAATATTACAAACTTTTTACAAATCCCTTAATGTCGCCATATCAAATTGGAAATAAAAAGATCGTATAAGCAGTTTTGATACCGAGTTACGAGTTGAAGAAAGCTCTTCTACTTGGAAGAGAGAACATATGCGCCACCATAACGTTATCCCTACGATTTCAACACTACAAACTATTTTGAAATCCCTTACTGTCGCAATAGCAAATTGGAAATGGAAAGAACATATATGCAGTTTGAAGGTCGAGTTACGAGTTACAGCAACGTTCAGCTCACTCAACTTGGGGGAAACCATAACGTTATCACTACGATTTCAACACTACAAACTTTTGACATCTCTTACTGTCGGAAATGAAAAGAATGTATAATCAGTTTTGATGTTTAGTTACGATTTGGGAAGAACAACGTTTTTTCTAACAATCACAAGAAGACTGTCACCTTACCTACATGGAAAATATTGTCGGCATGATGTAAGTATTAATAGTTTATTTATCCCTCTCCTTCAAATATCCTAACAAAGATAACCCAGTAAGTTAATATACATACTACTAAATATATTGCTTTTAATAAAAGTTTTAAGTACTCATTTGCTTATTATGAGTAAAAAATGTTTTTAGTAGTAGAAAGTTATTTTTTGCTGGAATAAAAAAAGAATGTGGAATTATTTTTAATATTTTTATAGTTGAAATTCCGTAAAAAGTATTCGATGGTCTTAAGCATCCCATGGTCTTAACAAAATAAACTCTATTAACATGTATGTACCTAAGAAGTCAATATTTAAAGGCACATGGTTGTTTCTTTAAATGATATCAGTGTTATCATTAAAACCCATCAGCACTAAATGCTATTGTTGGTAATACATAAGGGCCTGTCACAGAGTCAATTCCGTTCCGAAGTGGTTTGAAAGTTTTCCTCTAAAAACGTAAAACAAAATATTTTTTCGAAATAAAATCCACTCCTATGCAATTCAATCCCACTTTGAATTTTGAAAATGATTTCATTCCGAAAAAAAATAATCGTTTTGCGTTTTACGAGTAAACCACTTATTACAATTACAAACGGAATTAAGCCTGTGACATGCCATTTAATACAATAAAATGTCTAGAAATACCTTATATAATAATATTTTATATTTTTTTTTATAGATTTTGACTGTAAATATGCTAAAATAAGGTTTATAGCATAACAAAAACGCTAAGTCTGAAGAAAATCTGAATTTACAATAAAACAAGAAAACAACAAGGAAATCATCCTTCCTTTAATAAGCCCTTTGCTCTCTTCTTGATATTTTAAATCCTTTATGTTAAATTTTTGTTTACTATCATAATGTGTTTTAATATCTATGTATAAGTTAAATTATATTATATATTTTGTATGGTCACCAAAAATGCAAACGGAGTAAGTAAAAAATCAAAATTATCAAACTAAAGGTTTTCATTGAAATATATGAAAAACACCATAATGAATAAAAAAATATTTTTTATTTTTAAATTTACTTATGTACACCGTTTGCAATTCTGGTGAATATATACATAATAATCTATTACATATAGTTTAAGATGAAAAAATAATTAAAAAATAAGAAAAATAATGTAAAACCAATTGAAAACAAGATCATATATGATCCAATATATGATCCAATATATGATCCAATATATGACACAATATATGACCCAATATATGATACAATATATGATCACATATATTGGATCATATATGATCGTGTCTTATATAAGCGCCAATTTTGGAATATGTTCATATATGAGACCATATTTGATACTATATATGATACTGTATATGGTCTCATATATGATATCATATATGATAATATTCAACATTTTTAGCCGGGTATAGAAAAATTCTGTGATTCTAATACATTCCCATTCCTATAAAAAGAATCAGATTCTGATACATTTTTCCTAAAGAAAACCCATCAGGTTCTAAAGAAAAAGTATCAGATTCCCAGAAATTTTTCCTATTAAAAAAGTCTCATATTCTGACAGTTTTTTTTTTTAAATGCTCAGCTTCTGAGATATTTTTACTAAAGAAAAATTCTAAGATTCTGAGACATTTTTTCTATTGAAAAATTTTCTGATCCTGACACACTTTTTCCTATAGACAAATTCCCAGATTTTGAGACATTTTTTCTATAAAACAAAATTCAAGATTATAAAACATCTTTTCTATTTAAAAAATTCTCAGATTCTGAGACATTTTTCCTAAGAAAGTCTCAGATTCTAAGACATTTTATAATAAATAAAGTTTTAGATAGCATAAATGTCTGATTTTGAGATATTTTTCCCAAAAAAAAGGCCTCCGATTCTGAGATATTTTTATATTGAAAAAATCTCTGATTCTGAGACTTTTCTTGAAGAAAATGTATTAGATTCAGAGTAAAAGTCAAATTTTTTGAGACATTATATACATAGATACTATACCTAAAAGTCTCAGAATCTGGAACATTTTTTCAAAGGCAAAGTCTCAGATTCTAAAAATTTTTTTCTGTAGAAAATGTCAGAATAAAAACCAGATTCTGAGAAGATTGTTACATGAACTAGTAATAAATTTTTAAGTTATTACTACAAATTACTTACAATAAGATCCCTTTTTTGTATACATAAAGCTTCAGTTTCTGAAAAAATTTTCCATTAGAATTTTAAGTTGAAACGTTTCAAATTCTTAACCCTGCTGTTAGGTTAAGCCCATTTGGTCCAATTTTTGGATTGTTTCCTTTATAACTTTTGAACGGTGATATATACTGGCTTAGATTTTTTGCTCATGGGGTCTTTTTATAAAACAATGTTATTTACAAAAAATCTAGGTTCTGACTTAAACCAGGACTGAGAAAAATAAAAAGTTACGTATCTTAGGTTAAGGGACCATTTGGTCCATAGTATATTTTCTCCTGCGATTTCGATAGCCGGAGCCCATGAAACGTTGATTTTAGAAAATAGGATGCACGCATTCAAAGCGCGTATTCCGGCAAAACTTTTAAAATGGTGACGGCCATGTAATGCATTACCATGTAATGCATAGCAAAAAAAAAAAACAAAAATATGCATTTTTTCCCTATCGCTTACGATAGGCATAAATTTTTTGTATTTTTCACGCATTATGTAAAACTCATGCGCTACTTTGAGTCTTATCCCAAACAAAAATCATTAATCCAGTATAGAATAAGGCAACCTTACAATACCCTATACTTGATTGATTCTTTTTGTTTGGGATGTCACTCAAAGTAATGCATGAGTTTTACATAATGCATGAAAAATAAATATAGTGAATGCCTATGGTAAGCGGTAGGCAAAAATTAATGGATATTTTTTAATTTTTATTGGGCTATGCATTACATGGTAATGCATTACATAACCGTTACCATGTTTAAGGTTTTGCTGGTATATCATGTATGTTTGCAAATGCAACGTTAGACCATCGATTTCTTGCGCGTTTCGTGATGTAGGAACCAACCACTTGATCAGCAATATCCACGCCACCTAAATGAGATGAATCATTAGAAATTATAGGAAAAAACTAACATATGTACCTTTTGTTGAATTGTAATACAAAACAATCTCTAAAGTAAAGTATATGAAAAAAAGGGAATCCTTCAACAAATGCTAACATTAGCTGTGTTGAGTAGAGATGGGTGCTGGTCACATGATTTGCGTGGTTCTCGTGAATCACGCGTGACCCACGCTCGAGCGAAAGTCTAGTTAATTACGAGAATCATGCTTGAGTGAGTGTGATTCCAAAACTTTTATGTGTGAGTGATTAGAAATCGAGCCTAATATTTGCGTGAGTGCCATTTTTCTTGCGTGATTCAATATAATTTTTTTGTATTGTTTTCAGTTTTATTTATAGTTTTATTTTTATTTTTCGTTTAGCAATCAGTTAAAATTCAAATTAACGGTCTGCTAATATATGAAAAATTTTTTTTTTTTAATTTCCTTAAAATTGTGTATTTGTAAGTGAATATTGCGTGAATAGGGATGAGCGTAATTATGAATCACGTGAGTCACGCATGATCGTAACTTATTTTAGTTTTACTGACGTGAGTAGTAAGTGAGCGTGAGTAAAGAAAAAAATCAAGTGAGTGATTCATGAGCGATTATAATATTTCTTGCGTGAGCGTGACCAAAAATTCACTCACGCACCCATCTCTAACGTTGAGTTAAGCTTAAAATAATCGTATTTAGGTAGAAATGATCCAAAATATATACAAATATAATATTAAATTGTTATTTTGTTTGAATATTAAGTATGGACCAAATGGTCCACTAACCTAACATCCGTAAGTTTTTTCTAACCTAACAGCAGGGTTAAAGAAAAATTTTCAGATTTTGAGACAATTTCTGGCAGAAAAATTTTTTGAAACGAACAATTTTCCTTCAGAAAAATTTTCAGATTCTGAAATGTTTTTAAATTTTTGTTTAGAAGTTTTTTGTACATAATATTTAATACCGAATACTTGTTGAAAATTAGTTTGTGCTATAATTATTCGTTCATCTGTTTGCTTAAAAAACCACTTGTTATGTTTTTGAAATATTTTTATTGTATTGTATTTTTATTTTAAATCAAATGAAAAATAAAACCTTTGTCATTCGTTCACAATTTATAAAAAAGAAAAGCAGCAATTCTTTTTCTCTGCCAACAGGTTATGGGCCTTTTTTCCATAACTTCTGAAGAATACGATAACTGTTAGCAATTGGTACTGTTTTTCTTTGTGTTGGATAAGTTTTTTGGTTCAAATGGAGGATTTCAAGATCTCTAAACTAGAGGGTTCAGAAGGCTGGACTTTGTGGAGATTCCAGGTAAAGGTGGTGCTACGTGCTGGCAATCTTTGGGAAATTGTAAGTGGAGCAAAAAAGAAGCCCGAACAAGAAGCACCAGGGGTAGCAAATTGGAATACATTGGATGCCAAGGCTCAAAGGGTTCTGGTTGTATCTATGGGTGAAGAACCAATGCTTCACGTTATGAATTGTGACACCGCGGCTGAAATGTGGTCCGTGCTCGAAAGCGTATATGAGCAGAAGTCTGAAACGTCAATACATTTACTGCAGCAACAATTTTTTAAATATGAAAAGTCTCCTGAAGATGGTATTTCAGTGCACATCTCAAAATTGCAAAAGATGGCTAAGCAGTTGGAAGTTCTTGGTGAAAAGATTTCAGACAACATGCTTATTACAAAAATACTGATGACCCTACCAAATGATTTTAAGCACTTCTTTTCTTCATGGGAAGCTACGGGCAAAGAAGAAAGAACACTTAAGAATTTGACATCAAGATTGTGTATGGAGGAATCCAGATTGGGCATTGAACCTTTAAAGTCTGATGCGTTTGTAGCAAAGCATGGTAATAAAAAAGTCAACAATGGTCCACAAAATCAAGGTAGCAAAAATCCAAGAGGTAAATGCTATATTTGTAATAAATTTGGGCATTGGAAACGTGATTGTCCTAATAAAAATCGTTGCAACAACAAGTCTAATGCTGATGCGTTTATTGGTGAACATTTATTTTTGGCCTCCTCCGAAGAAAATACTTGGTTTGTCGACTCCGGTGCAAGTGACCACATGTCCAACAAGAAAGAGTGGTTCAAGAATTATGTTGAGTTTGAAACTCCAACGAGTATCCGGGTTGGTAATGGTGACACTATTCCAGCAGTTGGTAAAGGTGACATTTATATTAAAGCTTATGATGGTAAGGTCTGGAATTCAAAATTCCTGTCAAATGTTTTATACGTTCCAAACATCAAACTAAATCTTTTTTCTACAAATGCATGTTTGGACAAGGGTTACTCTTTAGAAGCAAATGGAGATGAATGCGTCTTTAAGCGTGATGGTAAGGTGTTTCTTAAGGCCATTAGAGAAAATTCAAAACTTTTCAAGTTATTGGTACAAGTACAAAATGAATCTGGTGAGTCAAATGTGGCTGTCAAAGTAAATTCTTTGCAAATTTGGCATGAAAGAATGTGTCATCAGGGCAAAGCTCATGTTAAAGATGTGTTGGAGTATCAAAATATAAAATATAGTGGTGGTGATTTCTTTTGTGAAGGCTGTGTGATGGGTAAGCAGCATAGAATGCCATTTGCTGAAAGTAATAGTAGAGCAAATGAGGTTGAAAATTTAGTACATACAGACCTTTGTGGTCCAATGCAAGAAACATCGTTTGGTGGTGCTCGATTCATGCTGATATTTCGTGATGATTTCTCTAACTATCGTTATGTTTACTGCATTAAGGCGAAATCTGATGTTCCTGAAATGGTAGCAAGATATTTAGATCAAGTGGAAGCAGATACTGGCAAGAAGGTAAAAACGTTACGGTCAGACAATGGGTCGGAGTACGTTAATAAAGAGGTATGTGATATTTTACGTAAATATAAAGTAGTACATCAGAAATCTACACCATATACACCCGAACATAATGGTAAAGCCGAACGCGATATGAGAACTATAGTTGAAGCAGCTAGAACTATGATGCATAGCAAGGGTCTTAAACTTAATTACTGGGGCGAGGCTGTTAATAATGTAGTTTATACTTTGAATAGAACAGGGAAAAGCCCACGGAAAAACACAACCCCGTTTGAATTATGGTTCGGAAAACCACCTGATATCTCTATGTTGCACGTTTTTGGTTCTGATGCGTATGTTCATGTTCCACAGGAAAAACGTAGAAAGTTTGACTCGAAATCTAAGAAAGGTATATTCGTAGGTTATCAGGAAAATACTAAAGGTTACCGTGTGTGGATACCTGGAGAAAAACGAATAGAAATTTCACGTAATGTAATAATTAGAGAATTTAAAAATGAGATAAAAGTAGGAGATAATTTTGATAAGGGTACTGATCATGACATTGAGGGGGAGATAAAAGCTATTGTAGCGCCAGCAGCTGATTCAACTAATGAATTTGAAGATGCTGAAGATAATATAGTACGGGAAACAGAAGAAGTCAATGTTCATGACGTATCTTGTAGTCGTTACAATTTGCGATCTAGGAACCAGAATCTTTGCGAAACAAATTGCGCATTAGTAGCCGACTACGAAGAACCACAAAATTATCAAGAAGCCATGAGTGGTAATCATAAGTTTCAGTGGAAGAATGTTATGGATGAGGAGTACAGGTCTCTCATTAATAATGATACATGGAACCTTGTTGAACTACCTAAGGGGAAAAAAGCTATATCTAATAAATGGGTATATAAAATAAAAAGAAATCAAGAAGGTGACGTAGAACGCTATAAGGCAAGGCTTGTTATTCGTGGGTTTACCCAAAGGCAAGGAATAGATTACGAGGAAACTTTTAGCCCAGTAGCAAAGTTTACTTCTATTAGAACAATTTTAGCCTTGAGTGCATCTCTTAATTATTCCCTAACCCAATTTGATATCAAAACAGCATTTTTTTACGGACACCTAGAGGAGGAAATTTTTATGCACCAACCTGTTGGGTATAGCGATGATAGTAATAAAGTCTTTAAACTTAATAAAAGTCTCTATGGATTGAAACAGGCATCAAGATGCTGGAACAAAAAGTCACAGATATTTTAAAGAAGTTTAACTTTAAAGTTAGTACTGCAGATTCGTGTGTCTACTGGTTCAGTAGATAATAAAACAATCATACTAGCTATATACATTGATGATGGCATAATAGCTGCTGAATCAAAAGAAGCAGCAGATGAGTTCGTTAATTGTTTGAGAGGCGAGTTTGACGTAAAAGTTCTTAATTCACTATATTACCTAGGCATGGAAATTACTCAAGAACCATGCAAGATAGTAATTCGTCAAACTGCATATATAAAGAAAGTGTTAGAGAAATTTAATATGCAAGATGCCAAGCCAGTAAGTACACCAGCTGAATATGTCCAAACAACAAGTGCAGCATCAAACAACGTAAATTTTCCCTACAGGGAAGCAATTGGGTCGTTAATGTATCTGGCTATAGTAACTAGGCCAGATATTGCGTTTGCAGTATCATATGCAAGTCGTTTTATGGATTCTTATAATGAGCAACACATTGTTGGAATCAAGCGTATTTTCAAATATTTACGAGGCACAATTGAACAGGGTATAGAATTTTCTAAAACTAATAACTTAATTCTTAATTGTTATTCAGATTCAGATTATGCCGGGGATACTGAAAGTAGACATTCAACTGGTAGTTATGTTGTAATGTTATCGAATGGGCCGATCTCATGGTCGTCAAGAAAACAACAGACAATAGCCCTTTCTACTACTGAAGCAGAATACATGGCTGCATGCGAAAGCGTTAAGGAAATTGTATGGGTACAACGGTTGTTAAAAGATCTATTGGGTGACAGCATTCAATCTCCTAATTTATATTTGGATAACCAGAGTGCCATAAAGCTTGTCAAGAATCCACAGTTTCACAAGCGAACCAAACATATTGAAGTTAAGTTTCATTTTATCCGTGAAGTCTACGAGAATAATGGTTTCCAGCTTCAATATGTGCCAACATCACAACAGTTGGCCGATATATTTACAAAACCGCTCTTAAAGCAACAGTTTAACTACTTAAAGAAATTACTTAATATTACAAATGTAAATGGATAAATAATTATAAAACAAAAGTGGAAGTGTTGAAAATTAGTTTGTGCTATAATTATTCGTTCATCTGTTTGCTTAAAAAACCACTTGTTATGTTTTTGAAATATTTTTATTGTATTGTATTTTTATTTTAAATCAAATGAAAAATAAAACCTTTGTCATTCGTTCACAATTTATAAAAAAGAAAAGCAGCAATTCTTTTTCTCTGCCAACAATACTGAAATTTGTGAAACCATACCTGTATACGCCACTGGAATGCCCCATATATATTTCATCTTAAAATGACAGACTAAATTCAAATGTTATGTTTTTTTAGTAAAAGTAAAAAAACAAGTGGATATTAATGATTTTTAGTGCATATTTTTAGATTTTTAGTGCATATTTCAAGACTTTTTAGTGCATATTTTAGGCGCCTAAAACGAAGTTTTTTAGTGCATGAAGGTCCTGTCCCTATTGATAACAAATAAAAACTGGGTACACTAAAAACAAGTAGAAAAAATTAAATTCGACTTGACCGAATCCATTAATACCCTCCACAATGTCCATTTTAAGTGATAGTAAATTTTCTAATTGTTAAGTTGAAAACAAATAACAGTTGTAATTTGAAATATTTTATTTTGAGTAAAAAACCCATTTAGTCATTTTTGTAAAAAAAAAAAATTTTTTTTTTGAGTGAAAAAATTTTTTTGAGCGTAATTTTTTTTTTAACGTAAATTTTTTTTAGTTTAAAAATATTTTTGACTGACAAAAATACTTTGTAAAATATTTTTTTTAACTTACCAATTTTTAAAAGACAAATTAAAAACACATTTAAAACAAATGATAAAACAATTGAAAACCATCCCAGTAATTATTCACTTGTTTAAACATCAACATTTATTTTTTACTGTTAATAAAGTTTTCTAAAACAAATAACATTGAACATTAAAAAATAACGTCACTTTATTTACCAGCAAATTCGAAAAAAATAACTTACGAAAATCTTAAAAATTAATGATTGTTGTGTTATTTTCACCAACAAATCCAAAAAAATTACCTACGAAAACATTAAAAATTAATGATTTCGTAGGTTAATTTTGTACAATTTTTCTAACGAATTTTGTTTAAAAAAATGTTTAATAAAATTTTTGGGGATTCGATCCCGCAATCAACTACATTATGACCAGACACTCTACCCATTGTGCCAAAGTCACTTGATACAAACATGTTTTTTATGTTTCTATAAATATTTTTTTGAATTTTTTGTCTACAAAAAAATTACCAACACAAGTAGTTAACAACTAATGACTCCTCTTTAAAAAATGCCAATAATTTAAAAAAAAAGTAGCGTACACAAATCATTAAAAATTGAGGAAGAATCACCTATTTTTACTAACAGAACAAAAATAAATGACTTTAAAAATTGAATGCTAATGTAAGTTTTTATATTTTTATGTTGTTATTTTTGAAACAAAAAAAGAGAAATAGTCATTAAAAAAAACTGAACATTGAACAAATTTTTTTTCGTTTAAAAACGACAAAACGTAAAACTTTTTAAGTAAGCTACAAATAGATAATGACATAATTTTTTGAGTGTACTTTGCCAGTACTTAATTTTTTTGTACCAATCGCAACTTCTGCCTGGGATGTATTCACATTTAATTTAAATCCTTTATTCACATTTTTGTGGTTGCTATTGGTTAGAGTGTCCCTTATTTTGGAAATGTTGGAAATCTTGAGACGGTACCCGCTCATTTTTTTCCTTTTGACTTAAAAATAACTCAGGAAAAATTTTACGCCCCTAGGACCACGCCTTCCCTACGCGACGGGGCCTTAAAGAGCGGGGCCTAAAAAATCATTTTTCCATACAAACCAAAAAAATTTTTTTTTTATTTTTAATTTTTTTGTTATTAATTATTATATTACTTGGTTTGCTTATTCACGACAAAAAATTTGATTTTGGAGGGATAAGTCTTTCAGCGCTAAAAAATTTTTCGCAAAAAAAAAATTTGGGCGGCCGGGGTCCTACAGTAAAAAATTTTTAAAAAATATTTTTTTTTAGTTTTGACCAGCAACGGTTTTAGTTGCTATGTTGCTTTAAATGATATATATTCCAAAAAAAAAATTATTCATATCTGTGACATCTTTATCTTTTTCGAAAAAAAAAATTTTGAGCCGTAGGAATCCTACGGTAAAAAATTTTTAAAAAATATTTTTTTTTAGTTTTGAAAAGCAATGGTTTTAGTTTTTATGTTGTTTTTAATGATATGTATTCCAAAAAAAATATTATTCATATTTGTGACATTTTTATCGTGTATCGAAAAAAATCATCAATGCATTTTTTACCCTTTTTTAGAACACGATTAAGATGTCACAGATACAAAAAATATTTTTTTATGAATATATATCATTTAAAGCAACATAGCAGCTAAAACCGTTGCTGGTCAAAACTAAAAAAAAATATTTTTTAAAAATTTTTTACTGTAGGACCCCGGCGGCTCAAAATTTTTTTTTGCGAAAAATTTTTTAGCGCTGAAAGACTTATCCCACCAAAATCAAATTTTTTGTTGTGAATAAGCAAACCAAGTAATATAATAAATAATAACAAAAAAATTAAAAATCAAAAAAAAAATTTTTTGGTTTGTATGGAAAAATGATTTTTTAGGCCCCGCTCTTTAAGGGCCCGTCGCGTAGGGAAGGCGTGGTCCTAGGGGCGTAAAATTTTTCCTGAGTTATTTTTAAGTCAAAAGGAAAAAAATGAGCGGGTACCGTCTCAAGATTTCCAACATTTCCAAAATAAGGGACACTCTACTATTGGTATTACAATATATCATGTGATCCTGTTTCTTTTGAAACTGCATCACAATAAAACAGTCACATATAAATTTCTAGAACAAAAAAAAAAAAAAAAATAAAATACATACTGTCATTTCCAATTGCTATCGTACAAATACTTGTAATATATACGTAAGTACTCACACTAGGGTGGCCCAAAATTCCTTTTGCTTCGCTACGGGTCAACGTACCTTAAAAAATGAAAGATGGTATCGTAACTAATATTTTGAGCCAAATTGCAGCACCCTACGTCGATTAGAACGGGATGCTAACTGATCACATGTGTTTGCAACCTCCGAAGAAATCTAAAAAAAAAAAATTTGCAATCCTAAAAATTACTACATGGAATGGTATCGCTACAAGAGCAAATAAGTCACATATGGCCATTTTTCCCTAAGGTTGCCTACAAAGGACAATAAGGACATTTTAGTTTCGATTAGGAAAAAACAAAAAAAAAAAATTTTTGATATTATACTCAAATTAAAGATATTTTTATTACCTTTCAAATGAACTTTATCGCAACTAAATGGTCCGCATAGTTTTTGAGTTACAGCGGTTTTAGTAAAATGAAGGGTTCCGCTTTTTTTAATATGTATTTTTTTTTGTTTAAGGACAATCCTAAGACAAATGGCCACATGTGAATTATGTGCTCTTGTTACGCTAGCATTCCATATGGTTATTTTTAAGATTCCAATAAATTTTTTTTTAAGATTTCTTTGGAGGTTTCAAACACTTATGATAAGTTAGCATCCCCTTCCAATCGTTGTAGGGTGCTGAAATTTGGCGCAAATTGTTCGTTACGATGCCATCTATCATATTTTGAGGTACGTTCAGTTGTGAATTATACTTGGTTTTTTCCATATGTTGATGGGCCACACTAACTCACACGTAACAAACTGAATGAACACTAAAAAAAAACCTTGTCAAATTACTAGAATAGTCCTGTAATCCCATTTTTCACTTTTCCTTGTTTTTTAACAAAAAAAAATTTCAATCAAAATTTAAATTTTTTTTGTAATTTTACAAATTTCCAAAAAAAATTTACAAAAAAATCTTGTAAATTCACGAGAATTCCTTGTATGTTTTATCACGTCAAAAAAGTTGTAAATTTACAACTTAATTAGTAAAAAGCTTGTAAAGTTACAAAATTATTGGTAAAAAGCTTGTAAAATTACTGGGAATTCTCGTCAAATATTAGGTAGCAAAAAAAAAAAGTTACAAACTTTTCTTGTAATTTTACAAGTTTTTTTTAGTGTAGTAGAAAAGGGCATACGAGCAGATTAGTGCGTGATTCATGTGATTCACGCCTGATCACGCGTGACTGTTACTGAACTCACTTGTACTCACGTGATAGTGTTAGGTTAGGTTAGGGTGGCGGTGCCAGATGGGCACTCCGCATAGACCAATTGGTCCATAGCGATACCACAAAACTTTTTCCGCTTATCGATGTAAACTAAATACATTAACCTTCATTGCGAATTGTTTCAAGCTCTTCAGGTCTATCCTCGTAATTTCCTCCAAAGCCTCGAACTGTGATCTTCCTATAATTGATTGTCGAGTTCGTGCCAAAGCCGGGCAGTGACACAGGATGTGTTCAATGGTCTCCTCGACGTCTGGTGTCTCGCACCTTTTACAGCTTGCGTCCGTAATAAGATTCATGTTCTTGGCATGTTTTCCAACAAGACAGTGTCCCGTTATTAAACCTGTCAACATACGACATTCTATTCTCGTAAGTGTAAGTAAGAATTTAGTTCTTCCTAAATCATAGCGTGGCCATAAAATTCTGCTTATACGACTTGTCCCAAGTTCCTTCCATCTTCGATTTGCTTTGGCGACAGTAAGGGTATTTCGTTTTAGTTTGAAATGCTGGAGTGGCGGTGAAAGCATTATGGTGGTACCTATGCCATTTGCTCCAAGTTTCGCGAGTTCATCTGCTTTCTCGTTTCCTTCTATTCCTTCGTGCCCTGGTACCCATAATAAGGTAACTTCATTATTTAAGCAAAGTTGTTTTAAATTCTCGTAACACTTTAAAACCGTTTTCGATTTAATTTGGTAGCTCAAGAGTGCCTTTAGAGCAGCTTGACTATCCACGTAGAAATTAAAGGTGGCACCTTTTTCCTTTGCCATACATATATTCCACAGCTTTTGATATAGCAGCTATCTCAGCCTGAAAGATACTCGAGTCCACGGGTAATTTAAAAGATAAGTGCTGGTCTAGTTCCAGTATCGTGAAACCAGCTCCAACACCTTGCGATTGCTTCGATCCATCAGTAAAGATATTTATTGAGTTCGCAGGAGGGCCCTGCCAGGTCGACTAGAAATCTAACTTCATATTTCCGGTCGAAAAATAGTTTGGGCACTGTGTAATCAGAGTCAATACGGTCCATATTAGCAATGTTCCTGTGTCCAAAGTTGCGATACTTGAACCAATTTGACTCTTTGAGTCTGAGGCAAGCTTTGTAAGCCTCGCCCTTAGCAAAGAGATCAATTGGTAATAAGTGCAATAAAGTGTCGATAGAGTCGGCTGATGTTGTTCTCAAAGCGCCAGTGATACTCCGTCCCATTTGCCGTTGAAGCTTCTGAAACATTTTAAGCGTCACATCCTTTTCGAGTGCCTTATGCCAGACTAAAACTCCATAGAGTAAGATTGGTCTTACGATTGAAGTATAAATCCATTAAGTGACTTTAGGTTCTAGACCCCAGGTACTGCCGAACATTTTCTTACACGCGTAATAGGCGTTGTTTGCCTTTTTTACTCTTTCTTCAGAGTTCTTGTTCCAGAACAGCTTACTGTCCAAGAACACTCCAAGAAATTTGGCATGCGGTGATACTGGAATTTCAACTCCTCCCACTCGAACCTTTCTAAATTCCGGGATTTTGTGTTTTCTAGTAAAAAGGACCATTTCCGTTTTCTGCGGGTTGACATTAAGTCCATTTCCTGAAGCCCACTTCCACATAGCCTTAAGTGAGCCCTCTAAAATCTCGGATACAGTATCCAGATAATTGCCACATGATAGAATAACCACATCATCAGCGTATGCTATTGTTGTGGTTCCTAAAGTTTTCAGTTCCTTTAAAATGGGGCCCAACACCAGGAGCCAGAGCAGTGGTGACAGAACCCCACCTTGTGGTGTTCCTCTAGTAGCGTAACGAGATGTTTTTGCATGACCCCATTCGGCCGTTATTTCCCGACATGAATGCATTTGCTCTATCCATTTACTCAAACAACTGTCAGTTGAAGCCTTGTCCAAAGCATTAACTATCGTCTTTGTATTTACATTTTTAAAAGCCCCTTTTATGTCCAGAAATGCTGCAAGATCAAATTCCTTATACTCCAGGGATACTTCTACCTTCTGTACAAGTGAATGAAGCGCAGTCTCTATGGATTTACCCTGCTGGTAAGCATGATGTGCATCCGATAGAAAATTTGTACCTAAATGCTCTCGTATGTGTTGATCAATTATCCTTTCCAGTGTTTTTAAAAGAAAAGATGTCAAACTGATTGGTCTGTAATCTTTTGCCGTCGCGTAGTTCAAACGTGATAGTGAGTGAGTGTAAAAAAATTACTTGAGTGAGTGCGCGTTAATAATTTTTTTTCTCGTGAGTTTGCGTGATTAGTTTTCTCTCGATATTTTCTTTTGTCCCGAAGGTTAGGTTAGGTTAGGGTGGCGGTGTATGATTTACACCTGGCATAGACCTTTTGGTCCATAGCGATACCACAAAACTTTTTTTTTCTTTTTCCGCTAGCGTCGCAAGTTAAACACGTTCAAAGTCATTGCGAATCTCTTTAATATTCTAAGATTCATTCGCGTTATATCCTCCAAAGTATTAAAGCTTATCTGACCAGTAATCGATCGGCGACTTCTTGCCACCGCTGGACAGTGACAAAGTATGTGTTCTATCGTTTCATCCACTCCTGGTGAGCCGCATCTTTTACAACTGGCGTCCGGGATGAGTCTAATATTCTTAGCATGAATGCCGATGAGACAGTGACCAGTTATTATTCCCGTCAGAGCCCGACATTCCCTTCTCGTAAGTCATAAAAGGTATTCAGTTTTCCCTTGGTCATAAGTTGGCCATAAAGTTCTGCTGATTTTGCATGTTGTTAGTTGTCCCCACTTCCTGTTCGCTACTGCAACATTTATGGAATCCCGTCTTTTTTTGAAGTGTTGGAGCGGTGGTAAAACTAGCACCGTGGTACCTACACCATCAGCTCCAAGTTTCGCGAGTTCGTCTGCCCTTTCATTTCCCTGTATTCCGTTGTGTCCTGGTACCCATAATAAATTAACCTGGTTGTGTTTTGTACCGAAAAAAGCAAACAAAAATTGTAAAACTTTTTGTGTTTTCCTAAAAATTTTCCCCAAAAAAGCTAAATAATTTTGGAAAAATTGGCAAAATTTAAATTTAGCTAAAAATTTTTTTCAGATTTTTGAAATTTTTTTTTTTTTTTGCATTAATAAGAGTTTCTTCAGTGTGAGTAAAGCTTTTGTGAGTGCACGCAAGTGTGTGTTATCTTAAATTTTCTCACGTGCTTGTAATTGAGTGAGTATGAGTAGAAAAACATAGCTGGTGAGTGAGCGTGCGTGATCGGAAAATTCCTGTCGTGAGTCTCGCCCATCTCTAGTATGTACTGTGAGTAATATTTTACAATGGTATTACAAATCGTAACAACCCATATGTAAGGGTACGTTTTTTTATAAAAATAAATATAAATAACAATGAACAACTTTATAAAGACTATGTTACACATGTTGTTTCTATAGAATATATCAATAAATGAGTGGAATATAAAATAAAATTTCCGAAAATAATTTTGACAAAGTTAGAATAAAACGGAAATATAACTTAATTGGAAACGAGGAAAACATTTAGCTTTCATTGGAAAGCTAAATGTTTTCGGAAGAAATTTTAAATTTTTAAATTTCAAGAAATTTTTATTAAATTATAAACTTTTATTCAAAACTTTAAAAAATTATTACAAGGGTTCAAGTTGAAAAAATGCAGAAGAAAAATTGAATTTCTAAAAATTATAGACATTTCTGGTATTCCCATACCGGTTTCAAACACTCCAGTTAGTGTCATCATCAGTAGGATTTTAAATGTCGGTTTGTTTAATTAATGGAAATTGTTTTTTTACATATACAGTGCCAGTAAAAAGTATTCGTCGCTCAATGTTTTTTTTTTTAATCTTAAATATCAATATTCCTTTTGCATGAACTGCAAATTTTTTTTTGCACACATATTCTTTGGCTCTCAATATAAAAAAATTGGATGTTTTTGGTGATTTGAGTTTTCATCTTCTTTGCTAAAAAAGCGAAAGATAAATAAAGCTTAAATATTTTTTCCAAAAAAGTACTCGTCGTTTTGCTGTTTTGTGAAATTCTCCACTAGTAAAACAGCGATTTGATTTAAAAAACTTACAGCGTCTAAGGATTTTGGTAAGTTAAGAATTGTTTCTGAAATCCCGATCGGAATCGTGCAAATTGGAAGGATAGGGCGGAATTCTAAAAAAGTACCAAAGAAGAAGGAGAAATCATCATCAATAGAGTCAAAAAAGAAAATTCTTTCAAAAATATAGCCGAAGCGGTTAGTGGACTTATTACCACTACCAACAGCGTTTTTTATAGGTACGCGAGACCCGGGCGGTATATAAATAATAAAAAATCGGATCTCCAACTTGCTGACTGATCAAAAAAAGAGCAATAGCCCTCAAAAATATCACAAATGGTCCGAGAAAAACTGCGTCGGTATAGCTGCGAAAGTATTTTCCGACTATGGTAAACAAGCTTCGGTTGAAATTATTCGCAATATACTGCATAAAGCCACGTACTTCTAGTAGAAAACCGTTTATATCAAGAAAAAAATAAGCCGACGCGTTTGAAACACGCTAAAATGTACGTTAATCATGACCCTAAGCACTGGTACCGAATAATTTTTACCAATGACAGTATATAACCTATTCAAGTCTGATGGAAAGGTTAAAGTTTGGCGAAAGTCGTAAACGGAAACGCAAGAGAATACCCTAACATGCTCTGTTAAACATGCTGAAGTTCCCAACTAGTTAGGGGGTGTATAAAGACGAACGGGGTGTGGCAAAAAAAAACATTTTTGAATGTATTATGGACTAAAAGGTCTACATTTACATCATCAATGCTTACCTCCAAGATAGTTTAAAAACAAAGCGCTTACCAAGCAAATATATATTGACTAAAGATAACAACCCAAAGCATGTGGCTCTTTATACGGAGTTATTGTTATTATACAATGTTTCAAAATGGAAAAGTACCTTTCCGAAGTCCAGATATTATCCAAATCGAGGATATATGGGAGGATCTCGACAAAGTCATTGAAAAAAACACATTTCTGACAAGAAAAACTTAAGAGATGAATTAAAAGAAAAATTTGGTAAAATTATACCGGATATAATGATCAATTACGCCAATTCCATGCCTAGATGTTTGACAGCTGTAATAAAGAGTAGTGCTGGTCCAAAAAACTTTTCAAAGTCCAAATCGCAGAGTGATAATTGCAGCTCCTGAAAACAGACGAATACTTTTTTGTTTTTATTTTATGTAATTTTTCTTTTTATAAATTATGTTGCCTTCATTTTATGTATTCTTTGTTATTTTTGTTGGGATTTGGATAGAAGACGTAATAAACATTATGTATGTATGTCAAAAAAAAAAATAAAAAAAAATTTGCAGTTTAATGGCAAAAATATAGCATTTATAAAAAAAAAAAAAATCGACGAATACTTTTTACTGGCACTGTATATGTGAATATTTATAGTTTTTACAGAATAAATTTTGACAGTTTCCAACACTACAATTCTATTTCTAGCAATCTTAACCTCAATTCATACTTTCTTTTAAATTTTTTGTCTCTAACATTATTTCGAAAGCGTTACCAACGGCTGTAGGCAAAATCGCCCAAAAAATTTTATGAAAAATCGCCCAAATGCAAAATTGCCCGAAAAATATGAAAAATTACCCAAAAAGAAAAATACGAAACTTCTCCCAAAATTAACGAAAAAAAGCCCAAAAAAAGATTAAACATAACCCAAAAAAAAAAATAAAAAAAGGTTTTTTCTAACACATTTTTTCCAAAACACATATTACACAGAAAAGCTTTCTTTTGCGGAGAGGGTGGGTCTAAGGCATGGAGTTTGTAATCCCTACGCCCGGCCGAAGGCCGGCTACGCAGAATAACTTTAAGACAAAGACAAAAACTTTTAAGATAAGACCATAGGTTACGAGGTTATTATTTATTTTTATAGATCGTTGTTTTGAGAATACAGCCCGTAAAATGCATAAGAAATTGATATAAAAGTTTTAAGTGTGAAACTTCAATTTTAACGAAATAAAAGAAATTGGAATTTGTATCGATCAAAGCGCCGCAGTCGAAAAATTTTACCAACAAATTTTAACAAAAAATCGCGCGATTTTTTGTTAAAATTTGTTGGTAAAATTTTTCGACTGCGGCGCTTTCATAGGAGTTGCATGCTGTTTCTAAATTCATTACTTTTGATTTTCTACCGCGCTGCGATATATTAATATAAAGCGTGGTAATCTGCATATAAGAGCAGGGGTTTTAGGTTCGATTCCCACCAGAGCCTTTGTATGTTAGCAACAACGGAGCGGTTTTGCTTCAGCTTATTCTTGGCTAGTTAAATATATAATTTATAAAAAAACACGATATGCGTTTACTGTTTCTAAAAATAATAATATACTGATTTATTGTGACATACATATTTCAGTTTTGACATTTTAAGATGTTGACAAAAAATAAAACCAAAATAAAATTGGGCAATTTTTCATATAAAATTTTTGGGTAATTTTTCGTAATGAAAAATCACCCAATTTTTAATTTCGAAATTTTGCCCAAAAACTATGAAAAATTGCCCAAAAATGTTGGGTAACTTTTCATATGAAATATGACCCAAATTTGTATGAAAAATTTTTGGGCGAATTTTCGTTTTCTTTTTTGGGCCATTTTTCTTTGGGCGATTTTGCCTACAGCCGTTACCAACATGATCTGGAATTGCAGACACAAATTAAGGAATGTGCATTTTCTGTTTCGGAAATGTGCCTAATGGCGACATATTTTGTTAGTAATTTTATTTGTTTTTTTTCTGTAAGTACAGATCGAGCTTGGGCTCTAAAATTATGCTATGGTGGAAAGCCTTCTGCTAGAACTTCAAATTAGAGATGGGCACGTTAGCTGATTATAGCGTAATTCACGTGATTCCCGCGTGATCAGGCGTAAGTGTGACTGAATTAAATTTTACTCACGTGATTGTGAGTGGAGAAAAAAGTTGCGTGAGTGAGTGTGCGTGAGTAAGATTTTTGCGTGAGTGAGTGTGCGTGAGTCGATTTTTTTGCGTGAGTTTGCGTGATTTATTTTCTCTTCATATTTCCTTTTGTTCCAAAAAAAGCAACAAAAAAATTGTAAAATTTGGCTTAACTTAAGATTTCGTCACGAAAGAAGCAAAAAAAATCTAAAATTTCACTGAACTTTAAATTTTGCTAAAATTTAAGAAAGGATTTTGAAATTTTAATTTTTGATTTTTTTTTTTTTTTTGTATAAATAAGAGTTTCGTAAGTGTGAGTCAACGTGATTGTGAGTGAGTGTGAGTAGAAAAAATGTTCTCGTCGGTTTTCGTGATTCAAAAATTCCTGTCGTGAGCGTGAGTGAGTGTGGGTCAAAAATCACTCACGCGCCCATCTCTACTCTAAATACCTCCCCCGAATTCTTATAGAAATCACTAAAATCCTTGGATTAAGTAAAAATTACCAAGTAAAAATTTCGTTATTGCTTTCCGATTTGTAGCCATTTCAAAGGGAAACAATTATTTTTATTTTTTTCATCCTGGTCCAGTTTTTCGGGAATACGTTCAATGTTCAATTTTTTCAAATCTGAATTTTCTTCTTTCTGTTAAAAAGTTACACCATTTTAAACTTTAAAAAACATAAAAAATTGGAATTTTTTGTCCAAAAAGTACCAACACTCTTTTGATTCCAGCTTAAAAGTCTAGTTTTTTTTTTGGAAATTGTTTACAAACAAATTGGAAATTGGAAATTTTGGAAATAAGACCTATATAAATTTAAAATTTCATTACAATATGCTCAAAAACAAAAATATTATTGCATATTGAAAATTTACTTGTTTAAATTTCGCCCAATATTTTGAAAAAATTTTATTTTTTTGTGGGAATCCTCTTAGGAAGTGTAGTAATGGGGTAGGTATGTTATGAAAAAATGTTGGACGGTGAGCGCTA
Source organism: Pegoplata infirma (assembly GCA_963921195.1). Lineage (NCBI taxonomy): Eukaryota > Metazoa > Arthropoda > Insecta > Diptera > Anthomyiidae > Pegoplata > Pegoplata infirma. Next base: position 82,823,035 of record OY992539.1, read on the forward strand.
TGAGCTGATGTCCTAAAAAAACAAAATCACATGGTTACCCCTAGATAGGTAAAATGTATGACCGATCCCCAGTTACTTTATCCTTCAAACATTTGTTCCGAACATACCTACTCCCTTTTCCACTCCCTAAGTGAGCTCTCATACAAAATGCCATTTATTAGCAATTTGCTCCCACCGCACAGTGGTTTCCCTTATATGGACAAGCGGTCAAAAATCAATATCTCCAAAACTAAAAAAGCTAGGGTCTTCAAGATTTTTCACCTCATAGTATGCACAAAGAACTTAAAGTTTGCAAATTTTTAGGAAAAAATATAAACAACTGTAGCCACAGTAGCCATGATCTTTGAAGGGTTAGTTGGCTCATAGATCTGTTTTAAGAATTTTTGAAATAAAGTATTTCAATATGAAAATTAGTTTGTTTTAATTTCCATATTGATATTTTCGAAACTTCTAAATCTATCGCAAAAACAATAAATTATAAGAACTAAAGTTTGACCTTTGTTTTGACACCTTTCAAATGCACTTAACCCATTAACGACAACAGGCAAGTACACTTTCCAAGTTAAAGGTGAATTCTGGAGTATGGTTTCCGAAACAAAAGTCTAGTTTAGAGTAAGTCTCTAATTTGATCCACTTACTCACTGTAAGCCCTCAAAGTTTGTAAAGTAGTTTTCTCTATTTTAGGGACAAAAGCATCTTTACTTGTTGAGCAAAATTGGGAGCAAGAATGGGATAGAGTTCCAAATTCTTGTAGTGAAGCTATTAGTGTCCGACCGAATCTTCTGCTTCGGCTTCAGCCAAAAAGCACTGTTCGGCCACTATTCGGCTTCTGCCACTTTTTTGGCCGAATATAGCCGAATACCAAATAATTGTATTAAATTTGTACTCACGAGTTGAAAAACACACTAAACACACTTTGAATCACATTAGTAAGCCACAAAAACATTTTAAAAAGCGTTTTTGCAGCTAAAACAAGATTTTACACTCAAAAAATTTTCCGATCGAAAAAAATTTACACTCAAAAAAATTTTTATTTACAAAAATGTCTGAGAACTAGGGATGTCGCGAATAGTGTATTCGGCATTTTACCGAATATTTACTATTCGGTATTCGGTTTGAACCGAATACGAATATTTGCCGAATAATTTAATTATTCATACGCCTGTATTTTGCATCTAAAATATTTAAAAAAAATATCAGGCTAAAAGATAACAACGCTGTTGTTGACACTATTTTTTCTGGAACCTTAACAATTCGAATTTTAATCAAGTGCTCAAGTTTTTTTGTATAAAAAACAAAGTAAAATGACTACAAAAAAGAGTCAAACGCTAAAAAAAGTGTTTTTTTAACTAATTTAAATTTGGCCGAATATTCGTCAAACTATTACCGAATATTTATTTAACCGAATATTAAAAAAACATGCCGAATATGCCGAATACCGAATAGTGACGAATATTCGCGACATCCCTACTGAGAACAGTTTTTTGCTCAAAATAAATCATTCTATACAACATTTTTATACATTTGTGTATTCCGCCAAGTCGAGTTTTACTTTTTTTCTTGTTTTTACTACAAAAATATTTTTTTTTAGAATATTCGGCTTCCGCTTGGGTTTCGGCCGAATAGTAAAAATTTGGCTGAATATTCAGCTTCGGCCAAAAAAGGTGTATTCGGTCGGACACTAGTAACTATTATTGAGTTGCAGAAAAATTTACAGCCAGTAGCAAATAGCTTTGGCCAGAACTGCGGAATCGTCAAAGGGGGAAGGTGAGAGGTTAGGGGTCCAATTTTTTGTTTCTAAACTATTATTATGTCACAGATCACGACCATTAACAGAAACCTTTTAAACATCCGGTCTATGTGAGGATTCTTTGACTCCACCACCTCTAACCTAACCTAAAGGGTTAAACCGAAAGTCAAATACCTTAAAATTGCAATATAAAGTTTAAACTAACAACAATTAAAAACAAAATATTTCTCTTTACTCATATTCTCAAAAAGAAATAGTACAAAACAAAATGCAATTTATCACCATCTTTCGTTGGATGACTAAGTAAATCACATCGATATGCGAAAATATGCAAAAACCCGCGGCCACAATATTTTTTAATTTAAAGAGGAGTAAAAAATCTTCAATTTGATGTATAAAAAGTTGTGGGCAGATGTGGGCCAAATAACTAAAAGTCTATGCGAAAAAGTAGTTTTTAAAAAAACGTGTGTTTTGAAAAGGTCAAAAAAGTATTCTTCAGGGATTTTTTAATGGGCTTATATTTTTGCAGCTTTTATTATTTAATTTGGTAGAAAATAGGTTAAAATTAAATGTTTATAGGGCTTTTTGAAACTTCTGCCACAATATCGCGTATAACTTTTTAAATAAACTTAAGTATTATTTTATGACTATGCAACCACAATATATGCAATACAAACATTTCCCCACTTTCAACGAACACAAACATTAAATCTCGTAAATAAATCAAGAAAATTGGTTAGATTCATAAAATTTAAAGTGTTATCAATAAATTTAGTGCAATAAAGCTTAGAAAAAAAACATAATTTTTTTTTATTTTTGGCCAATGGGGGAAACCACTGTGCACAGCTCTAACTCTCCCAGAGTTGCCCCTAGACGAATTAAATGTATGACCGACCTCCAATATTTTTTCCAGTTGATTACTCTTTTTATCTTTGACGTTTATTACAAATAAATTCAATAAAAACATAATTAATTTTCCCAAAAATATATTTTTGTGTGGCAACCGAATCCAAATCTTTGAAGAAAACTTTCACCCGAAACATGTGGACCAATTTCAAAAAAAATTTGCACGAAGATTACTAAGTATCAACAATTGCCAACTTTTTGTAACTAATGCTAAGCGTTCAGAGACAAAAGTGGAAAAACGGCCTACCCTAGTAAGTACTGAAATACAAAAAACTTAAGTGCACTGAAAAAAAAGTTTCTTACACTCAAAAAATTATGTTAGTAAAATCAACTGAAAATGTCAGTTAAAATAACTACTTTGTAAGTTATTTTGGGGTCAACTACTTTTTCAGTTAAATCAACTAACAATGTTAGTTATTTTAACTGACAAAAAACAACTGACTTATGTAGTAAAAATTACTAACATTTGTAGTCAAAACAACTAATATGTAGTAAAAATAAAATAAACAAAAAAATTTTCAGAAAATAAATTGAAGACCAAATTTTTTCCAAGTTTTTTTTCTTTTTTTAAAAGTTCTCAAAAATAAAAAAAAATAATTTTTTTTTTGGAAAAAACTTTGAAAATTTTTCAGAGATAATAAAATAAAATTAACTACTTTTAATAACTGTTACTGCATTTCAGTACTTTTTTGTTAGTTATTCAAAAAAACGACTTTAAATAACTAACAGAAATAGTTGTTTGATATTTTTCATACAAAAATAACTGACTTTGTAGTTGAAAACAACTAACTACTGTAAAATATACAAACAACTAACATGTAGTAACTTACATAATTTTCTGAGTGTAAAATTAAAGAAATTTTATTAAAATTAAAGAAAAACTGCACATAATTTGGCTCCAAAGAAAAATTTCCTTATTGTTATAAAACATCTTTCTTTAAATTTAGTGTGAAAATTGTGCATTTAATTAATAAAACTAAGTATACATGTACTTAATTTAAGTTTGCAAGCATATTAAAATTAAAGAAACATTTCTTTAAATTACGAAAAAATGGGAATAATTTAGCTCCAAAAAAAAAATCTTTTTTTATTTTAGTTGTTTATGCTATTAATATTTGATCACTAGCTGGCCCGGTCCGCGTTGCTGGCCCAAATGTAAGATCAGTGTTATATTTTGATTCGCTTCAAATACACAGGCCTGCAAAAATGTACACTCAAAAAATTATGTTAGTAAAATCAACTGAAAATGTCAATTAAAATAACTACTTTGTAAGTTGTTTTGGGGTCAACTACTTTTTCAGTTAAATCAACTGACAATGTTAGTTATTTTAACTGACAAAAAACAACTGAGTTATGTAGTAAAAACTACTTACATTTGTAGTCAAAACAACTAAAATGTAGTAAAAATAAAATAATCAATAAATATCTTTTTTTTCGAAAAATTTTTCAGAAAAAAATTTGAAGACCAAATTTTTCCAAAGTTTTTTAAAAAAAAAAAAAAAAAAAGTTGTGAAAAATAAAAAAACCAAAATTTATTTTTATTTTTTGGAAAAACATTCAAAATTTTTCAGAGATAAAAAAAATAAAATTAACTACTTTAAATAACTGTTACTACATTACAGTATTTTTTGTTAGTTATTCAAAAAACGACTTAAAATAACTAACAGAAATAGTTGTTTGATATTTTTCATACAAAAACAACTGACTTTGTAGTTGAAAACAACTAACTACTGTAAAATATACAAACAACTAACATGTAGTAACTTACATAATTTTCTGAGTGTAATGAATTTCTTGACGCAGGAAATTTGCGGGCGTGGTTTTAAAGACCCGACTAGGCAGATAATCATTTTGCAAATTATATTTAAGGAACTAAAAAAAAATTATCATGTCTTGGACTTTGCGAACTGTACAAATTTAAAACTTCTTAGTGTCATTACGAACAACAGAAAAATAAATTAAGCAAATCCTTCGTTCTGATCGTGAGCAATTGTCTTGAGTTCAAACAAACCTTTATAGTTTTCCCGAATTTTCCATTTTTTCGGGACACTTTTCTCATTTATAATTCCTTAAAAACTTAATAAGAACTATAATTAACATAAAAAAATCGGTCCGGTCCATTAGTCGACCTATTTAGACAAAAGTGGGTGTAAAAATTTGTATGGTAAGTTAAACTTGTACATGTGTTAATACCCAAGGTTATCTTTTAAGAAATATTTTTTTTAATAGATCGAATTAGAATAAAAATTTATTTTATATACTTATATTAAAAAAAAGTGGGCTAGGACAATTTTTCTTTCCGAACAATTATATGGACTATTACGAACATTTAAAACCAAAAAATTAGCCACATCGATCCAGTCGTTCTCAAGAGTTTGCAAATTTTAATGATACTGAGAAATGTGTGCTTTGAAGTGGGGGAGGACAATAATTATTTCCGTAAAATCCTTATCTGAACAATAATGATCATTAAAGACAAAACTTACCAAATCAGGCCAGTTGTTCTTTGATTTTAGATGTATTGAAATAAGTGGACAATTTTTCTTACCGTAAAAACCTTAGTTGTACTGTCACGAACATCAAAAAATACTACTAATGGCCAAATGGCCCAGCCGTTCTTCTATTTTAGATATATCGAAATAAAATTGGGCGTAAAAATATTTTATTTCTGTTTAGACCTAAGTTGGACTTTGACGAACATTTAAAAAAAAAAGTTTAGTCATATTGATCCAGCCGTTCTCTAATTTTAGATACATCGAAAAAAAGAGGCGAAAAGTGGATGGAATTTGTTTTCCGAGAAATCGACGAACATAAAAAAAGACGAACATTAACAAACAAATATTATTCAAATCGGTCAGTTCTCAAGTGATGCGATTACCAACGAACTACATTTGAGTTTTATTTATATTTTATTATTCTATATTTTTTCTATGGAGCAAATTTTATATACATCGAAGAAAAGAGTAAACTTTTCTCACCGTAAAAATCTTATTTGAATTTAACCTACTCGGTCCATCCATTCAAAAGTGGGCGCAGGATTGGAAAATTGTTCTTTACGAAAAACATTAGTTGGGCTATGACGAACATTATTAACAAAATTAGACAAATTGATCCAGCCATTTCATGATTTAAAACTTATGTATCGAGAAGAATGAAGGTAAAAGTAGGCGTGGAAAATTTTTCTGTACTTACAAATCTGTTGCGGACTATAACCAAATCGGTCTAGCCGTTATAGATCTTTCAGTACATAGAAAAAAGTGGGCATGGGAAATTTTACTATCCTTAGTTGAATTATATAGAACATTTTCAACAAAAATTAGCCAAAGTAGGTGTGGTCACTTTCTTTTTTCGTAAAAACCAAAATTGGAATATGGGTAAAATTCATTAAAAAAAAAAAATTAGTCAAATCGGTCCAGCCATTCTCAGATTTTAGATAAATTGAAAAATTAAGCTTTGAATTGGCCATGGTCGATTTTTCTTTCAGTAAAAACTTTTATTGGTTTACTACGAACATTTAAATAAAAAATTACGCAAATCGGTGCAGCCGTTTTCCGATTTAAGATAAATCGAAAAAAGTGGGCGTAAAAGTGGGCGTGGCCAATTTTTCTTTACGTAAAAACCTAAGTTGGACTATGACGAACATTTCAAAAAAAAATTTGTTAAAATCGGTCCAGCCGCTTCAACTGATGCTGTTACCAACGAACGACAATTGATTTTTATTTATATAGATTCTATATTTTTTCTATGGAGCAAATTTTATATACATCGAAGAAAAGAGTAAACTTTTCTCACCGTAAAAATCTTATTTGAATTTAACCTACTCGGTCCATCCATTCAAAAGTGGGCGCAGGATTGGAAAATTGTTCTTTCCGAAAAACATTAGTTGGGCTATGACGAACATTATTAACAAAATTAGACAAATTGATCCAGCCATTTCATGATTTAAAACTTATGTATCGAGAAGAATGAAGGTAAAAGTAGGCGTGGAAAATTTTTCTGTACTTAAAAATCTGTTGCGGACTATAACCAAATCGGTCTAGCCGTTATAGATCTTTCAGTACATAGAAAAAAGTGGGCATGGGCAATTTTACTATCCTTAGTTGAATTATATAGAACATTTTCAACAAAAATTAGCCAAAGTAGGTGTGGTCACTTTCTTTTTTCGTAAAAACCAAAATTGGAATATGGGTAAAATTCATTAAAAAAAAAAAATTAGTCAAATCGGTCCAGCCATTCTCAGATTTTAGATAAATTGAAAAATTAAGCTTTGAATTGGCCATGGTCGATTTTTCTTTCAGTAAAAACTTTTATTGGTTTACTACGAACATTTAAATAAAAAATTACGCAAATCGGTGCAGCCGTTTTCCGATTTAAGATAAATCGAAAAAAGTGGGCGTAAAAGTGGGCGTGGCCAATTTTTCTTTACGTAAAAACCTAAGTTGGACTATGACGAACATTTCAAAAAAAAATTTGTTAAAATCGGTCCAGCCGTTCTCAACTGATGCTGTTACCAACGAACGACAATTGATTTTTATTTATATAGATTTATATGTTTTAAAAAAACTTTATCAGTCTTTTAACCAAAAAATTAAAAAATCTACACTACAAGCAGCACAGTGAATTTGAATGACAATCGCCAATTGTTGGTGTCCAAACTAAAATATTTAAACCCAATCAACTTTATACTAGTTGAGAATTAAAAGATGAAATTGGTATATCTCTCAACCTTCGTAACAAATTTCTGTGTGCATATAAACAAGAATGCCTTCCTTAAAACTATTATATACTTATTTAAAACTATTATAGTATATTAATATTAAAGTGTGTGATAATAGTTTTAAAGAATAATGTCTTTAATGTTTTTTTTTGACACTTGTGTAATATTTTTAAAGAATTTTTTTATTTGATTCAAGAAATAAAAGTTAAAGAAAAAAAATTTAACATTTTAAAGAAGCAACATTTTTGGATGTTATCAAGTCAAGTCAGTTTTTCTTTAAGTCTATGAAATTTTCTATTTCTTAAGAAAATTTTACAAAAATTAAAGAAAAATTCTTGTCTTTAATTTAATGTCAATTTTTCCTTAAAATTAGTTCGCACTTTTTTTTCAGTGTGTACTATAAAAAACTATTAATTTTTTTACAACGAATTTTAAAATTTAATAAAATTTTCCTTACTCATATTTTTCCTTTCTAAAATACCAAAGATTATTTTCCATTTACTAATAAGAATTCCTGAGAAAACTTCTGTGTCTTTATTTACACTTATGTAACTGTAGACTAAATATAAACACAGCTGGTTTTAAAACCACAATGTTCACATACATTTTTTCTCTTTAAATTAAATAATGCACAAGAACCAACCATATAGAAAAATAAACAAACATCTACAACAGTACATAACGACTGCCCCGGAAAAAGTTTACATAATTTCATATTTTTCAAAAAAAAAAAAAAGTAAAATAAAAACTCTTAAACCGCTATATTTTTACCTAGTCCAAAATTTGTGAATTTTGTACTCTTACACAAACCACAAACCATGCAACAAGCAAGATTATGTTGCTACTTTCAAAATGGAGGCATCCAAAATACCACTAAATCTTTGATCTGCCTACTGCCTTCCGGTCACTAATACATACATACACATGTCCGTTACCTAGTCGTTTCACCCCTATGCTCAAAACATTAAACATTCTAGCGAATGAGTTGTAAATTGGTAAATTTCGGTAAATAGTAGGTGTTTTGGGGAAAATAAGTTTGTATTTAATTTTTGGTAACTTATTCTTTCTTTCTTTGAGTTTTTTTCGTTTATTTCGGATTAACTTTTGTATTTTTTGTTTTGGTTAATAACACTGTACAACACATGGACGTATACCGGGGGTGGGCATAGGGGGCACGTGCCCCCCCCCCTTTTCGATTTGAAAAATTTTTAAATTTAATAAAAAATTTAAAAAAAAATTAAAAATAATAAAAAAATTTCTATTGAAATATCAGTAAAATATGTTTAAAGACAGTTAATATGGGTTTTATCTAATAAAAAATTTGTGTCAGATCATGAAAATAAATTTCTAAAAAAAATTTTCAAACTATAATGTTTCTATATCTAAGACACTTTTTCTATATTAAATATTTGCTGTGTTTTTCAATAAGTGGATTTATTTTCGGATTAACCTTATTTAGTTTAAAATTTATTTTTTTCCGTAATCTACGATAAATAAGCAATTAAAATCCGAAAAAATAATAAAAAAAATTTGGAAAATTAAAAAAGTTATAAATAAATCAAAATTAATCCAATTAAATTTTAGTATTTAATAAGTCCACTTTGGATTAATTTTGATTTATTTATAACATTTTAATTTTCCAAATTTTTTTATTATTTCTTCGGCTTTTATTTGCTTATTTATCGTAGACTAGTCGAATAGCCTGTCCCTGCCAGGCGGAACACCAAATCACTTTTCTCAATAGTTCTAATTTTATACCAAACTTTATAAAAAATTATGTTTATGCTTCAAAAATTTAATATTGCTAGATTGAGTTAAATCAATATATTTCCCAAACTGGAAAAAAATTTAATGAGTGTAAAAGTTTTAGTTCTAAAATTTTATCAATAATTTTAGAACTAAATTTAGCCCGCGCATTTCGTCTCTCCGTCCATAAACCGGATATCAAAAATCCATCGTGTGGATCTGTCCCATGGTCACTCCTATATACATGGCAATTTTTATATTTCTTTGTCATGAAGGCTTTTAAAATTAGCTAAAATGTTAAAAAACACAATTTTTTCACTTACATTTTTCCTTATAATTCTCCGTACACAGTTTAAATATTAAATCTGACTTCATAAGGATATGGTCGATTGTCAATACTTTATGCTCTACAATTTTCAGCTTCCTTAGTCATTAGGGGTTTCAGAAATAGTTAAAATGTGTAAAAACTAAATTTCGCCGTCTTCCGCCACTCCCCCTGTCTTAAAGGCCGGAAATCAGGCTACTTTACAGATTATATATACAAACCGAACAAAATTCACAACGGATTTTTGGATATCCAAGTTACTGGATATCCAGGTCAGTGTGATCTTTGCCATAGTCCGTACCATATGCATCCCAATTTTCATCTTTCAAGGCCATAAGTGTCTTCAAAATTTGTTAAAATATAAAAACATAATTTTTCCACGCCATTTCTTCTCTTAATTCTCCGTCCATATTCCAAAATTTTTAAATCTGACTACTTTAGGATAAGCTCCATTGTTAGTACTATACTCGTATCCACGCCACTTTTCCCTCTCAATTCTCCGTCCACAGTCCAAAAATTTTAATGCTGACTACTTTAGGCTATGCTCCAGTGTCAGGACAATATGCTTGCCAATTTTCGGCTGCGTACGTCATTAGGGCTTTAAAGTTAGTTAAATAAAAGAAAAAAAACACAATATTGCCTTGCCCCTTTTTCCTCTCAACTCTCCGTCTACATTCCAAAAATCTTAAAGCGGACTACTTTAGAATATGCTTCATAGTTAGAACTACATGTTAGGGATCTTCAGCTTCCTAATTAATTGGGGCGGAGCTTAAAAATGCTCTAAAATGTTTAAAAAAAAATTAATTTTGCCAAGTCCCCTTTTTTTCGTAATTCGCCGCCCACAGTCAAAAAATCCGGCTTCGTAAGAGTCTTTCCCTGGTGTTTTACTATATACATTCAAATTTTATGCTTTTATTAAGTCCATCAATGAGATTCAAAAGGCGCTGGATACACAAAAAATAAGAGAAAGACAAAGAAAATAAAATATATGTTCAGAAAATAGATGGAAATAAATTTACCACGCCATTTGCGTGGAGTCTCCACCCATACACTGGATATCAAAAATCCAGGTTCGTGTTGATCTTGCCCATGAAACCTTCAATTTTCATCTCCTAAGTCATTGGGGGATCTTCAAATTAGTTAAAATAATAAAAAACCCAATTTTTCCACGATCTTTTATCTTTTAATTCTCCGTCCACAGTCGAGAAATTTATATCCGATTACTTCAGGATATACTACATCGTTAGGACTATACGCTATGCATTTTCTGCTTCCTTTAGGGGGCTTCAAAAGACGTTAAAATGTTAAAAATCCCAATTTTGTCACTCCCCATTTTCCTTTCGATTCTCCGACCACAGTCCAAAAATTTAAAATTCGACTACTTCAGGATATGCTTCATCGATAGGACTATTTGCTAGGAAATTTTCAGCTTCCTAAGTCATTAGAGGGCTTTAAAATAAGCAAAAATGTCCATTTTCATCTTCATAGGTCATTGGGGGTCTTCAAATTAGTTAAAATATTAAAAACACAATTTTGCCACGCCCCATTTTTCTCTTAATTCTCCTTTCACAGTCTAAAAAATTTAAATCCGATTACTTCAGAATATGCTTCATTGTTAGAACTAAATGCTATGCAATTTTCCGCTTCCTAAGTCATTTAGGGGCTTCAAAAGAAGTAAAAATATTAAAAAAAAACCCAATTTTGCCACGCCACTTTTCCCCTCAATTCTCCGCCCACATTTCGAAAATTTTAAATCCGACTACTTGGGGATATGCGCCATTGTTAGGACTATATTCTAGGAAATTTTCAGCTTCCTAAGTCATATGGGGGCTTTAAATTAAGCAAAAATGTCAAAAAATTGAATAAAAAAAAATCACAATCAAAAAATCGAAAATCCGGCTACGTTAGGATCTGTCCCAGGTGTTTTACTATTTGCATGCCAATTTTCAGCTTTTTAGCTCATCAGTGGGCTTCAAAAAGCTCTGGATAGACAAAAAAAGAGGAACACACAAATAGGGGTTAATTTCGTATTTATTAAGAAAATCGAGTAAAGCTTACGTTTAAAGTATATGGTGTGTTTAGCAAATTTATGTAAAATGTTATGGAGAACATTTTCGTAGAAGATGTTAGCCCTCTAACTCCTCAAGATAAGGGTATTTTTTGTCCTTCTTTTAAAAAAGAGCAAAACACACCACTAAAACAGGGATTTAGGGGTGAAAATGTTCTGCAAAAATATTCGCCGTGAAATTTTACTATAAGTCCATTTCACGGCAAATATTTTTGAGGAACATTTTAACCCCTTAAATAACTGTTTTAATTGTGTTTTTTGCTCTTTTTTAAAAGAAGGACAAAAAAGACCCTTACCTTGAGGAGTTAGAGGGTTAACATATTCTACAAAAATATTCTTCGTAACATTTTACATAAAATTGCGAAACACACCATTTACTTTAAACGTAAGCTTTACTCGATTTTCTTAATAAATACGAAATTAACCCTAAGCTCTCTATTGTTGTGTCTTATTTCTGACTTTCTTGTTAAGTTTTCCGTTTTGGTGTATTCAGGGACTTATAGTAAAATTTCACGGCGGATATTTTTGCGGAACATTGTAACCCCTTAAACCCCTGTTTTAATGGTGTTTTTTGCTCTTTTTGAAAAGAAGGACAAAAAAGACCCTTATATTGAGGAGTTAGAGGGTTAACATATTCTACAAAAATGTTCTCCGTAACATTTTACGTAAATTTGCTGAACACACCATATACTTTAAACGTAAGCTTTACTTGATTTTCTTAATAAATGCGAAATTAACCCTAAGTTCTCTTTTGTTGTGTCTTATTTCTGACTTTCTGGTTGAGTTTTCCGTTTTGGTGTATTCAAGGACTTATAGTAAAAGTTTACGGCGAATATTTTTGCGGAACATGTAAACCCCTTAAATCCTTGTTTTAATGGTGTTTTTTGCTGTTTTTGAAAAGAAGGACAAAAAAGACCCTTATCTTGAGGAGTTAGAGGGTTAACATATTCTACGAAAATGTTCTCCGTAACATTTTACATAAATTTGCTAAACACACCATATACTTTAAACGTAAGCTTCACTCGATATTCAATTACGATTGCCAATACAACATTTGCATTTGGGGGAAACTTTACCTCCCCCTAAAATGAAACCCAGATGTAAACTTTCAAAACGCCGATACACTTGTATTTTTTTTTTTGTCTCTTCTATCAACATTTTTTGGTCTGACCTTGTAAATTTTTTTTGTGTTGTGCAGTGTAATTCATGTTTTTTTTTTTTTTGGGTGATTTTGCATTTGGGCGATTTTTCATAAAATTTTTTGGACGATTTTCATTTATTCAATAAGCCCCAAAAAATGTTTTTCCTACTTATGAGGCAATAGTTTAATTCATCATAATTTATAGCAAATTTTACAAAAATGGCAAAAATCGCGTTTTTCGCATTTTCAACCGCGAATAAATAAAATTCTAGACATGACGAACAAATTTGAAGTACAGATTTGGAATCAGAAACCGAAAGTCTTTAAACATTTTCTATGAGACTTCAAACCAGAACCAAAAACCTTCCATATGCTGAGTGGTGTAATTTTTCCTTTCAAACACTTTAATCTAGGTTTATATTACGGACCAATAGTCACATTTGTTACAAGAACGGATACAAATATTTTTATTTTTCAATAACAAACACATTTTTCCTGCACCACCTTTACCCATTCACATGTAAAAATTTATGTATGTATGCATGTTTTATGTATAAACCGATGACAAAGTGAGTTAAAAACACAAAGTCAAAAATTATAAAGTCAAGGTAGACAAGAAAAATAAAACATAAAATGAATAAACCAAAGTTGACTAATGTTACTGCTAAAATATTGTTTTTAATATGCTACTACTAGTTACCGGAAATATTGAATACCGGATAATAGAATGATCAGGATAAGATTCCCGATTTCAAAAATTTCCTCCAACGTAGTTTTAATTTTATTTAGTTGTCAACGCTTAAGTCTATATCATAGTTTTAGCAATAAAATTAAAATAAATTCGCTGGCACAGGTTAGGTTAGGTTAGGTTGTAAGTGGCTGTTGACGTTACGTCAACACACGTAGACTCTGAGGTCCATTGTGATACCACGGGATCGTAATAGGTTTCTCTACTAGTCCCTGTCGTTAAACCAGTTTGAGCTTCTTATGAAACTCCTTAGATGTTGAATTTTGACATCCGACAAATCAGAAAGATCGTACAGCTCCCTAGATCCCAGTGAAGCAAGTCGCTGACCAGAAAGTGCCAGGCAATGGCAAATAAAGTGTTCGATAGTTTCCAACTCCTCTTCATCCATGCAACTTCGGCAAAAGTCATTCGACGGCACATTTAACCGCTCTGCGTGCTTCCCTATAAGACAGTGTCCGGTAATTATAGAAACCACCGTCGAAATCTCTCCTCTTGGAAGCGATATCAGCTCATTTGTGCGCCCCTGATTAAGAGAAGGCCAAATCAGTCGTGTTGTCTCACACGTCCATCCATTTGCCCATCTTTGATTAGTCTCCGTCGCAGAACAAAGCCGTAGGTTTTGCTTGCAAGTTTCTAGAGGCATACCAACACATTCCAATTCTGTTTGAACCTGTAAGGTAGTTCCTAGTCTTGCAAGCTCATCGGCTTTGCAATTCCCTGGAATGTCTCTGTGCCCTGGGACCCATATGAGTCGTATGTTAAACTGCTTGGCCATCTCATTTAAAGACGTGCGGTAGTTAAGGGCAGATCTTGTTTTCAGAAACATTGAATCCAGGGACTTGACCGCGGCTTGACTGTCAGTATAGATGTTGACTGCGGTTGTAGACAAGACATTGCAGCTCAACCAGTCAGCCACTTCCTTTATTGCCAGCATCTCTGCCTGGTAAACACTGCAATGATCTGGCAACCTACGAGCCAGGCTCAATCCAAGCTCTTCCGAATAGACCCCAAAGCCCACTTGTTCGTGCAGCCTCGATCCATCTGTGTAAAAATTTATGGTAGCTCCACTTCCCGGAGTATCCCCCATCCAAGACTCCCTGGATTGTATCATAGTGGTAAAGTGGCGCTCAAAGAGGCTCAAAGAGGGAGCACAATCCACATTTTGTGGTATTGTTATCTTTTTCAAGATCGCGCTATGGCCACAATCGCTGCTCCTCCATTGCAGCGTGCTATTAAGTCGAATTGCCGACGCAGCTGCATACTGCCTACCCAATATGTCCAAGGGTATCAGGTGAAGGAGGATTTCTAATGCAGCCGTAGGTGTAGTACGAAGAGCACCAGTGATGCACATTCACGCCATTCTCTGTACCTTCGTGATAAAGACACAGTTCGCTTTTGTTTCTAAAGCAGGCCACCAGACAATGATTCCATACAGCAAAATTGGACGCACCACTGCTGTATAGATCCAATGAACGACTTGAGGGCTAAAACCCATCGTTTTCCCATGGCCCTTTTACAGGAATACAAAGCAATCGTTGCTTTTCTCACCCGTTCCTCAATATTACGCCTGAAATTCAGCTTCCTATCTAGAAATACTCCAAGATACTTGGCTCCATCTGAGAAGGTGATTTCAGTACCGTCTAGAGAAATAGGATCAAAAGCAGGAATCTTATTTTTCCTTGTAAATAAAACAAGCTCTGTTTTACTAGGATTAACTCCTAGACCACAGTCTCTTGCCCATTTAGACAGATCTTTCAGAGAACCCTGAAGAATGTCCCACAATGTTGGCAGATGCTTCTCCTTTACCGCTATCGCGACATCGTCAGCATATGCGACAACATGACAACCACGTGCTTCTAGAGATAGTAGCATTGAATTCAGTGCCAGGTTCCAAAGAAGCGGCGAAAGAACACCTCCTTGTGGTGTGCCCCTATTGACAAATCGAGATATGACGAACGCTCCCAATTCAGACGTTATACGTCTACTGGCAAGTAGGCTTTCCACCATTAAAACGATTTCACGCTTTACTCCCAGACCAGACAATGCCAATACTATCGATTCTGGGATGACATTATTAAAAGCCCCCTCAATATCAAGAAAGGCCACCATAGTGTACTCCTTTACCGAAAGCGATCTCTCGATGGTACCAACGAGCTCATGAAGAGCTGTTTCCGTTGATCGTCCCTTGCTGTATGCATGTTGCTTTGTCGAAAGCATCCTCGGGTCAATCACTCTACGCAAATATGAGTCTATCATTCGTTCCATTGTCTTTAACAAAAAAGAAGACAGACTAATTGGTCTGAAATCCTTCGGAGCTGTGTGGGAACTTTTCCCAGCCTTCGGGATAAAGACGACTCTGGTATGCCTCCATTTTAAAGGAATATACGACCAGTTGATGCATGCTGTGTATAGATTATACAGCAACGGGGCTATATAGTCCGACACTTGCTGCAACTCAGCCGGGATTATACCATCAGGTCCCGGGGATTTATAGGGCCTGAAGCTTTTTATCGCCCAGATTAATGTTGGCATATTTATTATTTCCGAAGCAATTTCAGATGCTTGGGCGTCAGAACGTTCCAAAGCTTGAAACGGCGTCATGGAATTGCCCGGAAAATGCGTGTTTAAAAGGAGATCCAGCGACTCTCCACTGGAGGAAGACCACACCCCATTAGGATCTTTCAGGTATCCCAGGGTGCAAGGAGAAGAAGCCAGAACCTTGCGCAGCCTGGATGCCTCAGAAACGTCTTCTATGTTTCCACAGAAGTTCGCTGGCACGCTATATCTTGAAAAATTTTGAGCCCTTATAACGGTATTACCCTGTGAAGTTGAGTGGAAAATATTTTGAGTAAAAAAAAAAAAATCAGTGAAAAAGAAATTAAAAAAAAATTGTGAAAAAAAAATTTCAGAGCAAAAATTGCATTTATAAAATTTTGAGAAAAAAAATATCGTTCCATGTTGTTCCCATTATCCATATCGTTTCCCGTTCGTTGTTCGGTTTGAGTCTATATTAATTATTTCTGAGAAATAATATTTGCTGTACAATGAGAAAATCTGAAATAAAACAAGTAAGAGTGTTAAATTCGGTTGTGCCGAATCTTTTATACCCTCCAACACGCTAAAAAAAAATTGCAGGGGCGTTTTCTTTTTTTTTTGTGGGGGGGTCATTAGTGGTAATTTGGGGGGGGGGGCAAATTTTTTCTCAATAAAAAATTCATTCTTATGCTTTTTGCACTAAAGAAATACAAGTTTAACATTATTCAAAAAAAAATCCACGCCCATAAAGGGGGGGGGGGGGGCGGACCGAACTCTAACTCTATGGGTCCAAATGCAGGACTTTGAACATCTTGTAGCATAAAAATGTTGCATTTGTTAAACAAAAACACAAAAAATCATGTAAAAAAGTGGTATTTTTCAGAGGTTGGTTTAGTTCTTTAGGGGGGAACTTTTTTTCCCCTGGTCCGATTTTGCTCATTTACGAACTTAACCTGCCTATTAACATAAGACATATTTGTGCCAAATGTCGGGAGTCTAGCTCTTTTATTTTGGACTGCATCGTCTTAACTACAGAAGGACAGACGGACGGACAGACGGACAGACGGACGGACGGACATCGCTAGAATGTCTTAAAATCGATCACTGATCATAAATATATATACTTTATGGTGTCCTAGACCGATATTTTGATGCGTTACACACGGAATGACAAAGTGAGTATACCCCCATACTGTAGTTGGAGGGTATAAAAATAAGTGACAACACAGGCTAAGTGGAGATGTCGACAGCTTTCGAAAGATGCCACCCTTCCATTATTAGTACTCCTTCGATTGCCACACACTGTCACTGATTAAAATTAGCCATTTACATAACATTAATATTTATCTACACAAACGAACAAAAAAATTCAAAAATTTTAAATTTTATTTGCTCTCGAAACGATCATAAAATTGACAAATAAAATTTAAAATTTTTGAATTTTTTTGTAGGTTTGTATAGGAAAATATTGATATTGTGACTTTTCAGTCATAAAAATTGACTTATGACAATCATAGTCAAGCACAACTGTGAATGTAGGATTTGTTGGAATTATAATTGTCTTTAATTTGAATTTTATTGCGAGAAGATCAGATAAAAATAGTCAAGATACCTCCAAAAAAACGCTAAATAATGCAACAAAAATTTATTCGCGAAAAATTGTTTTAATAAAATTTTTGAGTTTAGCGATCAAAAACACATGTAAAAAAAATAATACCGCTTATCACCCCAATTTGGGATTTGCATATGTGCAAAAAAATATAGGAAAATTAATGATACACATTTAAAGATATTCGCAAATTAAGGATATTTTTTTAATTTCAATATCCTTTTTGAAAAGCATCCGTTCCTTTTTTAAAATTTGAAGAACAGGACAAAACCATTATTTTGCGATTTATTTCATGACAATCGGATGATGCAAAGATATTAGCATTTAAACATTACCCAGCAAAAAGTTGGTAATGACATGTCATTACCATTCGCATTACTTGGTAATGACAGAGAATTACCATTAGCATTATTTTGAAAAGTAATATAATGACTTACTAATAATGGTTTACCGAAGTCGTTATGTTAAAATGAAAAGAAATGTTTTAGTCATGTTAATTTTTTTTAATATTTTTAATGTATCAATTTATTTAAATTTAACAAACTGAAAATTAGAGTTGAAAATCGCATTAAATTTAAATACAGACATCCCAACATAACCTTTATCCCAAAAGATCTTTGATGAATTTATTTATTTTGTGATTTAAATCGCAAAAGGGGGTTAGAAATTGGCATTTGTAAAGTTTAGGGCCCTGACTCCTAATTTGATAAAACTTTGTGAGTTGGTAGAGGGGTCAAAGATAGAGGGGTCAAAGATACGTCGAGTGGTACCAGTTTCATCGAGCGTTCATGCCACCTTTCAGAGGGGAGGGGCCTCAAAGTTAAAAATTCTTTTGTAAACATCTTTAAAAACTACTTGTCCGATTTGGACGATATAAGTTGCATTAGAGAGCTAATGAAAATACCTATCAAGGTAAGATTTGGTTTAATTAACCCCTTAAGTGCCAAAACTCGGTTTTAAAATTTTTTGTCATGATTTTTTTTTTAAGTTGGTTGATATCTCTAAACAGAAAAACATTTAGGGAATACAAAACACTGCATAATGTTCGTAGTTCTAAATCAATTTTTAACAAAACAAAAAACAAAGTCCAACTTTGGCTCTTAATATCTCGGGTAATTTGAGAGATACAAAGCTAGTTGTTGACTCAAATGAAAGCTTGATATCTTGTCAACCAACCTATTTGGGATACATTTTTACCTATATAAGTGCAGTTTTGAGATATCATCCATATTTAAAAAAAAGTCATGATAAAAAATTTTAAAACCCTGCTTTTGCATTTAAGGGGTTAATTAAACTAAGTCACACCTTCTGCATTATTGAAAGGTATTTGCAACTTATCTCGTACAAATCGGAGCAGTAGCTTTTAAGATATTTACAAAAGAATTTTTAATTGTGAAGCCCCGAACCTGTGAAAAGGGGGCCTGTCCACTCCTTGAAATTGGTACCACTCGATGTATATTTGAAGCCTCTACCAACACACACAATTTTTTTATAAAATGTTGGGTCAAGGCCGCCAACTTTACATGTTTTTTAATTTAAGGCAAGCTCGATATTCTATATTTATGCCACCATACACAAACTTCAGGGGGCTAGTTGATTTAGTTTGACAGACGGACGGGAAGACGGAAATCGATTGTTTTAAAATCGATTGAAGATCTATAATACATAAACTGAATGGGTTCATTGGACCATATTTCGATGAGCTACTCACAGAGTGATTAAATATACTCCTTCTTTGGTTGGAGCGTAAAAGTACTTTTCAGTTAATTGCTGAATTTTGCAAATTATATTAAAACATCGATTGCAATGGATCTTGGTATGAACAATCTCACGATTGAAATCAATTTTAACAGGCTTAGTCCAAGAGAAGATTATGTTATAATTTCATCCAAATAGCAAGGAAACCAAACTTTCTGAAAAAAAAAAAATAATTACTGGAACTTAACATTTTGTCATAGATAGGAGATCTTACAATTAGGCAACTATATAAAGTAATTACACTTTTTCTATGTGATATTGCTTGTCCCATTTGCTGAATGGGACGAGGAATAATATAACCCTAATGCACATAGTATTCCTTCTACTCTTTTCAAGCGCATAATCCTTAAGTAATTTGCAGGTACTAGCATATTTGGAACTGTTTATCCGTTGAATAGTATCTGGTGTTTTTATCATACACTTTTTTAATTGGCTCTTACTCTTGAGTATATGTACATACATACAAACAAAATCCTTCGAATTTGGGGGTGACTTGAATTGTACTAATTCGAACAGTACTTGCTGGTATATGTATTCCCAGGATTGTAAGCTTTGTGATGATGAATTAGCGTAAAATTAAAATTTTTGTTTATATTTTTTGATTTTATAAAAACATGTTTCTTGAATCAGCTGATTGTTATTTATAAGCAAACTAGTGATGCCAATTAAATTAAAAAAAAAAAAAACAACACGTTGGAAAAATACACTGTTAATTTGAAACAAAGTAAGTTACTTCACAATTCAGCAGCAAGCTACAGGCAACAAAAATAAAAAGTAGTATATTTACAAATAATTACAAATTAATGCCATTTAAAGCTGCCCATTCACTTGCAATATTATTGTTCAACTTTTCAAATTGTACAATAATATCGCTTGTGTGTATGTAATATTTACGGTTGTGCAATATATTGGAGAATATCAAAACACTTTTGATATTTATTGTACAAACAAGAATACTGCAATATATTTTATCAGTGTGTTGTCTATATTGTACAACATTTATTATGTTATGTTTATGTTTATATCTTGTACAATATATTGGGTTTAAGTATTGAGCAATTTTATTTGCTGTGTAGGGTAAAACGACAATAATATTGTAAAATAATTTTTTTTTAAGTTGAGCAATTTTATTGCAAGTGAATGGGCAGCTTAATAATTACAAATCGTTTCTTTACATTAAAATAGCATACACCAAGCAGCAAATACAAAAAAATACAGCTTTTAATTATAATTACAAACAGTTTTTTTTTTGCTGCTTGCTGCTGTTTTGTAAAGAAATACTATTGGTGTTTAATATATTCAGATGAATTCAAAAAAAAAATTATTAAGATGTGTTGGCATTACTAAAAATGCTAACAAAAAAACTTTAAAACAGTTATAGACGCCAAATAAAATTGAATTTAGTGTGAAAAGTGAAAAGTTTAAAATTTGAAAGACGAGCAAAAATAATTAAAAAAAGAATACTGAGTTAAAGTAAGTAAAAAAAGAAGCTATGATTAATAAGAAAAGCTATCATAAAAAAGTAAAAAAAGAAAAACAAAGAATAAGAACACTTATGCAAATGCAAAATGGAATTAAGGTTGAAAATACTTCGTCATCCACGAACATTTTCGATGGCGATATGCCGGGATCATCTTTTTTACCAAGCAACCAAAGTGAAAATGAATTATTTTCCTCGAATATTCCCGTTGAAACTATTCCGGAATCAATTGTGGTGCCAAGTCACCATGTAGAAACAGTAGTTTCCCTTTCAAATATATCAGACGAAATCAATGTTGATGAAATGGATGAATCTGAAGTTTCAGTCTCCGAAATTCAGGGGGAGAACCTGTCTGAGATGCTTAGGATATGGTTTATGCAATATAGACCCACTGTTGTGTGTACCACGAGCTTACTTAAAATTTTAAAGTCTCAAAACTTAGCGGTACCATTGTCAGTTCGGGGACTCTTAGGCAAACCCCCTGATTTGCATGAGCGAACGGTTTCTCCAGGGACATACATTCATATTGGGATAAAAACCCAATTAGAAAAACTTTCTAATGCAATAATTGATTTAGACCTAAATGAAATTGTGATCGACGCAGGAATTGACGGCTTGCCACTTTTTGGCAGTTCGGGAAACGGATTATGGCCACTTTTAGGACGTGTAACAAATATTCAGAATTCTGATGTTTTTTTGATAGGGTGTTACATAGGACAACACAAACCCTTCGATGTAAATTGTTTCCTACACGATTTTGCAAACGAACTTACTGATTTAAAATCAGGATTAATAATTAATGGGAAACAAATCAATGTCAGAATGCGTTGTTTTATTTGCGATGCTCCGGCCAAAGCGTTTGTTTGCGGCATCAAGGGGCATAATGCCTCAAATGGTTGTCCTAAGTGTCAGCAAGTCGGAAAACGAATTGACAGTGTTTTAACATTTTCAACAACTGTTGGAGAAGACAGGACGGATGAGGGATTTCGTTTAAGGACGTATCAAAATTTTTTTAATCCTATGTATATAGATATGGAGATGAAATTAGAATCAATAGGGATCGGAATGGTGTCACAGTTCCCTATTGATTGCATGCACCTTATAGATTTGGGAATCACAAAAAAAATTATTATGCGCATAATAGATAAAAAAACTGTTCTTCCAGTTAGATCTTCTTTAGTAACTTCTATTTCGGAAGCACTTGTTAACTTAAAATCTTTTATTCCACGAGAATTTTCTCGAAAGCCGAGATCGTTCGATGAAGTCCGTAGGTGGAAGGCAACAGAATTCAGGCAATTCATTTTATATACAGGGCCTGTAGCTTTAAAGTATTTTCTTCCTAGCGAGCTCTATGAACATTTCCTTTTGTTACATTGCTCCTATAGGATTCTGTTGTCTTCCCCCAGTAATTCAGAAAAACAAAAAGCTAAAGAAATGATTAAACATTTTGTGGAACTTTTTCCTGTTTTATATGGTAGGTCAAGTGTGACATACAATGTCCACAATCTCCTACATATTGTAGATTGTGCAGACCAATTTGGAAATCTTAATGATTTTTCCGCATATCATTTCGAAAATTATATGAAAACTATAAAAAAACATATAAAAATGGGGAAGCATTTGCCTCAACAAATCGTTAATTCATTAGCAAAGGAACCTATTGCCATTAAAACCCAATTTCAAGGGTTGAAATACAAAAATGGGAAAATAAAATCCTTATTTCATTCAAAGGGTTATTTCAGTAAAACATCTCCGGATAATATTTGTGTGACTGACAACAAAACTTTTTTAATGATCACAAAAATTTTAGATGAAAAGACATTTCTAGCAATGGAATTTTTAAATATACAAAATTTTTTTAGTTATCCGTTAAATTCTTTGGAAATCCATATTGCATTTGCAGAAGATGAATATTTAGAAGAAAAATTATATAATTTCGAAAATATTTTTGCCAAGGTCCTAAAACTTCCTCTTGGAAATAAATTTGTTTTAATTCCAGAAATTCACACTTTCTTTTAAAGTACTATATAAAATGGCATCCAAACAAAACAAAAAACTTAAGCTATCTGAGCCAATATTAGACGCTTTAAACG
Source organism: Pegoplata infirma (assembly GCA_963921195.1). Taxonomy (NCBI): domain Eukaryota; kingdom Metazoa; phylum Arthropoda; class Insecta; order Diptera; family Anthomyiidae; genus Pegoplata; species Pegoplata infirma. The sequence goes on from OY992539.1 coordinate 82,845,911, forward strand.
AAATAACAAATAAAATAAACACAATTCAAGCTGATATTCAAGACATAAAAGGCATGTATTACAAAATTAAAAAAAAAAATTATAATCTATGTATTTGTTATACATATATTACAGATAATGTGAATCAAAATAAAAACGATATTAGAGAAATTAAAGGTATGTATAGTGATTTTAACGAAACATTTTTTTTATAATCTTATTTATTATATTTATCTTTATATTTCAGATAGTATGGTTAAAAACTCAAATACAGATGCAACTAATCAACGACTTCTTTTTGGTAAGTAATATAATTTCAATATCTTAAATAAAATAATTTCAATATCTTTAAATAAAAAAAAAATGTATTGCAATTATAAAATTCTAAAATCACAAAGATATTTTTTAAACAATAAATAAAAGCTTTTTTAATATAAAAAAAATAAATATCTTTAGACGTTTTCGAAATACATATAAATAGAAATTTCCAAATTCATATATTTTAAAAATTTCAAATTACATTTTAAAAATTTTAAATTATATTTAAAAAATTTCCAAATATACTTTAAAAATTGCAATTATGTTTCAAAAAATTTTTAAAAATATTTTAAAAATTTACAATTTTATTTCAGAAATTTCTAAATGTAATTTTTAAATTTCTATTCAAATTTAAAAAAAATTTAAATTAAAGAAGAAAAAATAGTTGCAATTATAAAATTCTTAAATCACAAAGATTTTTTTTTAAATATAAATAGAACCTTTTTTAATAAAAACATTTTAAAAATTTCAAAATATGTATATTTAAAAAATTTCCAAATATACTTTAAAAATTGCAATTATATTTCACAATTTTTTTTAATATATTTTAAAAATTTACAATTATATTTCAGAAATTTCTAAATGTAACTTTTAAATTTCTTTTTATATTTCAAAAATTAAAAAAATTTTAAATGAAAAAAAAAATGTATTGCAATTATAAAATTCTAAAATCACAAAGATATTTTTTTAAATATAAATAGAACCTTTTTTTAATATATTATTATTTTTGTTTCAGATACGATTACAAATCAAAACCAAAATATAGGCGATATCTTGGCAGAAAACAGTGTATCATTAAAGTCAATATTAGATACATTTTGGCAAACATCAAAATATGCAACAATTTTCCCTATACAAACTGAGGAAGACTTACAGAAATGGGAAAACAGTATAACAGAAAATAATCAACAAGAAATGGTAGGTTCATTAATATATATTACATATATATTTTTTAATTATAACATTTAATAAAAAAATTAGGTAAACACGGTATCAACGATAATTGGACGAAAGGGACTAACAGCAAATTTACCTTTGCTTATCTCTCAAAATCTTTTGGTTAATTACAACCCCAGAGGAATTGCTCAAAAGAAATGTTTTGAGAATTATAAAAATATTTGCAAAGTCCTTTCTCGTAAGTATTTAAAGTGGCTTTTGAGAAAATTAAAACATACATCCTAAACAAATATGTATATATTTATTTCTAGTTTCTACTACGTCAGCCTCACTTAAATCAAAAGATCCTAGAACATTTGATGAAATCTTAAAAATTGCATTCAAAAATGCTAAAAACCGACACTTTAAAAATAACTGCATCAATAAGAAAGCCCAACTTAAAAGTAATCCAAAGCCTATTGAAACCTAAAAATCTGTATGTACGAGTAAAATTGCTTTTTAATTTTAAAATCATATGCATATAATTTACATGTATATTTTTTTTTATGTTTCACAACTTTAAATCGAATTTAGTCAAATGAATTATTTACCTTTTTTAAATGCAGACTATTCGACACAATCAAAACTTTTTATCTTCTTTTCTATACCAAAAATATGCCTATATTTAATATTTTCTTTTATACATTGTAGTCACAGTACTACACTTGGTCTGAAGTTAAACTCATTTTATTTTTTTTTAGTTAATGCATAATTTATATTAATATTTATGTTTATGAAAGAATTTACTTTTTATTTTTTTGGTGTTATCAACCGTTAATGTACACCAATCTTAAAAGATGGATATTTTTTTGATTAAAATACCGAATATCATTTAAATATAGCTGAACATTTTTGAAATATAAATGGATTTTTTTAATTTTTACTAACTGTATTCTAATGTCAACATTAATTTTTTTTGTAACACCTAAACGTATTTGTTTTTTTATAATAAATGTTAATTTTTATCAATATGTCTGCGATCAAATCATTTTTAAATTTTTGTGTAAGTATTCAGTTAACAACATACATTTTAACTTTTTATAAGCAAATGAATAACCACTTATTCTTGAATTCCTCATAATTATATGGGTAACCATTTATTGTTTACTTCCATATAAGCATATAGGTAACCACTTATATATTGAGTGTTCATAATCAAAATGGTAACTAATTATTTTTCGACTCATCATATGGAAATGTGTAACTACTTATTATTCAATTCCTTATAAGGATATAGGTAACCATTTACTATTTGATTACCTATAAGTATATAAGTATTTAAATACTTATACTTTTCTTATAATCATTACGCTTGGCGCCAACGCTAGTAAACGTAATGGGAAAAGTAATTCGAATCATAATTAGTTACAACTTTTGAATTTCCCATTACACATTTCATTACTTGGTAATGCAAGTTTTTGCTGGGTATGTAGTTCTCATACAATTGTGGCAAAATACTAACTTTTAACAGCCATAAAGAGTGAACCATTCCCAATTTTGACTAAACAATAAACCGAAATTCAACAAAAATCAGAAGATGTATATTAGCGTGTTCCGAAAATTAAATATTTTAGGGCATTCCCCTAGATAATGCTTAATAAAGCGCTGATTTCGAGGAAAAAAATTAAAAACAAATTGGAAGTCATCTTCAGGGCGCAAGCAGCGCTTAAAGTTTGTATCCGTAGTGCATTTGTTCAACATTTTTATACCCCCCAACCACAGTATGGGGATATACTCACTTTGTCATTTCGTTTGTAACGCATCGAAATATCGGTCGGGGACCCCATAAAGTATATGGGGCATTCCATGTGAAATCGGACACTTTGAAAAACTTTTTTTTTAGATTTTCCCAATTTGCTTACAGTTTTTAGTACCCTTCGAAAACTCCTTCGTGGTAAATTTTCAGATTTTTTTGATGACCCGTTCAAAACATATCGAATTTTTAAAAATTGGTAGATTGTTCCTTTACTCAAACTTCTTTTAATCATAACTTCTTCAATAATGGTCCAAATTTCAAATTTTTTTTTTTCAAAATTTTTGTTTTTCTAAGTACTTTCTAAAAAAAAAAACCAAAAAATTCTTAAAAGCGCTCTAGTATGCAATTTTTAAGTTTTAAAATTTAAATCTCATTTTTGAAACTGTTTGTACTCTTCGATTTTTTTGTAATTTTTTTGTGTAAAACTTCTATCAATTCTACAAATTTTTTGCCCAGGACGATCGTGGGATAACGATTATTACTATTTACTATTTACTATTTACTATTACTATTTAAAATTTTTTGAAAAAATTTTATTGTAATTTTCCAATCTTAAAATCATTTCTACTGCTCCAATGGTGCGTCATAGAGGGGTCCTTTATAAGACCGACCCCCATTAATTTTTACGTCTTAACATTTCTTTGGAACAAACTAATACCCTATCTCCAATTTCTAAGGGGGCTCCCACACAAAACGACATTTTTTAAAATTTGTTCCAACCGCTCTAACTGCCCTAATAGTGCCCTTAGAGCAACAAAATGTATGACCGACCCACAATATTTTTTTCGTCCAAACATTTTCTCTGAACACACCTACCCTCTATCTTTAACTGTTAAGGCGGTCCCCATACAATTTTTTTTATTTTTTTTAAATTTGTTTTATTTAATCAACTTCTACCGGTCCAATGGTGCGTCCGAGAGGGGTCATTAGTGAGACCGACCCCCATTTATTTTTACCCTACAACATTTTTTCAAAACATACCTACGCCCTATCTCCACTCCCTAAGTAGGCTCCCATACAAATAACAGTTGGAGCAAATTTTATAAAAATGTAATTTTGTATGGGAGCCTACTTAGGGAGTGGAGATAGGGCGTAGGTATGTTTTGAAAAAATGTTGTAGGGTAAAAATAAATGGGGGTCGGTCTCACTAATGACCCCTCTCGGACGCACCATTGGACCGGTAGAAGCTGATTAAATAAAACAAATTTCCCAAAAATAAAAAAAATTGTATGGGGACCGCCTTAACAGTTAAAGATAGAGGGTAGGTGTGTTCAGAGAAAATGTTTGGACTAAAAAAATATTGTGGGTCGATCATACATTTTGTTGCTCTAAGGGCACTATTAGGGCAGTTAGAGCGGTTGGAACAAATTTTAAAAAATGTCGTTTTGTGTGGGGGCCCCCTTAGAAATTGGAGATAGGGTATTAGTTTGTTCCAAAGAAATGTTAAGACGTAAATATTAATGGGGGTCGGTCTTATAAAGGACCCCTCTATGACGCACCATTGGAGCAGTAGAAATGATTTTAAGATTGGAAAATTACAATCAAATTTTTTCAAAAAATTTTAAAAAATAGTAATAATCGTTATCCCACGATCGTCCTGGGCAAAAAATTTGTAGAATTGATAGAAGTTTTACACAAAAAAATTACAAAAAAATCGAAGAGTACAAACAGTTTCAAAAATGAGATTTAAATTTTAAAACTTAAAAATCGCATACCAGAGCGCTTTTAAGAATTTTTTGGTATTTTTTCTTAGAAAGTACTTAGAAAAACAAAAATTTTGAAAAAAAAAATTTGAAATTTGGACCATTATTGAAGAAGTTATGATTAAAAGAAGTTTGAGTAAAGGAACAAACTACCAATTTTTAAAAATTCGATATCTTTTGAACGGGTCATCAAAAAAATCTGAAAATTTACCACAAAGGAGTTTTCGAAGGGTACTAAAAACTGTAAGCAAATTGGGAAAATCTAAAAAAAAAGTTTTTCAAAGTGTCCGATTTCACATGGAATGCCCCATATATATTATTAATCTATGATCGATTCTAAGACATTCTGTGAATGTCCGTCCGTCCGTAAGTCCGTCCGTCTGTCTGTAGATGGCACAATACAGTCCAAAATAAAAGAACTGGCCTCCTGCAATTTGGTATGAATATGTGTGATGGTCCTAGGCAGGTTAAGTTCGTAAATGGGCAAAATCGGCTCAGGGGGAAAAAAGTTCCCCCTTGAAGAACTGAACCAACCTCTGAAAAAATACACTTTTTTACATGTTTTTTTGTATTTTTGTTAAATAAATGAAACATCTGTTATATTTATCGGGATGGGAAGGTGCTGTCAACGTCCCCCACAGACCCCCATCACCCCCCCCCCCCCAAAACAAATGCCCCTGACAATTTTTTTATTTATTTTTACATTTTGGAGGGTAGAAAAGATTCGGCACAGCCGAATTTAACACTCTCACTTGTTTTTTATTTTTTTTTTATTTTTAAAAATTGGTTCAAAAAGTGTCATTAAGTAGAGTTCATTGAGAAAAAAATATTTACAAAGTTTGTATGGAGAAATTTTGGTCCAGCACAACGTTTTGAACCCACATACTGTAGTGGGAGGGTATACAAATTTAAGTTATTGTTTCATTTTCCTTAAACCAAAAAGAACTGTAACTTGCAAAATAATTTACTTGCTGTGGATTAAAAAATTATATTCACCAGCTGTTGAACGCAACACAACATACTATTTGTTTTTTATGAACATTGTTGTTCATACAATTTTTTTAAGCATATTAACGGGAAAAAAGATCTCTGAAACTTCATATAAAAAAAAATAAATATTGGCAACACGAAGAATTATAGGAAAATTGCTAAAAAAGTTTTCACGCATATTTGTTGTACAAGACAATTTAAATTAAACCGTGAAAAAGTGTCATATCAGTGGAGTACTACACTAAAAAAAAAAAACTGTAAAGTTAGCAAAAAAAGCTTGTAAACCTACAAGAAAATTTGCTGATTTTGAACCCACAATTTTTTTGGTAAAGTTAGCAAAAACGTTTTGCTAAAAATTAGTTAACTGAAATAATTTTTATTTCAACTTAGTTCCTTAAAAATCGTAATAGTTTTTGATCCAAAATTTGTGTCCGTTTCGCTCTACCTTGCTTAGTTTTTGAGATACGTGATTTTAGGGGTTCACTGGGGTCTTGAGAATTAAAAAACTCAATAACTTCAAAAATATTACTCGGAGAGCTTTTGGTTAAAATTTTCGGGAATGCTAACTTTTTTGGATCCAAAGTTAGGTCCCATTAGGGTCCACACATGTGAAGAGGACCCGCGAAAATATGGAGATTCTAAGAACCAAAAATGCCCTCCATTTTGCTCTATCTGGCTTAGTTTCCGAGATAGCGCCATTTTAAGTTTTCTGAAAATAAAAAAAAATTTACCATTTTTATACCCTCCACTCTAGTGATAGAGGGTATATGAGGCATTCCACACCAAATGTCCCGCTACAGAAAAACATGTGTCCCGTAAATTTCTGAATAGGTTGTTTGGATAGCCCTATATGTAACTAAGAAAATTGCGTTTTTGGTTTTTCAATTTTTCAAAATCTGGGCTTAGGAGGCGTGGTCAAATATTGGAAAAATGGTCAAATTTGTGGCGAGTTGCCTTGATTAAATATTTATCACATTAAAACGGAATGCACCACAATGTCAAAAATATTCGTTCTTATATAGTTTTGTATGGGCTATCGATTAAAATTTTTTTTTTTTTGGAAAATTTTCAGAACCCGTTCCATAAAGTATATATATTCATGATCCTCGATCGATTTTAAGACGATCTAGCGATGTCCGTCCGTCCGTCCGTCCGTCCGTCTGTCCGTCTGTCCGTCTGTCTGTCTGTCTGTCTCTCTGTCTGCCTGTTGAAAAAACGCTAACTTTTGAAAGACTTTACGGAGGCTCCTGAAGTTTGGCATATATGTTGGGCATTTACGTGGTCAGGTTGGTGTTGCAATCCAGCAAAATCGGTCCAGTGGTTCAAAAGTTATAAGCAAATGAGTGAATTTCGGCAAGGGTTTTTTTGGAATTTACGAGATAAAACACACGGTAACTTTCGAACAGCAATTCTGAGGGTGCTAAAGTGTGGCATATATATTTGTCGTTCTTCAGGTCCAGCTTGTTTTACATTTCAGCCAAATCGGTCCAGTGGTTCAAAAGTTATTAGCAAAACCGTAAATTTCAGATTCGCCTCACCTTAAATTCACGTGTTGAAAACCCGTTAAACATGTTTTAAAAACATTGGTAAGTCACAAAAATATTTTACATCGCATTTTTGTCACTCAAAAATATTTTTACACTAAAAGAAAAAAAAAATACACTCGAAAAAAATTTTACACTCAAAAAAAATTTTACACTCAAAAAAAAATTTAGTAAATTATTTTTTTTTTTTCAAAAATTAGTTAAAATAAAAAGTTTTTTTACACAAAATAAAATATTTCTAATCAAAAATGTTATTTTTTCACTCTAGAAAATTTACTATAACTTAAAAAGGGCATTGTGGAGGGTATTCATAGATTCGGCCAAGTCGAATTTAATTTTTCTACTTGTTTTTGCAAATGTTAGCAAAAAATCTTGTAAAAATTTTGTCAACTCAATTTCAAATTTAGCAAAAGAAATTAGTTCAAAGTTTGTTTAAATTGCTAATGTGCTAAATGAAGTTTACAAGAATTTTTTGCTAACATGCTAATCTCAACTAAAAAATTTGCTAAAAGTTAGCTAACTAGCATTAGCAAAAAAAATTAGTAAATCTACTAACGTATTTTTTTGAGTGTAGGCTTTGTTAACGTTTTTGTTTTTTTAATTTTTTTTTTCGTCCAATATTTTTTTTTTTCTTAAAAACTTTTTTTTTTCATTTAAAACATTTTTTCATAAATTTTTTTTATCGAAAAAATTTTTCTTTCTATTTCGTCCATTTTAAAATATCTTACTAACAGAATTTTCTGTTCCAAACAATTGTTTTTTTTTATGTGAAAAAATAAGACAGATATTTCCTCTACCACAAAGTGGAGGGTATTAAAATACTAAGAAATTAAAGTCATCTGCTTTTAAACATTTAAATTCAAACCGATGTCTACCAAGAAATTAGAACAACAAAAATTCTTCTTTACACTGAAAAAAATAACTATACTGAAATTAAATAAACACTGTCATTAATTTAAGTAAACAATTTTTTTTTAATTTACTTCAACTTATCTTAATATAAGGTGGAGTTACTTAAAACAAAGCAAACAAACTTGAATATAGTACATGCAAATACTTAAAAAAGCACAAGAGTTTTCCTTAATTTGGTTTTTTTAAATTAAGTTAAATATTCTTTACATTTATGACGAATTGATTGCATTTAAGAAGAAAAGGGTTTATTAAAAAATTTTGTTTTACTTAAAAGAAAAAAAATTAAATTGTGTGCAAAAAAAATAAATAAGTACGTAACTTACTTACAAATAGTATAGACATTTTCTAGACCTTGAATCAAATAAGTACTAATCTTTAATTCCAAAACTAATTTTTTTTAATTTAATCAATTTTTGTTTTAATTTAAGAAAAATTAATCTTTATTTTATTGATTGCATTGACTTTATTTGAATCCATAACTTCATCAGTTTAAGAAAGAATTTAATTACCTTAGGGAAAAAATACTTTAGGTATTTTGGGGACCCCATCTGGAGGCCCCATCTGGAGACCCCATGAGACCCTAACTTTAAATCCAAAATTCGATTTTCGCGGAATTTTCAAATGCCTATAACTCTGCAAATACTGCAGATACGAAAAAAAATCTAAAGGCATTTTTGTAGTCCTTAACTTGTAGAACATGACCGCCGAAGACCCGAAAGCTCTCCGAGTTATAGTTCTCGAGTTATTTCATGATCAAATTTCTCAAGACCCCATTCCCATATCTCGAAAACTAAGCAAGATAAAGCGATTCTGACTAAAATTTTGGATCAAAATCACTAGTGACCCTATAATAGTGTACGCAAATACTCATGGGCGGACCCCATATATTGGGGGCCCGTAGGGTCCTCACATTGGGACTCCATAGGGTCCACAGGATCCGTAAGTTTAAGGAAATTTTTACTTATTTTAAAAAAGTGTTTTTCCTCTGGATAAAAACAATTAAACTTGTATTAAGTACAATTTTACTTACTTTTAAGATATATTTAAGTAAATGCATTACTATGTTTTAGGAAAAAATATACTTCGAAGAAGAATTAATATCTTTGGAGCCCTCGCATACCCTTCTTTTTTTAAATAAAGTTCAACATGCTTTAAAAATGGTAAAAAATTTTTTCAGTGTAGTAAATATGCAAGGTACCAATAGAATATATTTTAGTTAAGGTTGACGACTGTCTTTTTTAATTGAAAAAAAGTTTTTTTGTTATAAGCAAATACATATTTTGAGATTTGATCCATGATAAACGACCAATTCATCAATATTCACTAGGATGATTAGACCGGTTTTTCGAAACCGGTTTGAACCGGTTTTTTGTGGATTGCAACGGTCGGTTTTTTTAAAATCTTAACTAGTCGAAAACCGGTTTTTTTACTGTCGAAACCCGGTTTTTTTAAATCACCGTTTTAAAAGCAGTTAAACTCGATATATTTCTTTTAATTGTAATTTGATTACTAAAAAGATGTTCAAAAAAAAATTCAACTGAATGCAAAACAAACAAATAAATAATTTCGACTTTTCCCTTGACCAACCATTTGGAATAACTTTTAATTTGAGTAAAATTATTTTTGGAAGTTTCAAATTAAAAACGTATAAAAAAAATTAGTAAAAAAAATTTTATTGAACATTTTTGTCGACGATCAAAATTTTATTTTTGTTTAGAAATAAAAAAGTTGAAGTAGAACATTTTCCATATAAATTTAAAAAATTTCTAAATACTTTTCATAAAATTCCAATTGTAATTTAAAAATCTCCCTTTGTATTTCAAAATTTTCTAAAGGCTTTTTACAAAATTGCATTTGTATTTAAAAACTTTCTTTTGTATTTCAAAGATTTCCAAATCGTCGCACATTGGGTTCAAATGGTACCAAAGCACAGTGGCCGAAACATCCAATCTAGCGGCGCTTAATTCGGAAATGTAAAATAATAAAGCCCAATGCATATTTGTGATTATAAAACTTATAAAGAATTTAATTTTTAACCATATTTATTTATTTCAGAGCTTTTATTTATTTTGGGAAATTTATGCGAATATCGGGAGGGTGGTCTGTGTGAGGACTAGAAGTAAAAATGTTCCGATTCCGTTAAAATTTAGAGTGATTATTTATGGCTACAAAAAACATTAACCAGACGAATTTCAAGAGGATATTTGTAAAAATACCATTGTTAGGGCTTTTTAGTTAAACCAGAAGGGAAAATTAACATGAGGGCTATGGGATAACATGGACCGATTTTGTCAAAAATTTAATAGGTTTTGTTCTTTCGATAAAAATCTTAAATTTCAAATTTTAGCCAAATCGATTGAATATTGTGGTCTGTATCGCGTTTATACTGTTTATTTGGACAGGCAGATGGACCCTAAATAACCGAACAACTTGCGCGAACTAGCACGCCATACTGAAACGTCACAACAAAAATAACCCAAAATAATAAACAAAACAGGAATTGGACCGAATACGATCGAATTTCAATAGTTGCAGTCCATGAAACTATAGTTTATATCACAAATGTCAACTTCTATAATGTACTAATAATAAACTAGATACGCACAGGCCACAGACATTTATTTTTGAGTTAAAACATACCTTTTACTTTCATTTAAAACTTTTTGGCTCAAAATGTATAAACAATTGACTTAAAAGTGTCAAGAAAAACTCACTGAGTAATTAGGCCCCAAATTCCTTTAATACTGCAGAAAATGTATATTTGATAGCTTACAGCTGTGCGAATATTGAAAGCAAAACAAAAGTAAAAACGTAAATTTTTTCTGTAAAGTATAGCTAAACGATGCAGTGCAAAAACATTTATCTATCTTAATATTTTAATTTTGACTTAAGCGCCGCTAGATCAGTGATTTCGGCCACAGTGCAAAGTGGCGATTAATTGAAATTTATAAATGGAGTTTTTGTTATAAAATTTGGTATGGGGTAAAAGTAGATAAAATTCTGCACCACTGGTTGTCAAAATCAATCAACTAAGTTGTTTACTTTTTTTTCGGTGAGCTGTCAAAGTTAGCAAATTATTGGAGTCTTTGAAAAAACTTAAAAAATTGGAATTTTTTACAATTCAAGCGATTATTAATAGTATTAAATCTTTTAAAAGAAAATCTTTTATAATGGAATCTTCAACATCAGGTATTAAACTAAATTGTAAAATTTTTTTTGTTTATAAAAATTGTGACTTAACATTTTTAATAATTTTTTTAAAAAGGGTCCGAAATTGGGATATTTTCCACATTTAATGGGCCACAAATATTAAGTTAGTAATAGTTGGATTTAGTTTTGTGGTTTTTAAAAAAGTATAGGATATCAGCTTTTATTTAAAAGAAAAAAAAGTCCGGACAATGCCCGGCCCTTTTTTTTTATTCCCATTTTTGTGTAAAAAGTCTTGGTATCATTTATTAAACACGACAATTATATGTGAGTTTATAACCTCCAACTACAGTATGGGTATACTAACTTTGTCATTCCATACGTAACGCATCGAAATATGGGTCTAGGACCCCATAAAGTGTATATTATTGATCACTGATTGATTCTGAGACATTCTGTGACTGACCGTGTGTCCGTCTGTCCGTCTATTGTGGAGCACACCATAAAGTACAAAAAACAAGAGCTAGAATCCTAAAGTTTGTCACAAATATGTATATGCTGGTTAAGTTCTTGAACGAGCAAAATCGGACTAATGGGGAAAAAGTTCCCCCTTGAAGAACTAAAACTACCCCAGAAAAATATTTTTTTACAAGTATTATTTGTATATTTGTTCAATAAATGAATCATTTTAATGCCATTTGAAGTTCATCGAACTGAATTTGAACCAAAGGGGATCAGGAAAGCGAATTTCTTCGGTCCGCCCCTTTTTGGGGGGCGTGTATAGAAAAAATAATTTAAATAATGACACATTTTTAGTAATTAGGTGCAAAAACTGACACCTATTTTTTTGGCAACGTTTATCGCGAGGGGAAGGTGTCCCCCATAGTCTCCCAGTAAACCCTCTCCCCTACGCCAAAAAAACGTCCCCTCCATTTGTTTTTTGTAGCTTTAATACGTGTTCAAGGGTTTCGTGTTTTTTCCAAAAAAAAAAATGACTAAAAGATGAAAAAAAATTTTTTTTGTTGAATTCTTTTTTTCTGAAATGCTGTATTTTTATGTATTTATGATAATTCGTAAATAAAAAAGTATTATATTCCCTTAAATCACTTTTTTCAGATAAATTTGTACATTTATGATATTTTGTGAAAAACAATAATTGGATTTTAAATAAAATTTTTAATAATATAAATACATATAATGCGTTCTTTCTTTAATTACTTTGATAGCACATTATGTACACTTTAATTTCCATTTTTTTTTTATTAATTTATCGATTTTCATTCCAAAGTTACAGCAAAAATTGTGAACTATAACCCTTTTTCCGAAAAACAAAAAAACGCCTAACAGGTTAAACATTTTTTTTTCCAATTTTTTTTTTTTTCAAAAATGTGTATTTTTACGAGTTTATATTAGTTCATTAATAAAAAAATATAATATTCTAAAACTACTGCATATCTGAATTAATCGCCATTTTGGGTACCATCGAACCCACTGTGCGTCGGTGCTCCGACCAAAGCCGCTATGTGTATTTTAAAGTTTGTTGAAGAGATTTTTTAGAACAGCTGAATTTTGTACTTTTGCTATGGTTTTTTGAGTAAAATTAATGGAAATAGAAAATATGCAATATTATTCAAATATTTATGTCCGAAATATTATTTTAAAGCACCCCGAAAGGACCAACTTAAGCTGTTTTAAAGTCTCTTCAAAAAAATTTAAAATACACTTATCGGTTTTGGTCAGAGCACTGACGAAATGCTTTTCAGATTCTCTTTTTTTCAAAATATTTCGTTTCAAAATTTTCTACGTGGTTTTCAGAAGTTTCCATTTGTAACTCAGAAATTTTCATTTGCAATTTGTACAAATAGAAACCTCTGAAATACAATTGAAAATTTTTGAAACATTAATGGAAATTTAGAAATATGAATAAAAATTTCTGAAATATACATAATTAGAACATTTTTTAAATAAAATTTAACATTTCTAAAACATATTTAGAAATTTTTGAAATATAGTTGGAAATTTCTTAAATACAATTTGTATTTTTTGAACTAGAACTTGAAATGGTGTAGACCGATTTTGTTGACAATCTCTGCTTTATAATGGCCGTGATCGTCATTGTTTACCTTATTTTTCAAAAAAACGAAAAAACCGGTTCAACCGGTTTTTTGTCAATTTAAAAAACCGAAACCGGTTTTTTTAAAAAAGCTGATTTTTGAAGTATTCGAAAACCGGTTTTTGAAAAAAATTAAAATCTATTATTTTTAATTCCTATAGTATGACATTCTCCCTTAGATATTAACTAAAGGAATTTTATGACAATAAGTTTTCTTTTTACTAACATAGTATGTATTTTCAAGAGACCAAAGAATGGTTTGGTATTCTTGGTTCTTTGACTTTACAAATTGCTTCCAAAGAATAATTCTGGCTTTTTGTAATCTCTTCAATTGTGTGAGGATTTTTTAAATGAATTAAATTTTTTCTTGTTTTTCTTAATAGCAATAGGAAAAAGATTCTATAGAAAAATTTTTCTGAAACGAGTAATTTTTTTATAGGAGAAATACGATTCTTTTGTGATGTTGGTGTATTAGCTTAAAAGTTACGCAGGACGCCACCTCAAATTGGCTATAAATTATTGGCAAAAAAAAAGAAAATAGGGATTACTGTTTTCATTTTCTTAAAACCAATAAGGTTTACAACTTGGATTTGTAACTAACAGTCCATTTATGTTTTTCAATAAAATAAAATATTTTTAGGGAAAGTCCATTTCTCTACTCAGAAATAAAATTGCCTAAGGGTGGTCTTGCGTAATATAAATTTTTTTTTTATTTATAACATTTTTTTTAACCAATTTTTGTTAAAAAATATTTTCCACATCTACACTTAGCCTGTGTTGTCACTTGATTTTTTTCAGATTTTCTCATTGTACAACAATCAATATTTCTCAGAAATAATTAATATAGACTCAAACCGAACTAAATAAAAATTCAGTTTTAAAATATTTTTTTGAGTGCATTTTTTTGTTTTAATGTAAAAAAATTAGAAGAGCAATATAAAACAAGTAGAAAAGTTAAATTCGACTTGACCGAATCTATGAATACCCTCCACAATGCCCTTTTTAAGTGATAGTAAGTTTTCTAACGTGAAAAAAAATAATATTTTTGATTAGAAATATTTTATTTTGTGTAAAAGAACTTTTTTTAGTAATTTTTGAAAAAAAAAAAAAAAATAATTTGCTAATTTTTTTTTGAGTGTAAATTTTTTGTTGAACCTAAAATTTTTTTTGAGTGTATTTTTTTTTTGTTTTAGTGTAAGAATATTTTTAAGTGACAAAAATACGTTGTAAAATATTTTTGTGACTTACCAATGTTTTTAAAACGGATTTCAACATGTGAATTTAATAGTATGTTTCCAGTGGCATGATTTGGGCAAATCAGAGTGTTTTGAGGAAATCATGTCATTTTCTACATGTTTTCCCATACATTTTTCATATGCGCAAAACATCTCAAATTGGGTGTTTTGGTACAAAACATGTCGACTTTTTAAACTCACCACTTGTTTTGGTCAGTGCAACACTGTATTTTATATTCGAAAATGAAAGCTACTCATTCGTAGTGAGTGTTTGCTAGAAGAAGAAGACATTTTATTTTTTTTTTATTATTAAAATAATTTACAATTAGTTGTTAAACATCTTTATTTAATTATAATAAACTACAAAATTAATTGTTTTTGGTAATTATTTTCCCAATTTTGTTGTTTTAACTCTTTTGTGGAGAAAACGTCAAATAAATTACGAAAATTCGTAATTAGTTTGACGTTGCAAATCACTTCAACTTGAGTGGAAACAGCTCGAAGTGTTTTGCTCAAATCAAGTGTTTTTGATCTGAATGGAAACATGGTTTAAGGTGAAACTAATCTGAAATTCAAGGTTTTGCTAATAACTTTTGAACCACTGGACCGATTTGGCTGAAATTCAACACGAATCAGACCAGTGCACTGTGGCCGAAATCACTGATCTAGCGGCGCTTAAGTCAAAATTAAAAAATTAAGATCGATAAATGTTTTTGCACTGCATCGTTTACCTATACTTTACAGAAAAAATTTACGTTTTTATTTTTGTTTTGCTTTCAATATTCGCACAGCTGTAAGCTGTCAAATATACATTTTCTGCAGCAAGTGTATTAAAGAAATTTGGGGCCTAATTACTCAGTGAGTTTTTCTTGACACTTTTAAGTCAATTGTTTATACATTTTGAGCCAAAAAGTTTTAAATGAAAGTAAAAGGTATGTTTTAACTCAAAAATAAATGTCTGTGGCCTGTGTGTATCTAGTTTATTATTAGTACATTATAGAAGTTGACATTTGTGATATAAACTATAGTTTCATGGACTGCAACTATTGAAATTCGATCGTATTCGGTCCAATTCCTGTTTTGTTTATTATTTTGGGTTATTTTTGTTGTGACGTTTCAGTATGGCGTGCTAGTTCGCGCAAGTTGTTCGGTTATTTAGGGTCCATCTGCCTGTCCAAATAAACAGTATAAACGCGATACAGACCACAATATTCAATCGATTTGGCTAAAATTTGAAATTTAAGATTTTTTATCGAAAGAACAAAACCTATTAAATTTTTGACAAAATCGGTCCATGTTATCCCATAGCCCCCATGTTAATTTTCCCTTCTGGTTTAACTAAAAAGCCCTAACAATGGTATTTTTACAAATATCCTCTTGAAATTCGACTGGTTAATGTTTTTTGTAGCCATAAATAATCACTCTAAATTTTAACGGAATCGGAACATTTTAACTTCTAGTCCTCACACAGACCACCCTCCCGATATTCACATAAATTTCCCAAAATACATAAAAGCTCTGAAATAAATAAATATGGTTAAAAATTAAATTCTTTATAAGTTTTATAATCACAAATATGCATTGGGCTTTATTATTTTACATTTCCGAATTAAGCGCCGCTAGATTGAATGTTTCGGCCGCTGTGCAGTGGAACGAAAAATATATGTGCTAAGCTTCAGCATCCTGTGAATTGCCTTTCGAAAGTGAGCGTCTTTTTTATCTCGTAAATTCACGAAAATTCCAGGCCGAAATTCAGTCTTTTGCTCATAACTTTTGAACCACTGCACAGTGGGTTGAAACATATGTAAACTGGGGATTAATTCAGAAAAGCCCTTTATTATAAATATTTATATTTTTTTAGACTAACTATACATTATTTAGTAAAAAAAAATGTTTTACAAAAAAAAAATTTATGGAAAATATTTTTTTATTAAAAAAGAAGATATAACTTTTTTATAAAAATTGGCTCCTACCGCTCTATCTGCTCCAATAATGCTCCAAGAGATGTCAAATGTGTGACCGACCCCAAATATATTTTCAATCCCAACATTTTTTTAGAATATACCTACCCTCTATCTTCAACCCTTAAGGTGGTCCCTATACAATTGTTTTTTATTTTTTTTAATTTATTTTATGAAATCAGCTCCTACTGCTCCCAGGGTGCGTCTTAGAGTATTAGTCAATAAGGCCGACCCCCATTAATTTTTACCCCCCAACCTTTTTTTTGGAACATACTTATACCTTATCTTCACTCGATAATGGGGCTCCCATACAAAATGTCATTTTTATAAAATCTGCTCATACAGCTCTAACTGCCCCAAGGGTGCCCCAAGAGATTTCGAATATGTGACCGACACCCAATATTTTTTTAACCCAAACATTTTCTTTGAATATACCTACCCTGTATATCTAACCCTTAAGGTGGTCCCCATACACATTTTTTTTTAATGAAATCAGTTGCTGCCGCTCCATGCTGGCTCCTAGAGGGTGAAATGTGAGATCAACTATCATTATTTTTTCATCCCCAACTTTTTTTTCAACCTACGCACCCCGTATCTCCTCTAACTAAGGGGTCTCCCATAATGCCCTTTCTCATATGTTTTTCAGCTTTTTTTAGCAACTGGAGTTCTTTCACAAAAATTTTAATAAGTAAAAAAACGCGGTGCCTCTGCAAAAGTTTTGTATGGAATATATAAGCTAAAATACTATATTAAAATATCACTTAATAAAATTTGCTGGATCGCAACAAGAAATTTGATGAAACTCTGTGTATATATCGAAAAACCCAAAATATGGAGCACTTTTTAAAAAAATATAAAAAATATTTGCAAAACATTTATCTAAAAAAGATTAATGCAATTATGTAGCCAAATACTTGAAGTTGAGGGTTCCATTTTATTAAAATTACTTTTAGAATGCTTAATAAGAATTATCAGCACCCAAAATATCTCAATTTTCATTTTTAGGCACGGCACGAAAAATTTTGAAAAATTATTTGACTTTGACAGCTCACAGTCGATAGAGTAATTTACTCAAAACAAAAGTTTTTGGCAAATAGTGATGTAGAATTTAATTACCTTTCACCCAGTACCACACACGAATGTGTAGGGTAAAGTTCAGCTTTTGAATTAATCCTCACTTTTGGTACATTTCAACCCTCAGTGCACTGGACCGATTTCGCTGGATTGCAATACCAATTTGACCAGGTAAATGCCCAACATATATGCCAAACTGCAGGAGCCTTCGAAAAGTCTTTCAAAAGTAAGCGTGTTTTCAACAGACAGACAGACGGACGGACGGACGGAAGGACATCGCTAGATCGTCTTAAAATCGATCGAGGACCATGAATATATATACTTTATGGGGTCCTAGACCAATATTTCGAGGTGTTACAAACGGAAGGACAAAGTTATATATACCGTCTATCACTAGAGTGGAGGGTATAAAAAATATGATAATTATGTAAATTATGTCGAAGGGGAAATATTCAAATCTAAAAAGTATCAGAAATAACCAGACAAATGGGCAAACCCGTCTCTAGTCGGGGTATCTGGGTATCTTCTGGACTATCACTCTAGTGGCTTTAATCTACTCACCTATTTTTTGTATAAAGGTAAACTAAAAAAAAGGGGTTGAAAAGAGGAAATCCCCCCAGACCAAATTTAAAAAAGAAAAAAAAAATAAAAGGAAAAGAAAAAAAGCAAAGAAGAAAGAATAAAAGACTTTCTAAAAACGTTCAAAGGAAAAAATTTTTGACATCTGAAAATTTATAACTGAAGTTTTATTTATTTCGGTTTGAGTACATATTAATTATTTCTGAGAAATAATAATTTCTGTTGTACAATGACAAAATCTAAAAAAAAAAAATTGACAACACAGGATAAGTGGAGATGTCGACAGCTTTCGGAAGAAGCCACATTTCCTTCGTCAGCACTCTTCGATTGTCACTGTACAAGAAAACAATCTGAACATTTGTAAAGAAAAAATAACAAAAAAATTTATAGGGAAAATCTGAAAATATTTCAAGGAAAAATGTGACTAAACTAGAAAATTTCTTGTGAAAAAATATCTGTCGATCTAGAAGTTCTTGTTATAAAGAGAAATTTTCTTTGGGAAAAATAATTGTGAATCTGAATCTTTTTCTATTGGAAAAATATCTCAGAATCTGAGACTTTTTCTATAGGAAAATGTCTCAGAATCTGAGACTATTTCTATAAGAAAAATGTCTATGAATCTGAGACTTTTTCTATAGGAAAAATATCTCAGAATCTGAGACTTTTTCTATAGGAAAATGTCTGAGAATCTGAAACTTTCTCTATAGGGAAAATGTCGCAGAATCTGAGACTTTTGTAAAGGAAAAATGTCTCAGAATCTGAGACTTTTTCTATGGAAAAAATGTCTCAGAATCTGAGACTTTTTCTATGGAAAAAATGTCTCAGAATCTGAGACTTTTTCTATAGGAAAATGTCTCAGAATCTAAGACTTTTTCTATAGGAAAAATGTCTCAGAATCTGAGACTCTTTCTATGGAAAAAATGTCTCAGAGTAAGAGACTTTTTCTATAAGAAAAATGTTCCAAAATCTAAAACTTTTTCTGACTTGTTTACAAAAAAAGGTCGCAATCCGAGACTTTTTTGATAGGGAAAAGGCCTATGAACATCGTCCGAAAAAATCAAAAAAAGTTGTTAAACACGAACTGGATAATAAATGTTTGAAACTTGAGACTAAATGAAGTAAAACTGCATTTACTGTTTTTCTTTTCGTGACCCTGTTTACTTCAAATTTAAGAGGATTAAATTTTATAAAATATTTTTTTAATATTTGTACTAGGATGTCACTAGTGATAGTAAATGAAAGATTAGGATCTCCCCTAATTTTCTTTTTTTTATTATTTTAACATATCAGAAAAAAGGAGGTAAGTTACGTCTTTTAAAAAATGTATCCTTCAATATCAATCAAAATTTTTAACAAAATATTTTGATAAAATTTTGAAATGACTTTATTCACATCCTTTTATCCTGTTATTGCAAACTAAAAAAATGAAGAAATTAAAAAAATGACATCACCATTGTCATCCTATGACAAGCAAAAATATTTCAAAATGTATCTTTAAGACTTTGAAGTCGAGATGGGCGCGTGAGTGGATTTTGACTCACACTCACTCACGCTCACGCAAAAAATAATCGAATCACTCACTAATCACTCACGCAATTTTTTTTTTACTCACGCTCACTCACATTCACGTGAGTAATAAAAAACTTACTCACGCTCACGCGTGACTCACGCCAGATTCAATCACGCTCACGCGTGAGTCACCCATAATCTACTCACGCAATAACATTTTCTTACCAAAAAGAAAAAAAAAATCCAAAAAATTTTTTTTACAAAAAATTAAAAAAAAAATTGGGCAAATCAAAAAATCTAATCACGCAAACTCACGCAAAAAATAAATGACTCACTCACTAATCACTCACTCAGAATTTTTTTCAACTCACACTCACTCACAATCACGTGATTGAAATGAAAATCACTCACACTCACGCGTGATTCCCGCGTGATTCCCGTGAATCACGCAAATCACGTGACCAGCGCCCATCTCTACTTTGAAGTCCTTTTAAAGGGAAACAGGATTACGAAATGTAACACAGGTCTACTCCATTTGATCGCTACTTTCAGATGTATATTATCCGGTTTATGTTTTATATTGGCTGTCGGACGGTGTTATAATGAAATAATAATATAATAATTTTGAACCCACGATCAAGTGTTTTTATTTATTGTTTTCACTTAATTTCAACCTAACCGAGAACTGGTATCAAAAACTGTCGTCTTGTTGTAGCGAATTCGACCAAGGGTTTTAGTGGGAATCGAACCCACGACCCCTGTTTTAAAAGGTAACACGCTACCATGTATCCTACCATTTCCCCTCTCCCCTCTTGTAAACGCGCATGAACTAAAAAAAGCCTTGATGGTTCCATAATTATGGACCATGTCAACCTTCTTTCGCTTCTGGTTTCATTCCATTCCGATTTCATTTGTTGCACTGTGTAATTGGTCACCAAAATATATGACTAAAATTTATGAAAATGGAAGTTATTCTATGGACATCTTTCGTGAGGGCTGAGGGTATAAATCAGATACCAAAAATAAATTTTTAATCTAAACATTTCATATAAATTGCTTTATATAGAGCAAAATTTTTAACAAAATCGTCTAGGATATTTAGATTCTGCATAAAATTCTAAGAAAAAATGCCGAACAAACCATGTCTCAAAAATCAGTTTTGACCCCCCCAATTTTCAAAAATAGTTTTGTACGATATACGCCTTTTCCATTAATCATCACGAGAAAAAGGGTATTTTTTGACCTGTGATCTTTACATTGTGTACATAGATACACTATGGAGCTATTTAGAAATTCCCATTTACAGTTTTATTAAATTCTAAAATCTCGCGATTTTATTCGCGATTTTCATTTTTTAAAAATCACAAAATATGAAAAAGTATTGTAGTTTGATGAGCGATAACTTCTTAAGTAAATATCCGATTTTAAAAATCAAAATTGAAATTAAAAGCTTAAGTCCTCTACATTAAACTTGAAAGTTAAAAAAAAAAAATTGTGTTATTAAAAAAATGCATTTTAAATGCAAATGCATTTTTTTAGTGCATCTTCGTCAACTTTCACCTCTTTTGACATTTTTACAAAAAAAAAAAATCAGTCATCATTTTAAAACGACACAAAAGTCTTCTATTTTTAATATATTTTTTTAAATTATGCCCATATAAAACGATTTTTTTTTTTTTTTAAATTTGTTAATAAATGATTTTAGGATTTTCAAATCGTTTATCGATGTACTTTGAAGATCTATGTATAGCTCCATAAGTAAACATCGGATTTTGATAATCAAAATTGAAATTGAAAGCTTAAATCCTCTACTTTAAACGAAAAAGTTTTAAAAATTATGGCAAAAAAAGAATGTAGTGTAGTGTAGTTTACTACTTTTTAATTTTTTTGTGGACTTTTAAAAAATTTAAATCGCGAATAAAATCGCGAGTTTTTGTAATTTAGTCAAACTGTAAATAGGAATGTCTAAATGGCTCCTTAGAGTTTCTGGCTTCATAAAAAGCGCCCTCTAGCGGCGGTTTAGAGCAAAATAAATATCAAATATGGATTCCCCGTATCCAAAAATACCAGGTACACCTCTTAATACGAAATAAAGGCAAAATTTATTAGTAAAACAATATATTCCAAATAATAAACCCAGCTAAAAAAGTCGTATATCGTGCAAACTATTTTTGAAAATTGGAGAGGTCAAAACGGATTTTTGAGAAATGGTTTGTTCGGTATTTTTTCTTAGCATTTTATGCAGAATCCAAATATGTTAGACGATTTTGTCGAAAAAAAATTACTCCGCCCTAATATTTATATCCGAATACACACATGTTTAGTACATTGTTGTTACTTGTATTTAGGTCAAATTAAAAATACATACAACAACAATTAAAAACTGACAATAGTAAAATGCTCGACAAAGTATTTAAAAATACTATGAAAAAAAAGGAAATAAAATGAATTTGTTAACAATTTTTTCTTGTATTTTTTAAATGAAAACACAATAAAAACACAGAAATAAAAAAGAACGGAATGAATGAATGAATGAATAAATACTAACGAATCAACATTGTTCCTTGTTTAAAGCCTTAAGCCAAAAAAAAAAAAAAAAACAAAAAAATATCCAAACAAACAACATCTACTAAATTGTACACTTTTTTGCTGTATTTTGTTTTAATTTTGTTAAGTTTTTGTTCTGTGTACAGTTTATAGTTCATCCTGACAATTTGTTACTTTTATTTTTCACTGTTGACAAATGTTTATGTACAGTGATGTTCGAAATTTTATTTACATTACTTAAATTTATGCCAAACAAACTTCAAGAAATGTTTCATTTCAGTGGCGGGTACAGCTTCTGTGTTTGGGGGTGATTTTTTTTACTTCGAATAAAAAAAAAAATGGTCAATTTAAAGTTGTATTTTTTATACTTTTTTTTCCAAAATAAAAGTGATAGACAAGCTATAAAATAATTAAATTTAGTAGCTTTTTCCGAACAACTGCAGCCGAGTTTTCAAAAGAGCTCTGTGCTTCATGATCATATTTCTCTTTAGATCAAGTTTTTTAATTTATTTTAAAAGAAATTTTACATTTTCGTATCCATAGAAAAAGTCTCAGATTTTAAACATTTCGCTACCTCAAAATACGAATATCGTATCTAATTTTCATCAGCGTTTGAAAGGCTACGTTAGCTACCAGTTTTTTTGCTTTTGCTTTTCATATCACTTCAAACAATTTCAATATTATAAGTTATAGCTTTTGTTTACTTTTCTTTTTTGTGTTTGCTTAAACTACAACAACATGAAAGAAACAAAAACTCCAAACAGAGCAGCAGCGGAAAACAAATTTTATTGTTGTAGCCTACAAATATACTACAGTAGTATATTTGTAGGCTACAAATATACTACAATAGTATATTTGTAGGCTACAGTTTAACTACAGTATTACTACAGAATTACTACCTTCACATTGTAAACAAATGTATGTATATAAAAACGTGATCATATTAAAAATTTCGTTAAAATGGTGTAAAATGAATACAACATCGAAAAAGAATAACAATAATTTTAAATAAAATTCTTTTAATTTTGGTCAAAAAAATGTAGAAAAATTTGGAATTTTGTCGAATTTTTCGATATTTTCGAATATGTACGCGATTTTAATATTATCGGTCTAGACGCTCAGAAGTTATGAGCAAAACCGTGACATTAACATTGTGTTAGAGATGGGCGCTGGTCACGTGATTTGCGTGATTCACGTGAATCACGCGTGAGTGATTTTCATCTCAATCACGTGATTGTGAGTGAGTGTGAGCTGAAAAAAAATCTGAGTGAGTGAGTCATTTATCTTTTGCGTGAGTTTGCGTGATTAGATTTTTCGATTAGCCCAATTTTTTTATTTTTTGTAAAAAAAATTTTTTTGGAGTTTTTTTTTTGGTAAGAAAATTTTATTGCGTGAGTAGATTTTGCGTGACTCACGCCTGAGCGTGATTGAATTTGGCGTGAGTAAGATTTTTATTACTCACGTGAATAGTGAGTGAGCGTGAATAAAAAAAATTGCGTGAGTGATTCGATTATTTTTGCGTGAGTGAGTGTAAGTCAAAATCCACGCACGCACCCTTTTCTACACTGGGTTTTTCGAAAATTCACGTGTTGAAAAATACACAAAACATGGACGCGTGAGTGATTTTTGACTCACACTCACTCACGCTCACGACAGGAATTTTTGAATCACGCACATTCACTCACGAGCAATTTTTTTCTACTCACAATCACGTGAGTAAATTTAATAGAACTCACACGTGCACTCACTCAAGCTTCACTCACACTCACGTTGACTCACACTCACGAAACTCTTATTCATACAAAAAAAAATGTAAAAAACTAAAATTTGAAAAATCTTTTAAAATTGTAAACAAAATTTAAAGTTCAGTGTAACTTAAAAAATCGACTCACGCAAAAATCTTACTCACGCACACTCACTCACGCAAGTTTTTTCTCCACTCACACTCACGTGAGTAAAATTGAATTTAGTCACACTCAAGCGTGGTCATGCGTGAATCACGTTCTAATCTGCTCATGTGCCCATCTCTACTTTTAATGACAAGGGTACACCACAACAATGTTTGCCAAAGTTTTTTTTTTTGAGAAGTTGAATTATAATTTTACATTAAAACAATCCAACCCTATTCTTTATACACGTTAAAATAAAACAGTTATGTTAAACAAGATAAGTGTGTGTGTTATAGTTTTATTAAATTTTCTCTTTGTAGGCTACAAAAACAATATTTGTTGGCTACCAAAAATAATTTGTAGGCTACAGGTAGGCAACCAAAAATAATTTGTAGGCTACTTGTAGGCTACACAATTCTAATGTTTTTGTTTTATTTGCTACTTATTCATTTTTAAAAACAATCGTAAGCTCTCGCTACAAAAACAGAAATGTGTAAGTATTAGTAGTTATAGCAATTGAATGATTTACATATTGTTTGTTTTTAGGACTACACATATCGTCAATTTTGGTTGCTTTAGCTACTTTCTTCGTAGTAATTTAAACGCTGATTTTCATCGACAAAAATAATTAGAGTAAAAAACGCTAATAACGTCGTTTTGATTATAATTACATTAAATTTGACGTGGGCTGATGAAAATAGATTACTCAGACTATATTTTTTTTTTTTTTTTTAAAAGAAACAACACTCAGGCAATGCTGCCTATCAATTACTACTGTAACCGTGATGTTTCTTTCGGAAAGGGGATAGAAGAGAGATGAAAGATTTGAAAGATAGAAGGGCTTCAGTATGGCAACACTGTAATTTCGCGTGTTGATAATTTTGAGTACAGTTGTTGCATCGCCATCTGTTATTGATCTGGCGAATTATTTTTGAAGCTGTGTTTATAGCCATTATTTTATTATTTTACTTCGTTGACGTTTTTAGTGCTATTTATCAACGAAGGAGGGTGCTGCGATAGATATTAGTTATAAATAGAAACTAATAAATATCTGAAAAAAATGTTGTTCTGCCTGAGCCGGGAATCGAACCCAGGCTTGCTGGCTAGTAGTCCAACGCGCTAACCACTAAGCCACAGCACCCACAAAACTGGAGAGAATCCATTTTAAAGATATTTCATATTTAAAACCGTCTCCTGAAATTTCTGTTTTGCTACATACGACAATCGTATTTTGAGGTAGCGAGTTGTTGGATGAAAAATTCTCAATCTGAGACTAGAAGAAATTCCTCCTACATAGAAATATCAGATTCTGAGACATTTTTCTTAAAGAAATGCTTTTTATATTAGAAAAATGTCTTAAAATCTAAGACTTTTTTATACCCTTCACTCTGGTGATAGAGGGTATATATAAGTTTGTCATTCCGTATGTAACACATTGAAATATTGGTTTAGGACCCCATAAAATATATAAATTCATGATCCTTGATCGATTTTAAGTCGATCTGGCGATGTCCGAACCTGATGTATTTTAAAAAATGTAAAGGTACATCTAAAATTATAGTGAATTTTACATAAAAAAATGCTATAACTTAACACCTATTAAATGAATGTGAACGAAACTTGAAATTTAATGTAATTTTATCATTCCTAACACTCACAAAAAATTTGGGCGGAATCGCACAATGGGGTGAGGCACCAAAAATTTAACCCACAATTTAAAAATGATTAATCTTGGCTTATGGTTGACATATTCAAATAAAATTGTAAATAGATTTATATTTTATTGTTACCAGCGTTTTTCTGGTTATTTTGGTACTAATTATGGCAAAATCGGTTCAGAGGTTAAGAAGATATGAGTAATTGAGGTGAGTTTCAATATAAACCTCCTTGATATGGCGACGCAGCGCGCCATTTTGTAGTTTTTGATGTTTTTTTGGCTTGTTGACTTGTTAGTTGTTATTTGCATCAATAGAAGTAAAAATACATAGTATGTGTCATACACGTGGTTACCTTTATATAATTTTCATAATTTTTATATAATTTTCATACATACTACTTATAAAATATTTTTTTTTGTTTTTTTTAATATTTACATTGCACTATGGTTCTGATCATCACTTTTCTTGGCCAAAATTACAAAAATGGAAAAATTCTTGGTTTGAATAAGGTTTTGTGTTAAAAATTGTTATAGTTTTTTTGTTTTCCATGTACAATATTATAAGAAATTTGTTGTAAACTCAAAAAAATAATTGAACAAATTTTAAAAAATACGTTTTTTTCTATTTTTAGCTAAATTTGTTTTTGAACGGTAAATGAGTGTATCCAAAAACAAAATATGTTTTCTGTTGTTTGTAAGTGTTTACGATTTTCTATAAAATCAATTTTGAGAAAATTGAATTTTGGCCAAGAAAGGTCGTCTGCGAAACCTCAGTGGATTGGTCAACATTGTGGAGGGTCTTTAAAGATTCGGCACAGCCGAATATAGCTTTCTTACTTGTTAAATAAAAAATGTCTCAGAATCTGAGAGATTTTTCCTATTAAAAATGTTCGGATTCTAAGAACTTTTTTCCACAGAAAAACTGTTCAGATTCCTAAATCCTTTACTATAAAAAAGTCTCATACTCTAAAGCATTTTTGAGATATTTTTCCTATAGAAAAGTTCTCAGATTCTTTCATTTTTTCGTATTGAAACATTTGTAGATTCATAGAACTTTTTCTGCTGGAATAGTCTCAGATTCTGAGACCATTTTCCTATTGAAAAAGTCTCAGACTCTGTTGCTTTTTCCTATAGAAAAAGTCGGAGATTTTGAGAACCTTTCCTACAGAAAGTGTCAGATTTTGAGATGCTTTTCCGAAAAAAAAAAAATCTCAAGTTATGGAACCTTTTTCGTATATAGAAAAAGTCTAAGATTCTGTCACTTTTTCCGAAAGAAAAAGTCTCGGATTCTGAGACCTTTGCGAAAACTCTTAATTCTGAGTCCTGTTTCCTATAGAAAAATTCTCAGATTCAGAATTTTTTCCTATAGCACAAATCTCAAATTCTATGATTCTGAGATCTTATTCCTATAAAAAAAGTCTAATATCCGAAGCCATTTTTCCTATCGAAAAGGTCTCAGATTCTTAATACTTCTTCCAATAGAATAAGTTTTAACTTCTAAGAATTTTATTCAACAGAAAAATCTCAGTTTTTGTGTCCGTTTTCCTTTCGAGAAAGTCTTAGATTCTAAAATCTTTTTCCTAAAAAATAAATCTCAAGTTAAGAGATTCTGAGTAATTTTACTTCAAAAATCTTTTATCATGTCAACAAAAAGTGGTTGTGTTTGTTGAATTTCTTTGTTGAAAAAAAAATTTCATTTGTCAGATCAACAAATTGTGTTTGTGTATGTTGAATTTCTTTGTTGAAAAAAAAAATATGATTTTTTACATTTGTCAGATCAACAAATGTGTTTGTGTTTGTTGAATTTCTTTGTTAAAAAAAACAAAATTCTTTTTTCAACAATCAGAATTTACAAAACGTTTGTTAATATTACAAATTTCCGTATAGGAGCACCTTCAGTGAAAAAATTAATTGTATTCGCAAATATGGGGGTCAATATAACAATTCGTTTTTTTCTGTGTAGGAAAAGGCCAAGTCATTTTTTTTATGCCAAAATTGGCAATATTTTCTTTTTAATAAGAACTTCCTGATTGACAGATATTTTTCCACAAAAGATATTCAGATTTAGTCACATTTTGCCTTAAAAATTTTCAGATTTTCTCTATAAAAATTTTTAGATTTTTCCTTTAAAAATGTTCAGATTTTTTTTTATGAAAAATTTTCGGATTTCAAAATATTTTTCCGTTGGAAATTTTTTTAGAACACTTCAACACTTCATTCTTTCTACTTTTCCTTTTTTTAAGTTTTGTCTGGAGGGAGGATTTCCCCTTTTGCCCTCCCCTTGGAGCCTTCATTAGCAAAACGTTAAAAGCGGTAAATCAATCCAGCGACGTTATATTGGATTTTGAACGTCAGAGCAAATTTTTATTCTTTTAGGCCTAAAACTTTATGTGGTACAAATTTGAGGTGAATCAGATTAAATTAACCCGTGGCGCCCGGCGATCAAAGTTTTGGATTTTTGAAAATTTTTAGAAAAAAAAACTATGACTTGCGACTAGAGATGGGCACGTGAGTGGTTTTTGACTCACACTCACTCACGCTCACGACAGGAATTTTTGAAGCACGCACACTCACTCACGACCATACTTTTTCTACTCACACTCACTCACAATCACGTGAGTAAATATAATACAACTCACACTCACGTGCACTCACGCAAGCTTCACTCACACTCACGTTGAATCACACTCACGAAACTCTTATTTATAAAAAAAAAAAATTCAAAAACTAAAATATCAAAAATCTTTAAAATTTTTCAGCAAAATTTTAAGTTCAGCGAAATTTTACATTTTTTTTTGCTTTTTAAAGCCAAATTTTACAATATTTTGTTGCTTTTTTTGAAGAGCAAATAAATCATGCAAACTCACGCAAAACAATTGACTCACGCACACTCACTCACTCACTCAATTTTTTTTTCCACTCACACTCACTCACAATCACGTGAGTAAAATTGAATTCAGTCACGCGTGAATCACGTGAATCACGCTCTAATCTGCTCATGTGCCCATCTCTACTTGCGACACATCACACATATTAATTTTGATGCGC
The DNA here is from genome assembly GCA_963921195.1 of Pegoplata infirma. Lineage (NCBI taxonomy): Eukaryota > Metazoa > Arthropoda > Insecta > Diptera > Anthomyiidae > Pegoplata > Pegoplata infirma. The sequence goes on from OY992539.1 coordinate 82,874,808, forward strand.
TGAACACGAATATCAAAGAATTTTTAAAGTCGGCCAAAAGGTTTTCAATAATGCTACTTGAAATTTGCAAAAAAGGCGGTTTTTTTCCTACATTCTAGAAATTAAAAAAAAAAAAAAATAAATCACAAAATTTCTTACCCTTGACCCTCTCAAAGAGCTTGACACAATATTTCATTCAAAATTAATTTGAGCCACATCCGATCATTTTAACACATGGCGCCCTTCAATCAAAGATTTACATTTTTGGGAAATTTCCACCAAAATTTTAGATTTTTGAAAATTAAAAAATATCTCGCGATACATTATTTTTATTAATTTTGGCATGCTGAATACCAATATCAAAAAATATCAAATCGGTAAAACAGTTTTTGAGTTATCGCCATTTGAAATTTGTCAAAAAACTTCATAAAATGGCGGTGCCAATAAAAATTTATTTCTTGTTTGGGCAAAGTACAAGATTTTTGGTTAAAAACAGGAAAATTGTTCAATATTAGTTGAACGGGATTACAAGGCATTTTACGAAGCGTTTTACCAGTTTTTTTTAGTGTAGGACAAAATCTTTTAGAATCAAAAAATTGCATATGAAAAACTTCAATGGCATTAAAATCGAAGGCATTTTCTAACTTAATCTGATAACTTTTCTCATCTTCTATGGAAAAAGTATTTTCTCATATATTTTTTTATGGAAAAATGTTTCATAACTCCAGACTTTATCTTTGGATAATATTTTGATACCTATTTGCCTCAGAATGTAAAAATTTTTTGATAGAAAAACTATCTCAAATTTTACGAATTTTTCTGTCGGAAAAATGTTTAAGAATCTTATAAATTATATAAAACAAAATCGTTTCCTTAAAAAATAGTTTCAGGATCTGACGAACATTTTTCTGGAAAAAATTTTGTCTTTCTTTCAGAATCTGAGATTTTTTAATGGGAAATATATTTCAGAATCTTAGAATTTTTACAATGTACAAAGGTTTCAGAATATAAGAATTTTTCTTTGTAAAAAATTCTTTAAAATCTTTCTTTGTAAAAAATTCTTTAAAATTTGGAATTTTTTTATAGAAAAAAAATTATAAAACTCTGCAAGTTTTTTTCTGATAGGAAAACTGTTTCTATAGAAAACTATATTAGGAGGAAAGTTTTTTTATGAAAAAACTCTCAAAATCTGAACATTTCTTTGATGAACGATTTTGACAGTTTTTCTAGAGAAAATGTGTCTTTGAATCCGTAAGTTTTTCTTTTGAAAAATGTCTTAGAACCTTATATTTTTTTAAAAATATTGCAGAATCTATGAAATTGCCTTAGAAAACCGTAATTTTTTTTCTCAAATGAAAAATGCTAAAAAATTTAAGATTTTATTTTTAGAAAATTGTATCAGAATTTATTTTAAGGAAAAATATTTTAGAAAGAGAAATTTTTTTATAATCTTAGATTTTTCATTTTTTTAAAGTTCTAAGAAGCTGAGAATTACTTTTAAATATTATTTGAGAATTTTTCTATAAGAAAAGTGCTTGTGAATTTGTAACTTTTTATAAAGAAAGAATGTATCCGAAACTCAGATTATTTAAAAACAAGTAGAAAAGTTAAATTCGACTTGGCCGAATCTATGAATACCCTCCACAATGGCCATTTTAAGTGATAGTAAATTCTCTAACGTGAAAAAATAACAGTTATGATGAGAAATATTTTATTTTGTGAAAAAAATTTTTTTTTTAGTAATTTTTGAAAAAAAAAAAAAATACTAATTTTTTTTTTGAGTGTAAAATTTTTTCGAATTTTACATTCAAAAAAAAATTTACTATTTTTTTTTTTTTTTGAGTGTAAAATTTTTTCGTAATTTTACATTAAAAAAAAAAAAATTACTAATTTTTTTTTGAGTGTAAAATTTTTTTTTAAGTGTAAAATTTTTTCGAGTGTATTTTTTTTTTGTTTTGGTATAAAAATATTTTTGAGTGACAAAAATACGTTTTAAAATATTTTTGTGTCTTACCAATGGTTTTAAAACAGGTTTAATGGGTTTTCACCACGTGAATTTAGGTTAGGTTAGGTTAGGGTGGCGGTGCCAGATGGGCACTCCGCATAGACCAGTTGGTCCATAGCGATACCACAAAACTCTTTCCGCTTATCGATGTAAACTAAATACATTGACCTTCATCGCGAAGTGTTTCAAACTCTTCAGGTCTATCCTCGTAATTTCCTCCAAAGTCTCGAACTGTGAACTTCCCATAATTGATAGTCGAGTTCGTGCCAAAGCCGGGCAGTGACACAGGATGTGTTCAATGGTCTCCTCGACGTCTGGTGTCTCGCACCTTTTACAGCTTGCGTCCGTAATAAGATTCATGTTCTTGGCATGTTTTCCGACAAGACAGTGTCCCGTTATTAGACCTGTCAACATACGACATTCTATTCTCGTAAGTGTTAGTAAGAATTTTGTTCTTCCTAAATCATAGCGTGGCCATAAAATTCTGCTTATACGACTTGTCCTAAGTTCCTTCCATCTTCGATTTGCCTTGGCGACAGTAAGGGTATTTCGTTTTAGTTTGTAATGCTGGAGTGGCGGTGAAAGCATTATGGTGGTACCTATGCCATCTGCTCCAAGTTTCGCGAGTTCATCTGCTTTCTCGTTTCCTTCTATTCCTTCGTGCCCTGGTACCCATAATAAGGTAACTTCATTATTCAAGCAAAGTTGTTTTAAATTCTCGTAACACTTTAAAACCGTTTTCGATTTAATTTGGTAGCTCAAGAGTGCTTTTAGAGCAGCTTGACTATCCACGTAGAAATTAAGGGTTGCACCTTTTTCCTTTGCCATAAATTCCACAGCTTTTGATATAGCAGCTATCTCAGCCTGAAAGATACTCGAGTCTGCGGGTAATTTAAAAGATAAGTGTTGGTCTAGTTCCAATATTGTGAAACCAGCTCCCACACCATGCGATTGCTTCGATCCATCAGTAAAGATATTTATTGAGTTCGCAGGAGGGCCCTGCCAGATCGACCAGAATTCTCGATCCGGAAATCTGACTTCATATTTCCGGTCGAAAACTAGTTTGGGCACTGTGTAATCAGAGTCAATACGGTCCATATTAGCAATGTTACTGTGTCCAAAGTTGCGATACTTGAACCAATTTGACTCTTTGAGTCTGAGGCAAGCCTTGTAAGCCTCGCCCTTAGCAAAGAGATCAATTGGTAATAAGTGCAATAAAGTGTCGATAGAGTCGGCTGATGTTGTTCTCAAAGCGCCAGTGATACTCCGTCCCATTTGCCGTTGAAGCTTCTGAAACATTTTAAGCGTCACATCCTTTTCGAGTGCCTTATGCCAGACTAAAACTCCATAGAGTAAGATTGGTCTTACGATTGAAGTATAAATCCAGTAAGTGACTTTAGGTTCTAGACCCCAGGTACTGCCGAACATTTTCTTACACGCGTAATACGCGTTGTTTGCCTTTTTTACCCTTTCTTCAGAGTTCTTGTTCCAGAACAGCTTACTGTCCAAGAACACTCCAAGAAATTTGGCATGCGGTGATATTGGAATTTCAACTCCTCCCACTCGAACCCTTCTAAATTCTGGGATTTTGTATTTTCTAGTAAAAAGGACCATTTCCGTTTTCTGCGGGTTGACATTAAGTCCATTTCCTGAAGCCCACTTCCACATAGCCTTAAGTGAGCCCTCTAAAATCTCGGATATAGTATCCAGATATTTGCCACATGATAGAATAACCACATCATCAGCGTATGCTATTGTTGTGGTTCCTAAAGTCTTTAGTTCCTTTAAAATGGGGTCCAACACCAGAAGCCAGAGCAGTGGTGACAGAACCCCACCTTGTGGTGTTCCTCTAGTAGCGTAACGGGATGTTTTTGCATGACCCCATTCGGCCGTTATTTCCCGACATGAAAGCATTTGCTCTATCCATTTACTCAAACAGCTGTTAGTTGAAGCCTTGTTCAAAGCATCAACGATCGTTTCCGTATTTACATTGTTAAAAGCCCCTTCTATATCCAGAAATGCTGCAAGAGCAAATTCCTTATACTCCAGGGATGCTTCTACCTTCTGTACAAGTGAATGAAGCGCAGTCTCTATGGATTTACCCTGCTGGTAAGCATGCTGTGCATCCGATAGAAAATTCGTACCTAAATGCTCTCGTATATATAGATCAATTATCCTTTCCAGTGTTTTTAAAAGAAAAGATGTCAAACTGATTGGTCTGTAATCTTTTGCCGTCGCGTGGTTAAGTTTACCGCTTTTGGGCAAGTATATAATACTTGCTTTCCTCCATCCTTTTGGTATATAGCAAAATTTCAGGCATGCAGTAAAAATCGATAATAGATGCGGAATTAAAATACTGGAGACGTTCTGAAGCATTGCCGGAATAATGCCGTCAGGTCCAGGTGATTTGTATGGTTTGAATGAAGCTAGAGCCCATTTTATTCGGTCCGCAGTTAAACAATTTTCTGGAATAATTGAGGGATTATCGCGGATTACATTCACTGCAATTGGATTTATCCTACATCCCGGAAAGTGTGTCGTAAGTAGAACATCAAGTGTTTCATCTGCACTTTCTGTCCATGTATCATCACTTTTTTTCAGTAGGATTGGTGGAATGTTCTTCTTCGATAAAATTTTTCTTAGCCTTGCAGCCTCAGTGGTATGTTCAATATTGCTACACAGGTTTTCCCAGCTAATTTTTTTCGATTTCCGTATTAGCTTTTTGAAGCTTTTTAGTTCACTTCTATATTGCGCCCATCTGTCATCTGTGTTGCCCCGTCTAGCGTGCTTAAATAAGTCCTGCACTAAACTACGAGCGTTTGATAGTTCTCTAGACCACCACGGAGGTTGGGGTTTCTTGCGACTATACCTTAAGGGGCAAGATTTTTCAAAGGATTCGCGTAAAATTGACGTAAGATTATCATTTACTAGTTCTATAGTATTATCATCTAAAATTTCTCGTTTTGGTAGAGCACCCATTTTCTTGTTTACTAAACTACTATATTTACCCCAGTTTGTTTTCTCAGGGTTTCTATACGGTTTATTCGTCATTAAATTTTCCAGCTTTACCTTAAAACTTAAATATTTGTGATCCGAGCAAGAAGCCTTTTCAAGGATTCCCCACTCGACTATGTTCAAATCAGGTTTATTAGTGAATAGTGTTAGGTCTAAAACATTTTTACTTGTAGGACCTATAAAAGTAGGTTCTGAACCATTATTCGCAATGTTAATATCAGTATCCTTTATGTATTGGAATAAGTCTTCCCCCCTTTCGTTAGTATCTGAGGAGCCCCATAAAGTGTTATGCGCATTTGCGTCACAACCTATGATAATGTACTCACCCATTTTTTCGCGAAGTAAAACTTGTAGATCTAGCGGAGGTGATTCTTTGTCATGCGCCATATACGAGGACACTAGATAGATGGTCCTTCGCCCAATTTTGCATAGAGTTGTAGTCAAATCGTTGGTACTGTATTGCTGTAGAAGAAGTGCTTTTAGTGACTTTCTTGCCAAAATGGCTGAGCGTTTCCTACCTTCAGCTTGCGAGAAAAATAGATCATAGTCTGTTGTCGTGAGCCCTTTAATTTCACCCGTAGCGTCCACCCATGGCTCTTGGATGAGCGCTACATCAAATGACCCTTCCACTAGGGTCATAAGTAGTGCCGCCGAAGCTGCTCTACTGTGATGCAAGTTGATCTGGATCAGCTTCATCATTGGTGGGTGGTATAGTTTCGTTGGTGGGTGGCTTGCCCACCTCTTGATCAAACTCTTCTAGCGTGATGTTTGTAGTGGCTTCCAAGAGAAGATCCAGATCTCGTTCAACCTCACCATTTTCCAATGCGTGTGGATTGTTGTCACTTGGACTTCTTCGTTTGAGTCGCAGATACACTACCGACATACCCCAACGCATTTTTCCAAACCTCGGATAAAGGATATCCTCAGCCTGCTTGTTTATTTGCAGGATGAAGGTATACCCTTTATCCTTGTCAGTCTTTGGTAAAACCTTCAAAAACGCGCCAGTCATCGGTAGGTATATCCGGGTTTTGGCGTTGAAGCAGCTGTAAGGCAGAAGTTTGGGAGAATAGTGCTGGGAATACCACTTTTGCCTTCGGGGCAGTTGGTATTCTGTTTCTCGGTACGATTTCAAGATCTGCACCCTCCCATAAAGGCTCAAGTGCCTTATCAGCATCTTTTACCCATATGAGAGAATGCATATCATCACAACACAACAGTTTTATATTACTCATCCAGCCAGCACCATCAAAACTGGGCATCGGCTTATTCGGGTTTACTTCCATGTACTCGATCATCATCTGAATGAGCTTGGCCTGCACCTTTAACCAATTCTCAAGGACAATTTGACCAAGAGGGTGGCCATGGTCTACCAACGCGACCAGAAGATCGTTTTTCACAACCTCACTTGCTGTCTTGCTCGTTGTTGGTTGAAGCTCTATCTGCCGACCCTTTTTAGACTTCTGGTCATCAGCATTTTCATCTGACGACCTTTGCCTTTTGAGGATACCTGCACCTAGAACTTCTTCTTCCACGGCATTAGCAAAATGAGAATTGGCATTTTGGTACTTTTTTATTTTCTCGAAATGTTTGCGGTTCGATTCGATTACCTTAGTAGCCCATTTAAGATCTTCAATCTCTTTGGGAGTCTGCTGAGAAATTTCAATTGAATCCAAACGTTTTTTTATTAATAGAGCGGCTTTGTATTGGCGCATATGTTTTCGTCCTCCTTGAGAAGTTGGTGCCACATCTGTTTTAGCCGTTTCTGCCGGTGGTGGGGAAAGCAGGAGCTCTTCCTCTAAAGCGGCATCGGTTTTCAATTTGGCATCCATTATCTGAAAGAGACATTTTACATTTCGCTCACTAGTATATAAAAGGGGGGAAAAAAAAAAAAAAAAAACACAACAAAAATGTTGTTCCCCTTTTAACCGTGATCTTGTTATATTATTTAAAATATTATTATTGTTATTATTATTATTATTATTATTATTATTATTATTATTATTATTATTATTATTATTATTATTATTATTATTATTATTATTATTATTATTATTATTATTATTATTATTATTATTATTATTATTATTATTATTATTATTATTATTATTATTATTATTATTATTATTATTATTATTATTATTATTATTATTATTATTATTATTATTATTATTATTATTATTATTATTATTATTATTATTATTATTATTATTATTATTATTATTATTATTATTATTATTATTATTATTATTATTATTATTATTATTATTATTATTATTATTATTATTATTATTATTATTATTATTATTATTATTATTATTATTATTATTATTATTATTATTATTATTATTATTATTATTATTATTATTATTATTATTATTATTATTATTATTATTATTATTATTATTATTATTATTATTATTATTATTATTATTATTATTATTATTATTATTATTATTATTATTATTATTATTATTATTATTATTATTATTATTATTATTATTATTATTATTATTATTATTATTATTATTATTATTATTATTATTATTATTATTATTATTATTATTATTATTATTATTATTAATATTATTATTATTATTTTTATTTACTCTCAATGTTACATTGGATTCTAGTTTAAAAGTACTTTTACACGGTTTACACATAAACAAAGCGTAAAATATACTTAAAGCTATAATATACTTAAAGCTTAAAAATTATAATAAACAGCCTTCTTATTCATTGTTGTTCCATCAAGTAACTTCTTTGGTGTTGTGAAGTGCTGGTTCTGTTGGTCATTCATAGATCTTTGGTTGGTTGTTAATATATTGACGGATTGAGATTTCTATTTGATGTTGGTTTAGGCTGACTTAATGTGAAATATGTATAATTTTTCTGCCAGAAACTGCATAGGACGCTAATGTTCTTTAAACTGAGCTTTTTCATGTGACTTCTTGGCAGTCCAGCTTAAGAGGACTCATGGAAAGTCTCATGAGTAACACTTTTTGCAGGTGAAGCTGTAGATTTAGTTTTGCTTCATTATTTAATCATCTTCTTTGGTGGTTTTCGCTTCGGTCAATTGAACAATATTTTAAACTGGTAGACATAACGCAATTTGTTTAGTGAAATACAAATTATTAGATGCGTCTCCTATCCTGTTCTGCTTGAGTGGACTTCTGTAAACTTTCAGGAGCAACACTTTCGGCAGTAAAAGCCGTGGATGTTTTTGACTTTATTGTATCAGCAGCAGTAAAGCAAATCCTTGACCAGTTTTCACCTCCAAATCTAATGGGATCTCCTTGTGGATATCTCAAGATTTCACAAAATATTATTTTAATATATTTTAATAAAATTTTTATTAAATTTTTTAATAAAATTTTTATTTTTTCCGAAAAATTATTATTATTATTATTATTATTATTATTATTATTATTATTATTATTATTATTATTATTATTATTATTATTATTATTATTATTATTATTATTATTATTATTATTATTATTATTATTATTATTATTATTATTATTATTATTATTATTATTATTATTATTATTATTATTATTATTATTATTATTATTATTATTATTATTATTATTATTATTATTATTATTATTATTATTATTATTATTATTATTTTTCCCCGTGTACCAATGATTGGTTTGCAACTCAATTGTGTGATTGTTATCTTCACGCAACCCAGCTGATAACCAAACATATGATAAGTAATGGAAAAGACTTTTAAGCTTCCGATAAATTATTTGTCACCACTAGGTGTAGGTGCTATACCTTTGTGTTCCTCGCACTTAGATATCCATACCTACACACTATACTGGTGTCATCCTACTCACTCTTGCTTTAAAGCAAATGGCAAAAACAGAAAAGAACCGCTTAAATGCTGTATGTGTGCGTAAAGAGTAATTCACATCACTTACACCATTAAAATCAGTTTATCTTGTAATTCGCCGTAAGAGAGCCGAATAGGATAAAAAGAATAAAAATCGAAAAAAAACTTAAAAACCTTTTATACACCAAAACTTTAAATTTTAAAATTTCACTCACTCAGTTGATTTTTTTTATATTCACTTTCACGTTTAGATTCTGTTTTATTTTGTTGATAAAAATATCACACAAATGAATTTTTTTAAAACTTTTAAACACAGTTTAGTTGATTTTTTACAGAGCGACCGTATAAGCACGTCTACTGCATTCAATTTAAACTTAGCGAAAAAAACCACGTGAATTTAAGGTGAAGCTAATTTTATATTCACGGTTTTCTAATAACTTTTGAACCACTGCACCGATTTGGGTGAAATTCAATACGAACTGGGCTGGAGGAACGAAAAATATATATGCCAAGCTTCAGCATCCTCAGAATTGATTTTCGAAAGTTATAGTGCTTTTTATCTCATAAATTCACGAAAAACCCTTGCCGAAATTCAGTCTTTTGCTCATAACTTTTGAACCACTGGACCGATTTCGCTGGATTGCAATACCAACCTGACCAGGTAAATGCCCAACATATATGCCAAACTTCAGGAGCCTCCGTAAAGTCTTTAAAAAGTTAGCGTGTTTTCAACAGACAGACAGACGGACAGACAGACAGACGGACGGATGGACGGACGGACATCGCTAGATCGTCTTAAAATCGATCGAGGAATATATATACTTTATGGGGTCCTAGACCAATATTTCGAGGTGTTACAAACGGAATGACAAACTTATATATACCCTCTATCACTAGAGTGGAGGGTATAAAAAAAGGCTAAGCATCTTAGACATTTTCTATAAAATAATTTTGAGTTCTGAATTTTTTTTAAGATGTGAGAATTTTAGAACTTTCTTGAATAAAAAGGGTTTTAGAAGAATCTGAACATTTTTTTAAAGGCAAATGTCTAAGAAAAATATTATTTTTTTACATGAAAAATATTTTAGAATGTAAAATTTTTTCTTTAGTAAAAATGTCTCTATATCAGGGAAATTTTGTAAAGGAAAAAAAGTCGGAATATTGAAAGTGTCACAATTAAAAACCATATTTATATGCTCGAAAATATATAAAAAAAATTCTTAAAATTACTAGGTACAGAACAATTTTACTTTAAAGTATTATTGACAAAAACTATTAAAAACGGCTATTCCAAAAGGCAAAAAGCGGGATGAAGCGGGACTTTTGCTTAAAAATCGGGACGGGAATCAAAGCGGGATCAGACATCAAAAAGCGGGATAATCCCGCTGAAATCGGGATTGTTGGTCAGGTTATTCATACGACTTGTCGTACATTTTTTTAACCCAAAAATCATGCAATATTTTAAGCAAAATAATATAAATTGGCAAACACGGATGCGTATGAGTAATGTTTCTGTAAATGTACAATTTTGTAACACTAATACGATATGTTGTACAAATTTTAAACCTAAAAGCATGCAATATATATTTTTTATACCCTCCACTTAGTGATAGAGGGTATATATAAGTTTGTCATTCCGTTTGTAACTCATCGAAATATCGGTCTGGGACCCCATAAAGTATATATATTCATGATGCCCGATCGATTTTAAGACATTCTAGCGATGTCCGTCTGTCCGTCTGTCCGTCTGTCCGTCTGTCCGTCTGTCCGTCTGTCCGTCTGTCCGTCTGTCCGTCTGTCCGTCTGTCCGTCTGTCCGTCTGTCCGTCTGTCCGTCTGTCCGTCTGTCCGTCTGTCCGTCTGTCTGTCTGTCTGTGGAAAATGCTCTCGCGGACAAAATATTGCACAGAGATGGCTGAAACTTAACATAAATATTGGAAGTTCTCCCGAGAAGTTTGGTATTGCATTTGAGCAATATCGGTTCAGCGGTTCAAAAGTTATGAACGAAAATGTAAGCACACCTCAAAAATTTCAGTACATTCAACATAACCTAGAAATACAAAATTCTTTAATTCGGCTTCTGGTTGACATATGTGAACATAATTGAACACCAAATGGTATTTAAACAAGTTCGAACATATTTTTTGACAAAAAAAGAAAAAAATCGCGGATTTTTTTTTTACCAAAATTTTTTTTCGCGGAAATTTTTTTAAAATTTTTTTTTTTTTCAAAAGTAATTTCCTATTAAATAAAGTTGTTTGCAATAATCTTTTTGAAATTGTGGAGGGTATCACTACATTCGGCAAGGCCGAATTTAACTTTTTTACTTGTTTAAATATCAAATTGGGTTTGTGGTGGCGTATGATCAATTTTGTATAATATTAAAATTCTTAGCACTCATGCGGCCATATCTTCGGAAGTATCTATCGGATTTCTTCAATTCAAAAAGCATTCGATTCAGGCGATAGTCTTACTTTATAATAATGTAATAAAAAAAAATATTTTTAAAAAAAGTGCATTTTTGATGCAAATGCATTTTTTGGATGCATTTTTTAAAACTTTCTCCCCCTTCAATTTTTTTTAAACCTACATAAATCGAAAATATAGCATTTTTTACACAAAATTGCGTACAGATTTTTTTGTGACGGAGTTTCGTAAAAATTTTGTAATATTTTTAAAAATACCTTATTGGTTTTTCCATACAATTTTTTCATAAAATTCATAAAATAACAAAAAAAAATTTTAGTCTAAGGAAAAGCTACTTAAGCATTTTTTAAAAAAATTACGAAAATTTTGTGAAACGCCGTCACAAAAAAATAATGTACTCAATTTTATGTAAAAAATGCTATATTTTCAATTAATGCAGGTTTCAAACAAATTGAAGGGAGAGAAAGTTTTAAAAAATGCATCCAAAAATTGCATTTGCATCAAAGATTCATTTTTTTTAAAAAATATTTTTTGTTAGTGCATTGGTATAAAAACGGATAATCAGTTGAATCGAATGCTTTTTGAGTCGTAGAAGTCCGATGGATACTTTCGAAAAAATGGCTTTTTAAAGTTATATACTTTTTTGATAAAATTCCAAAATAAACATTAAATAGATTTTTTGTATGGAAAAAATCAAATATGTAAGTAGTTTTAAAAAAATCACGAAAATTTTTTGAAACGCCGTCACAAAAAAACGGTACTCAATTTTGTGTAAAAAATGCCATATTTTCGAATTAAGCAGGTTTCAAAAAAATTGAAGGGGGAGAAAGTTTTGAAAAATGCATCAAAAAATTGCATTTGCATCAAAAATGCACTTTTTTTGGAAAAACTTTTTTTTTTATTGCATTGGTATAAAAAAGGACGAACGTTTGAATCAAATGCTTTTTGAATCGTAGAAATCTGATAGATACTTTAGAAGATATGGCTCTTCAAATTAACATACTTTTTTGATTTTTTAAATTTTTGGAGAAAATTAAATTCGCGAAAAAATCGCGATTTTTTTAAAATTAAAAAAACTGAAAATGGATATGTTTTATTAGCTTTATGGAGAATGCATACCGTTAATATAAAGAAAATCGAAAGACCTAAGGTCAGAAAATAGCATTTTTTATGTGTTTTCTTGTGGATTTTGTGATATGCTTATTGTATGTTATTTCAGAAAAAATTATAAAAGAAATCTGGACTTGATTTGACCCATTTTTTAACTAAATAAAGTTAATCCAAATCTTAATCCGGTCTGCAAAAAACAGGGCTATTATTTCAGAATTTTTCTATTAGAAAAGTGTATGAGAATTTGTAACTTTTTATATAGAAAGAATGTATCCGAATCTCAGATTATTTCTTTAAAAAAAGTCTAAGCATCTGAGACATTTTCTATAATAAAATTTTGAATTCGGAAGTTTTTTTTAATATTTGAGAATTTTAGAACTTTCTTGTATGAAAAGGGTTTTAGAAGAATCTGAACATTTTTTTACAGGCAAATGTGTCAGAAAAAGATTTTTTTTACATGAAAAATATTTTAGAATGTAAAATTTTTTCTTTAGTAAAAATGTCTCTACATCGGAGAAATTTTGTTAAGGAAAATTTTTTTTCGGAATATTGAAAGTGATACAATTAAAAATCAAATCATATGCTCAAAAATATTTTAAAAAAATCTCCCTAAAATTATTTGGTACAGAACAGTTTTAACTTTAAAATATTATTGAAAAAAACTATTAAAAACTGCAATTTCAAAAGCCAAAAAGCGGGTTAAAGCGGAACGAAGTGGGACTTTTGCTTAAAAAGCGGGACGGGAATCAAAGACATCAAAAATCGGGATAATCCCGCTAAAAGCGGGATTGTTGGTCAGGTTATTCATACGACTTGTCGTACATTTTTTAAACCTAAAAATCATGCAATATTTCAAGCAAAATAATATAAATTGGCAAACACGGATGCGTATGAATAATGTTTCTGTAAATGTACAATTTTGAAACACTTATACGATACGTTGTACATATTTTAAACCTACAAGCATGCAATATATATTTTTTTAAATATCAAATTGGAATTTTGGTGGCGTATGAGCAATATTTTAAGCAAAATAATATAAATTGGCAAACACGGATGCGTATGAGTAATGTTTCTGTATTTGTACAATTTTGTAACACTCATACGATATGTTGTACAAATTTTAAACCTAAAAGCATGCAATATTTATTTTTTTAAATATCAAATTGGGATTGTGGTGGCGTATGAGTAATTTTGTATAATATTAAAATTCTTAGCACTCATGCGACATGTTGGACTTATTTTAAATATGAAAGCTTGGTTTGCATTTTTTTTATACCCTCCACCCTAGTGATTGAGGGTACATATAAGTTTGTCATTCAGTTTGTAACACCTCTAGGACCAATATTTCGAGGTGTTACAAATGATCCTAGATCAATTCTAAGACGATCTAGGGATGTATGTCTGTCTGTTGAAAACAGCCTAACTTTTGAAAGACTTTACAGAGGCTCTTGAAGTTTGTCATATATGTTGGGTATTGACCTGGTCAGATTGGTATTGCAATCCAGCGAAATCGGTCCAGTGGTTCAGGAGTAATGGGCAAAATACTGAATTTCTGCAAGAGTTTTTCGTGAATTTACGAGATAAAAACGCTTACGTTCGAAAGGCAATTCTGAGGATGCTGAAGCTTTGTCGTTCCTCTTGCCTAGTTCGTGTTGAATTTCATCCAAATCGGTCTAGTGGTTCAAAAGTTATTAGCAAAACCGTGAATTTAAGATTAGTTTCACCTTAAATACACGTGTAGAAAACGTTAACATGTTTTAAAAACATTGGTAAGTCACAAAAATATTTTAAAACGTATTTTTGCCACTCAAAAATATTTTTACACTAAAAAAAAATTGCAATCGAAAAAAATTTTACATTCAAAAAAAAAAAAAATTTAGTTAATTATTTTTTTTTTCAAAAATTACTTGGAAAACCGGTTTCTCGGTTAACCGAAAATAAGCTTTTTCGGTTAGCCGGTTTTCTCGGTTAACCGGTTTTCTCAGTTAACCGGTTTTCTCGGTTAAACCGGAATAAAAAACCGGTTATCCGTTTATTTTCTTCTTCAACTGACAACCCCAAAAAATACTTTAAAACAGGCTAATGTTTACTAAATACAAAATCGAATATAACTTATATTAACATATTGGTTTCTTTCGGAAAGTTTGGCAACTGCTACCCTTAAAAAATATAGCGGTATTTAAATATGACAAAAAATATTTTAAAATTTCTTTCTCACGGATTTTTAAGGTGTTTTCATAGAAATTTTGAAGTATAAACCCTTAATATTTGCAAAAATATTCCGTTTTGAATGTATTTATAAAACCGGTTAACCGATAGAAAAAAACCGGATTTCGGTGCACCGGAAATTTACAATTCCGGTTAACCGGTTTGAAAAACCGAAATTTTGGGAAATAACCGGTTTTTTGGTTAACCGGAGAATCGGTTTATAAACACTAATCATAACAAATCTGAAATGTCTCCTTTTTTACGGCAATTTAAATTGTATAATAAATATGCCTGAACACTTTTTTAAGAATTTCCCTGTAATTCCTCGCGTTGCCAAATAATTTTTTTGATACCCTCCAACCACAGTATGGGGGTATACTCACTTTGTCATTCCGTTTGTAACACATCGAAATATCGGTCGGGGACCATGATCGATTCTAAGACATTCTGTGAATGTCCGTCCGTCCGTCTGTAGATATCACGATGCAGTCCAAAATAAAACAGCTAGCCTCCTGGCACGAATATGTCTTATGGTCCTAGGCAGGTCAAGTTCGTAAATGGGCAAAATCGGACAAGGGGGAAAAAGTTCCCCCTTGAGGAACTAAACCAACCTTTGAAAAACACGATTTTTTTACGTGTTTTTTATATTTTTGTTAAACAAATAAAACAAATTTGTGTAAGAAGAAGTTCAGAGTACTGTACTAGGACCGGGGGGACTAAAAAATTTAGTTTTCCCCCCCGCCCCCTTTTTAGGGCGTGGATAAAAAAAATAGTTTAAATAATTATAAAATTGTATTATTTTAGTGCAAAAAGCATAACAAATAAATTAGTAAATTTTTTTCTAGAGGGGGAGATGTCCCCCACTGCCCCCGCCGACTGTTTTTTCAATGTGAAGTCTAACAGAGTACTATGCTTTATCAAAAACAAAATTTCTTAAAATTGGCCTCAATTAGTACTAGAAAATTAAATAATCTATTAATAAAACCAAATTTCATCAAAATCGGTTCAGTAGTTTTTGCTGTAAAACGGCTGCCGATTTTGTTCTTAAAAATTCTAGTTGACCAAATTTTGTGTTATAAAATTTGTAAGATATTAAAATAATTTATCTTTCAAATAAAAAAAAATTGAAAAATATTGCTTAGCTAAACAGAAAGGAATATCGTCAGGCATCGTGGGCGAATATAAGGCAAATCAGAACTCAAGAATCTGGAAGAAATCGCAGTTATGGAACTTATGTCAGTTAAACTGTTTGCAATATGGAATAACATGTTTTATCCTAATCGCTGAAGGAACATGTGGTATAGCTGTGGACCAGCCAGTCTATGCAAGATGTTCAAAATTGGGAGCTCCCCCACCCCTAACCTAACAGTTTTTAACGATTTTGTTTTCCTTAGAAATCGGCATCCAATCCATTAAAACTAAAGACTTCAACTTTTTGCTGTAAAACTTCTATTGTGAAACAACATCCAAAACCTTTTGGAATTTATAAAAATATTTCAAGTCGCTATTGTTTTATTTGTCACTGTTATATTTTGGTAGGGAATGCATTTGTTCTGTATTATGGCGCATTTGTTTGCATATCAACTAAATAACTCACATGACGGCATGATGATCTGTGTTGACTTCGTTAACACCTGAGCTTGAAGGCTTATAAGTCCATACATGCACAACAGCTCTTAAACTAACACATATGTAGATACAACTACACATATGTAGGTACACATATACACCAAAAGACAATCAAAATTTTGAATTCAGCAAATAAAACAAGAAACAAACGAGAAACAGAAGCAACTCAAATCAATTCTTTAGCTCCAAGGACTATTCCAAATGTATTTTTTTTTTGTTTTGATGTTTTTTTTTTTTTGTCAGTTTTGTCAGTTTTGTTAATAGTGTAGATAGAAATATACAATTCATATATACACCGAATGACTTTAATCTTTATAGCTTAGAATATATTTTTGTACCTTCAATTGGTAGAAGAGGGTATATACATAAGTTTGTCGTTCCGTTTGTAAGTCATCGAAATATAGGTCTGGGACCTTATGAAGTTCCCATGAAGCCTGTCCGTCTGACTGTCTGTTGAAATGGCGATCGCGGCCAAAATATTACATAGATATGGCTGAAACGTAACATATTTTCTTTTTTTTCACCCCAAAAGTTTGGTGTTGCTTTAGAGCAGCGGTTACCAACCTTTTTGGTTCGCGTACCCCTAATTTTAAATTTTTTTAGCCGCGTACCCCCCAACAAGTTTTTTGTTTTTGTCAAAATACTTCAAATATAAATATGGTTTGAAATTTAAAACAAATTAGGTCGAGTTTAAATTGACTGAGATAAGGTCCTTTTAGTTAAAATAAACACACTTTTTCCAAAAAAAAAAATCACTTTCTTTTTACTCCGAGTTGATCCTGAGTCATTAAAATATTTAATTTTTGGATTTTTGTAAAAAGTATTGTACATTAACTTAACAAAACATCAAAAAATATAAATATCGATCAAAAATTTGTGATTAATACTGTAAAGATGTACCATATATTTTTGGAGGGTACCTACTTTAAAGTAATTTTTTTTTTTAATTTCTGAAAATTTTATTAAACAAATCTCCCAAAACTACCATTTTTTACATGCCATCTATTAAATACATCATAAAAAATAAATATTTAAAAATGTAGGGGTCCCAAGTATCAATTTATTTTTGTAGCTAATTGAGTTTCACGGATTTCAAGGAATTCGATCAACTTTGAATAAAAAGATAGTGAACATTTTTTGAAAAAAGTGTGTTTTTTTAATTATAGGACCGTAGCTTAGCCAATTTTAAACCGACTCTCAATCTTATGGTTTTGTTTAAGAGGTAAAACATATCGTCACCAAAAATGCAAAAGGCCCTAAATAATATTTTACAGGAGAAATCAAAAAATATGAAAAAAATTTTTTGTTTAGTTACGCCCATTGCCGATTGCACAAATCACATGTTTTTTTAATTTTGGCTATAAAATCCCTAATTTTTATTATACAGCCCTAATTTTTTGTAGAGACGTGCATATTGATAAAATAATCTAGAACCAGTCAAAAAACTGGGGGGTAATTGAGTAATGCGATCCGAAAGAAACTGTTCGAATTCGGAAAATTTTTTTCCTTTGTAAAATGTAATTCGCTATGAAAAAAATATTTTTTTTTGTTTATTTTTAGAATGAAAGGATAAACATTAATATGCAAAAAGATTTTCGATCGGATAAAAATTATTTTAGGTACTTTAAATGGAAACAAAAATTTCGTTCGAATAGCTTCTCTTTTCGAATCGAAATACACAATTACCCCCATGATTTTGATTAGGTGATTTTTTTTGCATTTTAGGTGACGATATATCTTTCACACAAAAACAAATAATGCGTTATACAACAATAAAGTTATAATTTTTTTAAAGTTTTAATTTAGGAAGTACCCAGCAAAACTTAGATTACCAAATAAGGTATAAAATAAGGTATAGGATCTCTTATTTTATACATTGCAGCATTGATGATTTTAACAGGCGATGAGACTCAAAGTAATGCATCCACATTATCACAAAGAATACCAGTAAGGTATAAAATAAGTCATACATTTATAACGAAGAATACGAGTATGGTGTAAAATATATGATATTTTATAGGTTACGAGTAAGGTATATAATATAGCATACCAGAACGTAATATATAAGGTGTTACGAGTAGTGAAAAAGTAATTTTGTATTAAATTTACTCACGTGATTGTAAGTGAGTGTAAGTAGATAAAATATGCTCGTGAGTGTGTGTCGTTAGAAATTTCTTGTCGTGAGCCCATCTCTAGTTTAAACTTATGCATTTTTTTTATAAAATAATTATTTTTTATGTTATTGTAATGCATTATGCATCCAATTATAAAGAATGCATTATTTCAAATTTTCAAATAATACATAATGTAACCAAATATAAGTCATCCATGATTTAATGTTTAGAAATAATAAATATGAAATACATTTTTTCCAATAATCATGCATTACGTGGCAAATTATTAGGAATGCATTATTTTTCACTTTAAAATAATACGTTGTGGAACAAATGTTTGGTAAGACATCCTAAAATAATGCTACAAATAAGGTATATACATTACCTGGTAATGTGTTATATAATCACTACCCATTACCAAAGTTTTGCTGGGTACTTAGTGGTGAGATCGAGAAACATATGAGTTTTTCCGTACTTTATGGACTCCAACCAACTAATTTTTTTATATGGGCACCCCTGCATTTGAATTCTGAATAAACGGAATTTTAAAAAAATGCACAAAAAATAACTAAAATTTCGCGTACCCCCGCGGGCAGTTTCGCGTACCCCCTGGTGGTACGCGTACCATAGGTTGGTAACCGCTGCTTTAGAGCAAAATTGGTTCAGCGGTTCAAAAGTTATGAGGAAAAATGTAGGGACACCTCGAAAATTTTGGTATATTCCACATAACTTAAAAATAAAAAAATCATTTAATTTAGCAGGTGGTTGACATATGGGGCGAAACGCGACAACGGTCCACATCAAAAAACCGATTTAAGTATAATTTTGCCAAAATGTTAGGAAAACAGTAGGTAGTCTAAAGTTCAAATAAAAAATGCCTGCGAATTTTGTACTCTTGCCCAAAACATTAAATCATGATAATGTTTTGAGGAAGATTTGGGTGTACTTGCCAAAGCAAAGTTTTTTTAGAAAAAATAATGTTATATTACTTCGCTATTCCATGCACAACAAATTGAAATATCAGTCGAGGACCCCATTAAAAAGAGTTGTACATTTCGTTATTGAGTGCAAAAATTAATGCAAAAAAGTGTTTTTACATTTTGGAGAGTATAAAAGATTCGGCACCAAAGAATATACCACTCTCATTTGTTTAATGTACATTTTATAAACAAATGGAAAATTTTTATGTGAAAAGCTTAGACTTGTGAAAAAGTAGTTTTAGTAAAAAAATTATTTTTTTCACGAAAGACAAAATTATGTTAAAAAAAATTAAATGAACCCAAAATTTTTGTTGAAAAAAAATATTGATGAAAAAAAGTTTATGATGGAAAGGAAAATTTTTTGATGTAAAAAAAAATTGATGAAAAAAAAAATATGAAAAAAAATATTTTTAATAAAATTGATAATAAAAAATTTGATAAAAAAATTTGATGAAAAAAATTATGATAAAAAAAATTTATGAAAAAAAAAATTTGGTGAAAAAAAATTGATTAAAAAAAAAATTAATGAAAAAAAATTTATGAAGTAAAATTTGATGAAAAAACAAAAAAATCGATGAAAAACAAAATTTGAAGAAAAAAAAATTTTTTGATGAAAAAAAAAAAATTGAAAAAAAATTAATAAAAAAATTGATGATAAAAAATTTGATGAAAAAAAAATTTGATTAAAGAAATTTTATAAAAAAAATGATAAAAAAAAGTTTAATGAAAAAAAAAATTTATGAAAAAAAAAAAATTGATGAAAAAAAAAGTTTGATGATAGAAAAAAAATTGGTGAAAAAAAAAATTTATGAAAAAAAAAAATATTTTTTGTTGAAAAATAATTATGTTACTTTTTATTCACCAGCTGGTGAAAAACGGTTTTATTCCCCTACGAGGTGAATTATTATCCAAGTTACAAACACAAGTTATAAAAATTTTTGGTTTTAAGAAAATGAAAATAGTAATTCTCATTTTCTTTTTCATTATTTGTTAGCTTATATAGTCAAACTGAGGTGGCGTCCTGCAACTTTTTTAAAATTAGACACTAGCCTAAAAACATTATCATGTTAAAAAATGTTGTTTAAAATATTTTAAGAGTTACAGAGATGGGAAGTATATTTTTTTTTGCAAAGATCATATTTGGTTGAATTTTTATTGACACTTTGATGTGATGAAAATTTGTTTTTAAAAAACGATTTTTAAAGTGTTTTTGATGGTCTTGTTAATAGCATTGGTGGTTTTTTAAAATAATATAAATTTGACCTAAAATTCAAGGTCAAATTATAAAAAAAAAAATGTTATCTTGCAAAGCGCCTATTTTGAGATTTTTTTAACTAATTGTTAGTTTATTAGAAAGCTTGACGTTTTTTACATTTAAAAACATTTTGCAAAAAATGGATATTTTTGTTCGCGTAAATTTATAAAAAGAAAAAAAAAACATAAATTATTTTTTTCCACCCCAAATAATCTACTTAACAGTGAGAAGGGCATCAATACATTCGGCAAGGCCGAATTTTTGACTTGTTGTTAATGCTAAAAGCACTAAGGAGTGACAAATTTATTTCAAAATTTTATTTGTTTTAATTTAAATTGTGTTGAAAACGGCTTGTTAAGATCTATCATTCATTCTTATGAGATGGTTATGTCAGCAATTTATTTGTCATCAGATTAAGAAACTTGTATTCTCATATTCTTTTAGTTAGTTGTTTAAAATTTTCGACTTTGCTTTCGCAATTTTAGTTCTTTTAATTGATGGCAAACTCGTATAATCACATTTGATTTAATTAACGCTTCTATGTATTTTTTTACGCGGCTCAAAAGAAATGAACAAAAATTTATGGATAACTTGAAAATGTTGATGTATTTCACATAACCTACACTGAAAAAGAAAAAACTATTGTAAAACTAAAAAATAGCAAACATTTTTTTGGGAATGACATCCATAGAGGCCAATTTTGGTCTGTGGTTTCCTTCCTTCTCTCCATTCAATTTGTTCTTACTCAAGAAACGCATTTTTATGTTTCCCACTTTGACACTTGGATGAATGAGATTAGTAGCCAAGGGTTTATATCTCGTAGGTCCTGAAGATCCTGAAAGACATAAGAACCTAAACATTTAAATCTTCTAAATGCAAATGCAGGGCATTCACATAAGAAATGGAAGCTGTCCTCTACAGATTCATTGCACCATCTGCAAGTATCGTTTGACATAACCCCCATTCTCACCATGTGTTTCGCTAGTTTATTATGCCCCGTGATAAGGTTTATTACTGATCTTATCTGTCTTCTGTCCATATCCAGAAGAATTTTGCTGTTACCTTGCGATTTTTCGTCCCATATTCTTGTGACCAGGTACCCAGCACAGTCGTATATTATGCTGCTCCCTGAGAACTTTTAGCTCTCTGTGGCAGCGGCTGACTACCTTGGAGTTGATATTATCCGTAGTTAACGCCTTTAAAGCTGCTTGGCAGTCGATGAAGAAAGCAGTATCGCCGTAGAATATTGGCCTCATCGAGATTAGCTCCGCTGCCTTGGCGATCGCATAGATCTCCGTCTGAAAAATGCTGCAATCATTCTCCAAGCGGAAAGATTCATCAATACACTCAAAATAATACATTAGTAGATTTACTAATTTTTTTTTTGCTAATGGTGGTTAGCTAACTTTTAGCAAATTTTTAGTTGAGATTAGCATGTTAGCTAAAATATCTTGTAAACTTAATTTAGCGCATTAGCAATTTTAAACAAAATTTGAGCTAATTTTTTTTGCTAAATTTAGAATTGAGTTGACCAAATTTTTACAAGCTTTTTTGCTAATATTAGCAAAATAAATGGTATTTTTTTTTTTCAGAAAACTTAAAATGGCGCTATCTTGGAAACTAAGCCAGATAGAGCAAAATGGAGACCATTTTTGGTTTTCGAGCTCTCCATAGTATCGCCGGCCCTCTTCACATGTGTGGACCCTAATGGGCCCTAACTTTGGATCCAAAAAAGATTGCATTCCCGAAAATTCTAAAATGCTCATATCTGGGTAAATATTGCCGACACAACAAAAAGTCCAACACTATTTTTGTAGCTTTAAACACGTAGAACAAGACCGCAAAATAGTCAAGAGCTCTCCGAGTAATATTTTTTAAGTTATCGAGTTTTTTAATTCTCAAGACCCCAATGGTCCCCTATAATCACGTATCTCAAAAACTAAGCAAGGTAGAGCGAAACGGACACAAATTTTGGATCAAAAACTATGAAGATTTTTAAGGAACCCAACTAGGTCTAGGCCCATTGGGGTCTGGACCTATCGAGTCCGAACCCAATTGGGTCCTCAGATGTGTATGAACTAAGTTCAAAAAAAAAAAAATTTTGTTAACTAATTATTGGCAAACATTTTTGCTAACTTTAGCAAAAAAATTGTGGGTTCAAAATCAGCAAATTTTCTTGTAGGTTTACATGCTTTTTTTGCTAACATTACATTTTTTTTTTTTTTGAGTGTACTTAACTCAGTGTGTGATAATTTACAATTAAATTTTTTTACGCATTTTGCACTTATTGCAGGAACTTTTGATCTTCGGCAACCCTTAGTGAAATTTGATTCAGAAAATTTTTGTAAAACATTTTAACCCTTTAAACGCACGTTTTATTGATGTTCTATAAAGATAAGGACCAAAATTACCTCTAAAAATTAAAGTTTGAGGGCTAATATATTCAAAGAAAAGATTCACCATCAAATTTCACTGAAGACATATCTCAACATTATTAACCTCAGAATTATATTTAATACTTTTTTTTGGACTTAACCAAAACGCCTTTGAAAAAAATTTAAAAACGTCAGTGGGCCATAAAAAAAGAACTCGTTTTCAAAACCCTTCAGAGGGTTGGTCTTCTATTTGAATACTTTAATTTTTTTTTTGGTGCCGTTGAAGATACCCTCGTAGACCCCAAATTTGTTGAACAGTGTAATATATAAACTTAATGGGGCCATCGACCGATATTTAATTTGTTTTACATAGAATATCAGATAACATAATTTTTTCTAAAAAAAGCTTTACTTTTGCAATTACACCCAAATCTTTAGCAAAACATTATCATGATTTAATGTTTTGGGCATGAGTACAAAATTCCTAGGCATTAGTAAACAATTTGAAAACATCAAATGTTGTTTTTTAATGTGACACTTTTGGCTGTATTAATGTAGCACATTTCCAGAAACTTCTAGCTTAAAAGAAATTTATTAAAGTCGTTTCTATTTAAAATTCTTTTCAAAGTTTTGGCCGTAAAACTTATAAAAGACATGGACGAAAACGCTTTACATCAGCACACTTTTCGTCAATAGTCCATTGTTACTTGTCCATCAATTTAATCATCAATTTTAAAAAAGTGAGAGTGTTTGTGTTACAACGCCAAATTCATAAGTTTATTTTAGTTCACATGAATAGTTTAAGTATTTATATAACAAAAAAATATACAAGATAAAATATGTAGTTGATTGATGAATTTATTTTTTAGTTTTAAAACAAAGAAGAAAAAAGTTAAATTCGGACTTATCGAATGTATGAATACCCTCCATAATGTAAAAATGCCTGCGAATTTTAAATCATGATAATGTTTTGCGTAAGATTTTGGTGTACTTGCCGAAGCAAAGTTTTTTTTAGAAAAAAATAATGTTATATTACTTTGCTATTCCATGCAAAACGAATTGAAATGTCAGTCGAGGACCCCATTAAAAAACTTAAAGAGCTGTACATTTCGTAAGTGAGTGCAAAAATTAATGCAAAAAAGTGTTTTTACATTTTGGAGAGTATAAAAATATCGGATCCAAAGAAAATAACACTCTCATTCGTTTTATGTACATTTGATAAACACATGGAAAATTTTTATGCGAAAAGCTTAGACTTGGTAAAAAAGTAGTTTTGGTAAAAAAATGATTTTTTTTTTCACGAATAACAAAACTATGTTAAAAAAAATTTAATGAACCCGGCTAAAAATAAATGTGTATGTTCATATATGCTTATATATAGATCTTTATACGATCATATATGAAATATATGGAAACATATATGTGACCATATATGCAAGAAACGATCCCACCCGAGTAAAAAAGATCTGATATAATCATATATGCTATTATATAATTATTTATATTTATATATGGTTATGCATGAACATTGATATGGACATATAAGTTTA
Source organism: Pegoplata infirma (assembly GCA_963921195.1). Lineage (NCBI taxonomy): Eukaryota > Metazoa > Arthropoda > Insecta > Diptera > Anthomyiidae > Pegoplata > Pegoplata infirma. The sequence goes on from OY992539.1 coordinate 82,899,298, forward strand.
TATATAGCATTGTATTTTTCCTTATTTTTTAAAATGATAACATACATATTCATATCTATTTACATACCGATCTATATGAAATTAGATATGACATATAATGTCGGGAATTTTTAGATATGGCAGATAAAAAGATATATGATTTTATTTATAATTATATCCCGAAAAAATTTTTCTAAATTTTCTAAGTCCCGAACAATTAAATAAAAATTAAAAAATTTTCAAGTCCTAAAAAATTTTATGAAAATTTTCCAAAGTCCCGGAGTAAAAAAGTCATTTGGAGTAAAAAAATCATTGAAAATGTTTTTAGGAGAAATTTTATTTTTTTTTGAAAAATTTTTAAGTTCCGAAAAAATGTTTTTAAATTTTCTAATACTCAAAAATTTTTTGGAATTTTTAAATCCCTTAAAAATGATTTTAGAAAAAAAAACAAGTGAGAGTGTTAAATTCGGCTGTGCCGAATCTATAATACCCTCCAACATATAAAAAGAATTAAAAAAAATTGCAGGGGCGTTTTTTATGGGGGGGGGGGGGTCAGAAGGGCTCATTAGGGGACACATAAACCCATGCGGTAAATTTTTACAAATTTATTTATTATGCTTTTTCAGATTAAGTAATACAATTTTATCATTATTTAAAAACATTTTTAATATCCACGCCCACAAAAGGGGGCGGGCAAAAAAAACGATTTTGTTTATTTCCTTAGTCCAATTGCAGGACCTTGAACTTTTTCTGACATCAAATTGTTTCATTTGCTTAACAAAAATACAAAAAACCTGTGAAAATATGGCGTTTTTCAGAGGTCAGTTAAGTTCTATAAGGGGTAACTTTTTCCCCCCTGGTCCGATTTTGCCCATTTACGAACTTAAACTGCCTAGGACCAAAAGATATATTCCTGCCAAACTTAACGAGTCTATCTCTTTTATGTTGGACTGCATCGTGTCTTATACAGACGGACGGACGGACGGACATACGGACATTCTAGAAAAGTCTTAGAATCGATCATAGATCAATAATATATATACTTTCCGTGGTCCGCGACCGATATTTCGATGCGTTACAAACGGAATGACAAAGTGAGTATACCCCCATACTGTAGTTGGAGGGTATAATTACAAATTTTTAATAATTTGCTAAGTCCCGAAAAAATTCCAAAGAATGCAATAAAAACTCTTCTAATTGATAATGTATCCAATCTGATAAAATAATTTCTAATTTCACGTTTAAAATTCCAAAAAAATTCACCACATTTCATCTAATTATATAAAAATTTATCTAATTTTAACAGATAAGATATGATTTAATACAATTAGATAGACCCATTTTTGGGATCAAACTTAATCAAATTTGATATTATTTTATCAAAAATAATAGAATTTGATACAATCGTATAATATTCGATCCGCCAATTTTCGGATCAAAATTAATATGGATTTACATAAAAGCATATCTGTTCATATATAATTAAATATTGCGTCATATAACTTTTTTTTATTCGGGCATATATGTGGCCGTATATAAAATATGTGCCATATATGATATCATATATGGAAACATATATGTTATCATAAAATGTTAAATTTTAGTGCATGTGTGTGAAAATATCAACCGGAATTACAAAATAAAAGTTTTGTACGATTGAAATTATATTTTATTACCATATTTATATCTTAATACCGATTCGTATCAATAATTTAAAAAATATTGTTTCCTAGTTGCAAAATATTCTGATTAAAACAGTTACTTTTACATAAAGAAAATGGAAAAGGTAAGTTTTTATTAGAATTTTAAATGAATTTAGAATTTTAAAATCATATGTATTATTTTTTTCCAGTTCATCGTCATAACAAGTATAAGCGTGGACATTTTATTCCAAAACAAGATCATATTCAAAATGAGTAAATGAACATACGTCGCAAATACAATAATACCCAGCAAAAAAAGTGCGGAGTACTTCTATTTGGAGTGCTTTAAAACTATAAAAAATGTAATGAAATACAACAAAAATAACAAAAAACACAAGAAAAAAACACACAAACAGTTTTTTCTACTCCATAAAAAGTTGTTATTCAGCACTTAACTCATTACCTTCCGCGACACTCCCATACAAAAGTAAGTAGATATTCAGTAGATAAGAAGTACTCCGAGCTTTCAAACAACTTCCAACTACTTCCACGGAGTAGTTCTTATCTACTGAATATCTACTTACATTTGTATGGAGGTGTCGCGATAGGTAATGAGTTAAGTGCTGAAAATCTATGTTTTCTGGAGTAGAAAAAACTGTTTGTGTGTTTTTGTCTTGTGTTTTTTGTTATTATTGTTGTGTTTCATTACATTTGTTTTAGTTTTAAAGCACTCCACTGAGAAGTGGTAATGACTTTTTTTGCAGGGTATAGAGTGCTTTGATGTTGAAGAAAATTAAACTACGCAGCTTCGTTAATCTCGTGCAACTTCGTGGAGAGGGCATATGCACCACCATTATGTTTTCACTGCGATTGCAATACTGCAAACTATTTTGAAATCCCTTAATGTCGCCATAACAAATTGGAAATGATAGATCGTATGAGCAGTTTTGAGGCCGAGTAACGTTAAGCTCACTCAACTTGGAGAAGAGGACATATGCACCACCAGAAATGTTATCACTACGATTCCAACACTATAAATTATTTCGAAATCCCTTACTGTAGCAAATTGGAAAAGGAAAGAACGTATGTATAAGAAGTTTGAAGGCCGAGTTACTAGAAAATTCAACCATGCGGAGGTACGTTAAGCTCGCTTAACTTGGAGCAGAGGGCATATGCACGACCATAACGTTATCACTACGGTTCCAACACTACAAACTATTTTGAAATCGCTTACTATCGCCATAGCAAATCGAAATGAAAAGAACGATCAGTTTTAAGGTTGAGTAACGATTTAGGAAGGACAACGTTTTTATACAATTACAAGAAAGCTGTCTATAAGCGAAAGTGACAATCTGGCACATTGTCACCATGATGTAAGTAGAAATAGTTTTTATCCCAGTCCTTCAAATATCCTTACAAACATAATGTAAGTAGAAATAGTTTTTATCCCTATCCTACAAATATTCTTACAAACATAACCCAGCAAGATAAAATACATACTACTGAATATATTGCTTTTAATCAAAGTCTTAAGTAATTATTTGCTTGCTATGAATTTTGATGCATGCATTTAGTAGTAGCAAGTTATTTTTTGCTGGAATAAAAATGAAATGTGTAATAATTTTTAATATTTTTTCAGATGGATTTCTAAAAGACAATATATCTTTCCTTAAAAAGCATTCCATAGTCTTTAGCATCCAATGGGCTTAAGCATCCCATGGTCTTAACAAAATACACTCCAACATGTATGTATGTAACTAGCAGTATCTAGCCAATCTTTAAAGGTAGATGGTTGCTTCGTTAAATGACATCCGTGTTATCATTAACCTATTAGCACCAAATGCTATCGTTGGTAATATTTTAATACAATAAAAATTCTAGAAATATCTTAATTATTAATATTATTTTATATCCTTTTTTAGATTTTGACTATAAATATTGTAAAAAAGAGGCTTATACCATAACAAAAACGCTAAGTCTGAAGATAATCGGAATTAACACTAAAACAAGAAAACACAAAGAAAATCAACGTTCCTTTAATAAGCCCTTTGTTCGCATCTTTCGATATCAATTGAAAAACTTGATATATAAGATCTTTTATGTTCAATTTATTTTGTTGACTATCAAAATGTATTCTCATATCTATAAGTTAAATTATTTATTTTTATATGGTCACCAAAAATGCAAACGATAGTAACTAAAAAATTAAAATCATAAAATTAATTTAAAATGAAAAAAAATAAAAAAAATATAAAAAAGAATGTAAAACAAATTGAAAACAACATCATATATGATCCCATATATGATTCAATATATTATACAATATATGATTCAATATATGATCTAATATATGATCACATATATTGGATCATATATGACCGTGTCTTATATAAGCGCCAATTTTGGAATATGTTCATATATGAGACCATATTTGATACTATATATGATACTGTATATGGTCTCATATATGATATTATATATGATTATATACAACATTTTTAGCCGGGAACCCAAAATTTTTGGTGGAAAAAAATTTTGATGAAAAAAAGTTTTTGATGAATTTTTTTGATGAAAAGAAAAATTTTTGATGCAAAAAAAATTGATGAAAAAAAAATTTTTTTTGGTGAAAAAAAATTGATAATAAAAAATTTTATAACAAAATTTTATAAAAAAATTTTATGAAAAAAATTGATGAAAAAAATATGATAAAAAAAAATTATGAAAAAAAAAATTGATGAAAAAAAAAATTGATGAAAAAAAAATAATAAAAAAAAAAATTGATGAAAAAACAAGTGATAGTGTTACATTCGGCTGTGCCGAATATTTTATACCCTCCAAAATGTAAAAAAAATATATAAAAAAAAAAATCAGGGGCGTATTTTTTTTGAGGGGGGGGGGGTCGGTGGGTAACGTTCCCCTTTTGATTTTGAACTTCTTCTGAGATAAGAAAGTTGCATTTGCTTAGCAAAAGTACAAAAATGCGGGTTTTCTTAGGTTGGTTTAGTTCTCCACGGGGGAACTTTTTCCCCCTTGGTTCGATTTTGCCCATTTCCGAAGTTAACCTGCCTAAGAATGTAAGACATATTCGTGCCAAACTTCGGAAGTCTAGCTCTTTTATTTTGGACTGTATCGTGGGTTCTACAGACGAACAGACGGACAAACGGACAGACGGACGGACGGACGGACATCGCTAGCTTGTCTTAGAATCGATCACTGAGCAATAAAATATATATAATTTATGGGGTCCTAGACCGATATTTCGATGCGTTACACACGGAATGACAAAGTGAGTATGCCCCCATACTGTGGTTGGAGTTTATAAAAATGTTGATGAAAAAACAAAAAAAAAGGTGAAAAAAAATGTTGATGAAAAAACAAAAATATTTATGAAAAAAAAATGTTGATGAAAAAAAAATTTTGATGAAAAAAAAAATTATAAAAAAAAAAAATATAAAAAAATTGATAAAAAAAAACTTGAAAAAAAAATAAAAAATTTAAGGAAAAAAAAAATTTGATGAAAAAAAATTTTTTTTTGTTGAAAAATATTTATGTTACTTTTTATACACCTACTGGTGAAAAACGGTTTTATTCACCACGAGGTTAATTCTTATGCAAGTTACAAACCCAAGATATTAACATTTTTTGTTTTAAGAAAATGAAAATAGTAATTCTTATTTTCTTTTTTGTTAAATCGGTAGCTTATATAGTCAAACTGAGGTGGCGTCCTGCAAATTTTTTAAAATTAGACACCAGTCTAAAAACATTATCATGTTAAAAGATTATTGTGGAAAACTTTATTTGAAAAAGAAATTGGTAAAGAAATTACTTTTAAAAAAATGCCTGCGAATTTTTGTACCCTTGCCCGAAACATTAAATCATGATAATGTTTTGCTGAAGATTTGGGTGTACCAGCCAAAGGAAAGTTTTTGTTTTTATAAAAAATAATAGGGGTTTTCACAGTGTCGGTTTTTTAATGTGGTAAATGACAAATTTGACAATTTACTAAACGTCAAATATTTGCCACTATTTGTTTTAACATGTCGTTACCGCAATTTTTGTAAATAATTATTTTATTTATATTTATAATTAAATTTGTTATTTTTCGAACTTTCCAATTTGAATAAAAACAAGTAAGAAAGCTATATTCGGCTGTGCCGAATCTTTAAATACCCTCCACAATGTTAACCAATGCACTATGGTTTCGCGGACGACCTTTGTTGGCCAAAATTCAATTTTCTCAAAATGGATTTTATAGAAAGTCGTAAACACTTACAAACAACAGAAAACATATTTTATTTTTGTACAAACTCATTTATTGTTCAAAAACATATTTAGCTAAAAATAAAAAAAAAGTATTTTTTTAAATTTTTTCAATTAATTTTTTGAGTTTAAATACAAAAAATTTTTTATAATATTATACATGGAAAACAAAAAAATTATAACAATTTTTACCACAAAACCTATTTAAAACCAAAATTTTTTCCATTTTTGTAATTTTGGCCAAGAAAAGTGATAATCGGAACTATAGTGCAATGCAAATATTTAAAAAACAAAAAAAAATATTTTATAAATATGTATGTATGAAAATTATATAAAAATTATATAAAAGCAACCACGTGGCACGTGTATGACACATACTACGTATTTTTAACTTCTTTTGATACAAATAAAAACAAGCCAAACAACCATCAACAACTACAAAAACGCGCTGCCACGCCATATCATAGAGGTTTATATTGAAACTCATCTCAATTGCTCATAGCTTCTTAACCCCTGAACCGATTTTGCCATAATTGGTACCAAAATAACCAGAAGAACGTTAAGAACAATAAAATTAGAACCTATTTAAAATTTTATTTGAATATGTCAACCATGAGCCAAGATAAATCATTTTACAATTTTGGGTTAAATGGCTGGTGCTACGCCCCATTGTGCGATTCGGCCCAAATTTTTTGTGAGTGTTAGGAATGATAAAATTACATTAAATTCAAAGTTTCGTTTACATTCATTCAACAGGTGTCAAGTTATAGCATTTATTTTGTGTAAAATTCACATTTTCACTCATCAAAATTTACATTTTCACTCATAACTTTTAAACTACTTAACCGATTTAAAAAAAAAAACCATTAGATTCTGCCTAGGAGAATTACGCAACTTTTGGTACCCCAGGCGTTTAAATCGGTTCTGGATTATAGCCAAAAACGTGATTTCAACAGACAGACAGACAGACGGACGGACAGACAGACAGACGGACATCGCTAGATCGACTTAGAATCGATCAAGGATCATTAATATATATACTTTATGGGGTCCTAAACCAATATTTCAATGTGTTACATACGGAATGACAAACTTATATATACCCTCTATCACTAGAGTGGAGGGTATAAAAAATTCTTCGAGCTCGAGGCCAGTTTTTTCTTGTAAATAAATATTCTTTTATTCCATTCCAATATTTTGATTCTCTTTGAGAATCACTTTCAGGGGATTTAGTGAATTTTTATGCACACAAAAACTTAAAAATATTTTCTGAACAATAGGGCGTCTAATTTAAATTTTCGAATTTCATGTCGTATGGCCACGTTTCAGCTGATTGTAAGAAAATTTATTGATTGTAAGAAAAAATTTCGCAAGGTCATCTTCAGTCGGCAACCAGCGGTCAAAGTTGGAAAAAATTATGTATTTCGAACAAAAATTCATGCTGATTTTTAAACACGAAATTATTTTTTTATACAAATTGGTCTCAAAAGTTGGAAAATGTTAAGTGTGTTATCTAAAAAATATTAAAAAAATTATAAAAACGCGATTTTGGTTCAAAATTACGGATCTGCGATTTTGGTCCACAGATTCGGATCAGCATTTTCGAACCAAATATTTTTTAAATAACACACTTAACATTTTCCAACTTTTGAGACCAAAACGGATAAAAAATAATTTTTATGTTTATCTGTGGACCAAAATCACGGTTTTGGAATTTTTATATATTTTTCCAGTGAAGTGCGCCAAATTTCCGAATTTTTGAGCCTTATTTGGTCAAAAAATTGAGACATGAATTATGGTCGAAATACGAAACTCACATATAATTGGTTTTTAAAATTTTGCACTATTGGAGATATTATGATAGATAGAGGGTTTTGTTTCTAGAAAATATTGAGTACATGAATGAAAATTATCAGATAGAGGGTTTTGCATTTTAATGAAAATTAATTATTTTGATATCATTTACGACATCAGTAAATTTTTAATGTGATTTATTAATGATATCGGCTTATAAAAAATTCCGAAATCGTGGGTTTGGTCCACAGGTGCTGGCTTTTGAGACAAAAAATATTTTTTTTACCGAATTCATCTCAAAAGTTGACAAACTACTGAGTATGTTATGTAAAAAATAGTAAAAAAATTATAAACGCGATTTTGGTTCACAGATGCTGATCAGCATCGCTATTTTTAAGATTAAAATTTTTGTTTCATAATGTACACAAGACATCCAAATTTTGAGCCATATTTTTTGAAAAAGTCAAACAAGAATTTGGAGAAAAAATTAGCATCATCAATAGCATCATCAAAATCTTGATTCTGGAATTTTGTTGACAAATTCATGTTCAGTATGAAAACATGAAATGCATAATAAAATCATTCAACAAAAAATATTTATAAATTTATTATTTGAAAAGACAGAGGGTTTTGCATTCAGAAAAATTAACTATGTTTTTTACACCATATAACTTCTGAATTTTACACCATTGCACTTTGGCCGAATTTTCAATTTTGGCGGCAAAAAGTCAATTTTTCAAGTATAGATTTTCAAAAATTTTTTGATTGTGTTCAATTCCCAATATATTGGTAAGAAAAAATTTAAAAAAGTTATGATAGTTGGCAACACTGTCGATGTGTAAACAGCTGCTAATGTATACAGTTTTTATAACCCGTGTTGCAAGTTGTAAAGCAACCAAATTTTAATAAATCTATATATTTTTTTTTTAAATATATTTTGGTTAAAAAAAATGTTGTGAATATGAATTTTAATACTCGAGGTGAGTATTTTTACGAATTCTTAACATATTTGGGAAAAAAATTTTATTTCGTAGTTATTTTTGAGTTTTCTTAGGGGTAATTTTTTATGAATTTGTGAATAGTTTTATCGTCTTTCGCGGAGTATAACTTAAAATGTTAACAATTGTTAAAACAGTTTTATACATGTAAATCTTCGTAGAAAGCTCAGGTTTTATTGTATATTAATATGGTATGCGAACGAGTGCGAAAGAATGAGTTATTAGCAAAAACGTGAATTTTGGATGTTTTTTTTCCGCAAATTCACGTGTTGAAAAACACACTAAAAACGCTTTAAAGCTTATTGGAAACCTACAAAAATATTTTATAGTGTTTTTATATTCAAAAAACCTTTTTATTTTCAAACAAAAAAAAAAAAAATACACTAAAAAAAATATACACTCAAAAAAATTGTACACTCAAAAAAATTTTTTTTTTTATGTAATTTCCTCAAAATAATAATATTTTTAATAAATTACTATCACTAAAAAAGTGTTTTTCTACTTGAATATGTTTTTCAACAATTGACTACAATTTTTTTTACAATTATTCGGTATTCGGCCATATTCGTCCAAAAATGTGACCGAAGCCGAATAATGGCCGAATAGTACTTTTTTGCCTACCGAATATTCGGTCAGACACTTCAAATTATTAAGGAAGATTTTAATTAAATACAGTTTTGTGGGCATTATTTTTTTTCGAAAATTCCCCTTATGGGCGGTCCACTAGAAAAAGGGGGCGTGGACCGCCCATTTTTTCTCAAATCAAATATTTTGACAACAGAACCCTGCATACCAAATTTGGTGAGGCTAGCTTGTCGGGAAATAGTTTTTGCCGCGATTTGGGGTTTTTCGGCCATAGTGCATTGATGAGGTCCTTTTTACTGAATATTTTGCCATCAAAAAGTCATTTTCGTGAAAATGGAAGATAGAGGGGTTTGAATATTGGCAATCGATATCGACGTCTAAAACTACACAGCGCAGTTAAAGAAAAAATATTGATAAAAAAAAATTAAAAAAAAATTTTTGATTAAAAAAAAAATTTTGATAAAAAAAACAAAAAATGATGAAGAACAAGTGAGAGTGTTAAATTCGACTGTGCCGAATCTTTTATACCCTCCAAAATGTAAACAAAATTAAAAAAAAAAATGTCAGGGGTGTTTTTTTTTTTTTGGGGGTTGATTAGGTCAGTGGGGGACGTTGAACGAACATTCCAATACAAAAAAACATGTGAAAAAAGTGTATTTTTTTTTAGAGGTTGGTTCAGTTCTTCAAGGGGAAACTTTTTTCCCCCTGGCCCGATTTTGCCCATTCACGAACTTAACCTGCCTATGAACACGAGACATATTTGTGCCAAACTTCAGGAGTCTATCTGTTTTATTTTGGACTGCATTGTGTTATATACAGACAGACGGACGGACGGACAGACGGACATTCATAGAATGTCTTAGAATCGATCATGGATCAATCTATATATATAAAAATGGATGTGTGTATGTATGTATGTATGTATGTATGTTCCGTATGGACTCGAAAACGGCTGGACCGATCTTGATGAAATTTTCAGGGGATATTCAGAATAGCCTGGCGAGTAACACTGTCAGGTCGGATTTTTGATTTTCCGTCTGTGGGCGGAGGGGCGTGGCAAAATCCAATTTTTGCATTCCACCACTAATGACATCTATATATAAAAAACGGATGGACCGATTTTGATGAAATTTATATCAAAGATAGTACTAACTGAGTACTCACTATTTGCCAAATTTGAGCATTATCGGACAAAGTAGCGTAAAATGCCATGCGACTTCGTAATAAATTGAAATTCATTTCAATAATGCAAAAAACGGCTATATGTATGTTCCTTATGGACGCGAAAATGGCTGGACCGATCTTGATGAAATTTTCGGGGAATATTCAGAATAGCCTAGGGAGTAAAACTGTGCAGTCAGATTTTTAATTTATTGCGTGTGGGCGGAGGGGCGTGGCAAAATCGAATTTTTACATTGCACCACTAATGACATCTATATATAAAAAACGAATGGACCGATTTTAATGAATTTTAAACCAAAGATAGTACTAACCAAGTACTAACTATATGTCAAATTAGAGCGTGATCGGACAAATAGGCGTAAAATGCCATGCTTTTTTGTCAGTGGGCGGTGGGGTGGGCAAAATCGAATTTTTACATTGCACCACTAATGACATCTATATGTAAAAAACCGCTAGACCGATTTTGATGAAATTTGAACCAACGATACACTCAAAATATTTTGTAAGTAAATTCAACTGAAAAAACGTTTAAAACAATCGTTTTTCCTTTTAAAAAACGGACTACTTATATTTAATTTGAAACAACATACTTTTTCAGTTATTTTTAAACGTTAATAAATGACTAGACATTCCGTAAAAACAAACGATATTTCAGTTATTTTAACTGTTTACAATTTTTTATTTTGTGAAGTAAAAATAAAATTGTTTGAATAACAAACTACAAAAACCGTACTTCTGTAAAATTATACGGTATAATCAGTCACAAATAATTTAACTGATAAAAATATTTTTCCGTAACTTTTGTAGTTTATTATTTTAACAACTGTATAAATCGTTCAATATTTTATTTTCATTGAAAAACAAACGATAAAACGTTTAAAACAACTTTAACTAAAAACTTTTTGAATAACCGTAAATAGTTACTGTAAAACTTTTCTAGGTGTAGTAGTAACTAAGTACTAACTGTGTGCCAAATTAGAGCGTGATCGGACAAATAGGCGTAAAATGCCATGCCCCTTTGTATTGAATTGAATTTTATTTCTGCATGCTCCTCAATAACGCAAAAACTGTTAATTTGATTTTAATTAAATTTTCATTTCACTGATAGTATTAACCGAGTGCGGAACTATAAGCCATGTTAAACTACGATTGGAAAAAGGAGCGTAAAATGCCACGCCCCTTTGTACTATACTGGACATTGTCTGCCTGTTTCGCTATCACACAAAAACAGCTGAACCGATTCTCTTGACATTTTCACTACATACAGTGCTAACCAAGTGCATATGTAGGCCATATAAGATCGTTATTGGAAAAAGGGATCAAAATTGCAACGCCCTTAGTACTATACTAACCATAATTGAACAAAGAGGCGTAAATTGACAAGCCCCTTTGTTTCATACTGAACGTTATATCTGCCTGTTGTGAAATCACGCAAAAACGGATAAGCCGAATCTGTCACTACTGATAGAACTAACCGAGCGGGAACTGTAGGTCATATGTATTGCGCGATTCGGCAAAAGGGTCTACACTATCACTCCCGTTTTTCATAAATAAAAAGTTCTTTCCTCCTCTTTCGCAATCACACAAAAACGACAAAACTGATGTCAATGAAATTTGCAGCAGAGATTGTACTAATCGAGGATGCAGCATGGAACTTTAGACTATCACGATTCGATAAAAATGCGCTAAATTACATGCCCCTTTGTACTATACTTAACGTTATGTCTGTCTGTTTCGAAATCAAGCAAAAACGGCTGAACCGATTTTGTTGAGATTTCTCTATAGATTCTGCTAACTGAGGTTCGTACCAAAGGTTACTAGCTGGGCCCGGACCCGTGCTTTAATTTTGTCCGACACTATATTTAAATTAAGATGCAATATAAAATTGTTTTTTTCTTAGGGCCAGCAACGCGGACCGGGTATAGCTAGTAATATATATACTTTATGGGGTCCCCGACCGATATTTCGATGCGTTACAAACGGAATGACAAAGTGAGTATACCCCCATACTGTGGTTGGAGGGTATAAAAATTTATAAAAAAATATGTTGATGAAAAAAAAATGTTGATGAAAAATTTTTGTTATTTCAAACATTTTAAAGCAACATCATATGTATATCTATTTTAAGTTACAATCATATCTGTATAATATTTTGGCTGTGATCGCCATTCTAACAGACAGATGGACAGACAGGCGAAAATAGCTAGAATGTCATAAAATCGATCACTGATCAATAATATTTATACTTTTTTTGGTACAATACCGCTATTTACATGACTTACAAACGAAATGACAAATTTATATATACTCTCTACCACTAACAATAAGTGGAGGGTATACAAAGAAACTGATTTTTTTACTCATGCTACTTAAGAGCAAAGAAAGTTGCCTTGATAGAATTTTCCAATTCAAAAAAGAATTTATAAAAATAAATAAGCAAATTTTATCACGTAATTTTTGTTCCAAATAACACAAAAAAAAAAAGTTATGAAAACATCTCAAAAAATACGTGATCCTAAGTTTTGTTTTTACCCGTCTGACCATATTTGATTGTCTACTTTTGTAGGAGACCTTCCTATTTAGTTCATGTTCAAGGACTTATTGCTAATAACACTGTGCAACAAAAAAAATTAGCTTCAATGTCTACAACGCCATATGAAATTAAATCATTAAAAAACAAAAAAAAATCACCTAAGGTATTTGCAAAGTTGATTCGAATTTATTTGCTATGATCCACCTTTTAAATTTTTTTACAAAGTCGGTTGGAAAATGTCACACAAAACTATAATAAATGCACATTCGAGCTTAAAAATATGGTTGAATGTATTTAGTGAAATTGTATGGCGGTTTTTTTCCTTGAACATTTTAACTCTTTAACTGACATTTTAAGGGGTCATTTTAATCGCTTTCGAAAAACGACTTTAAAATGACAGTTAATGGGTTAAAATCTTATAAAAAAAAGAACCGCCATACAAATACAATTTCACTGAACATTCGTTAAAGTTTTTTTTGACATTTTTCAAACGCCTTTGATAAAAAACTAAAAACTTCAGTGGGCCATAAAAGTCGAACTAACTGTGAAAAATCCGTTGGTGAATTTTTTAATTTGATAATCTACATTTGTTTGACATTAAAGCAATTGAGACTCAAGTTGCGCCTAGGTGATGACCCAAATTTTGTTGCACAGTGTAATAGAAGAAAAAACTTTTAAAAAAATTTTGTAAAAAAATAAACTTTAAAGGAAAAACGTTCAATCAATTTGATGATACCCATAGAGGCAATCAATCTTTTTTAAAACATATTAGTAGTGAAAGTATATTCCAAATATATCTAAACAGCTTATTTAAAAAAAAAAAAAACTAGCGCATTAGAAAATATTGATTATTTTCTAATGCGCTAAAAAACAAAAGTTTTGTGCTAAACAGCTAATTGATGAGGCAGTGAAGAAACATGCAATTTATATTCATAACATATGTTTTTGTTAGTTTGAGTTAGGAATGCTTTATCACCTCCAGTTATGAAAAAAGTTGCAGTTATTTTTTAGTAAAAAGAAAAATGGATTTTTCGATTTTAATTTGCATAAGCAACTCTAGTAAGGGAATCAATCGCTACTTATTATACTATTTTTAGGAAAATTTTATTTACAAAATATTTTTTTGGAAACTTATATCAATGATAACAAATTTCTGCTATTTTCGCCCTAGCGCCACTAGTAAAGAAATAAATTGAAGTTAAAGTTTGTTAGAAAAAATCAAAATCATATTTTTGTATTTTAACGTTTAACGTTAACGTTTAAAAAAAAACAAATATTTTAAAAATGATTTTTGAAAATTTATAGCTATGTACACTAGAGTGGCACTTAAAAATTAAATTTTCGAATTTCAAAATGCGCGGGTCGGAATATTGTGTAATTGCGTCTAAAAATGATTGTGTAAAAATTTCAGGAAAATCGAATTACTTTAACCCGTGCCGCTTTGAGGTCAAAGTTTCGGGTTTTTGGGGAAAAAGGACGATGATTTAAAAAAAAAAATATAAAAAATTTTTTTTTAAATAATTTTTTTTTATTTAGCTTTTACTCAAAACTACTTGGAAAAAATTATGTCAACTTTGTATGACATCATTAACCCGTTAAAAATTTTAAGCTAAAAATTACCATGAATTTAGGGGGGTACTTCAAATGAGTATTTTCGATTTTTTAAAAATTTTATTAAACAAAATTTTTAAATTCAACATTTCTATACAAGTCACTAATAAAAAACATCCTAAAGATTAAATGTTAAAAAAATTGGGGATATACACCGACTCAATTTGTTTTTGGAGCCGTTTGATTTTTGTGGATTTCAAGGAAATTAGGATTTTGTGTAAATTTTTTTTTATGAAAATCGATTTTCGAATAAACTGACCAAATTTAAATTTTTTGTTGCTTCTTTTGATCAAATTAATTCAGTTAAGAACTATTATCTTTATTAGACATCGTTAACCCATATTGGCAGGGGACAAATGTGACCCAAGCAGCAAATTTAAAGTTTGTTTCTAGAATTTTAAGAATTTTATTGTTTCAAAATCATTTTGGTGGTCTATTACATACTAATTTATAGTGTCCGACCGAATATTTGGCTTTGGCATTGGCCAAAGAGCAGCACTCGGCCAGTATTCGGCTTCGGCTACATTTTTGGCCAAATATGGCCGAATACCGAATAATTATATAAAACTTGTACGAACGTGTTAAAAAATGTTTTTGAGGAAAAACAAACACTAAAAAAAAGTCTTGCACTCAAAAAAAAATTTTTACTCAAAACAGGTTTTACACTCGAAAAAATGTGCACTCAAAAAAAAAAAATATTTTTACAAAAATTACTAAAAAAAAACATTTATGGATTCGGTCAAATTTAACTTTTTTATTTGTTTTTACTATTTAAATATATTTTGACTGAATCCATAAATGTTTTTTTTTTGTAAAAATAATTTTTTTTTGAGTGCACATTTTTTCGAGTGTGCAACCTGTTGTGAGTAA
Organism: Pegoplata infirma; assembly: GCA_963921195.1. Classification (NCBI taxonomy): domain Eukaryota; kingdom Metazoa; phylum Arthropoda; class Insecta; order Diptera; family Anthomyiidae; genus Pegoplata; species Pegoplata infirma. The sequence continues at coordinate 82,914,753 of OY992539.1, forward strand.
AATTTTTTTTTGAGTGCAAGACTTTTTTTAGTGTTTGTTTTTTCCACAAAAACATTTTTTAACACGTTCGTACAAGTTTTATATAATTATTCGGTATAAGGCCATATTTGGCCAAAAATGTAGCCGAAGCCGAATACTGGCCGAGTGCTGCTCTTTGGCCAATGCCGAAGCCAAATATTCGGTCGGACACTATAAATAAGTATGTAATAGACCACCAAAATGATTTTGAAACAATTAAATTCTTAAAATTCTAGAAACAAACTTTAAATTTGCTGCTTGGGTCACATTTGTCCCCTGCAAATATGGGTTAACGATGTCTAATAAAGTTAATAGTTCTTAACTGAATTAATTTGATCAAAAGAAGCAACAAAAAATTTAAATTTGGTCAGTTTATTCGAAAATCGATTTTCATAAAAAAAAATTTACACAAAATCCTAATTTCCTTGAAATCCACAAAAATCAAACGGCTCCAAAAACAAATTGAGTCGGTGTATATCCCCAATTTTTTTAAAATTTAATCTTTAGGATGTTTTTTATTAGTGACTTGTATAGAAATGTTGAATTTAAAAATTTTGTTTAATAAAATTTTTAAAAAATCGAAAATACTCATTTGAAGTACCCCCCTAAATTCATGGTAATTTTTAGCTTAAAATTTTTAACGGGTTAATGATGTCATACAAAGTTGACATAATTTTTTCCAAGTAGGTTTGAGTAAAAGCTAAATAAAAAAAATTTATTTTAATTAATTTCATAAAAACTTTTTTTTATTTTTTTTTTCAAATCATCGTCCTTTTTCCCCAAAAACCCGAAACTTTGACCTCAAAGCGGCACGGGTTAAAGTTATTCGATTTCCCTGAAATTTTTACACAATCATTTTTAGACGCAATTGCATAATATTCCGACCCGCGCATTTTGATATTCGAAAATTTAATTTTTAAGTGCCACTCTAATGTACACTAGTGTGGCTCGTTTTTGGGCTTTTCTCTCTGATCAAATTCTAATACCCGCCAAAAGTGTCGGTCCCCTAAGGGTAACTCACATACAAAATATCACTCCGATTGGAGTTTATCTTCTGTCTCCACTTTGAGCCTTAAAATTGGGATTTTCGCAAAAAAGGACTTTTTAAAAAAAATAAAAAAAAATTAAGTTTTTTTATTAAAATAATTTAAAAAATTTTTTTTTATAATATTTGACCGTAAATACTTAAATATGAAATTTAAAGATTTTACGGTATCATTAACCCGTTCAAACTTGATACCAAAAAAATGACATGATTTTGGAGGCGTTCTCAAAACACCTTTTTTCAAAATTTGAAAATTTTATTAAAAAAAAAAATTTAAATATACTATTTTTTCTTTCTGAATTTATTAAGAACACCTTGGAGAAGAAAAATGTGAAATATGGCGGATATCCGTCGAGCCACTTTTCGGGAATCGCAGGGGGAAGTTAGCGGATTTCAAGGAAATGTTGGTTTTATCAATAATTTGGATTAATAAAATCTTATCAATTTCATTCTTGTGCAAATTAAAGGTTTTTTGGTGTCGTGGCATTCTGTTAGATAACTTTAAGTCTGTCATGAAATCTTACAGATCTAGGACGTCTTAAACAAACCTTGGCTGGGGGTCATAAATGACCCCGCGATAAATTTAAAGTTTAGAGCTTAAATTTTGTGCTATAAACAAGCATAAAACGGCTTTTATGTTTTTTACACCAACTATTATTCGTATTAATATATTTTCTTTAAAAAAATCGTTAACCCTTCTTGGTAGGGGGTCAAAAATGACCCATTCAATAAAATGTATATATTTTTTCATATAAAATTAATTTGTGACAATCTATTAGATAACTTTAAATCAGCCCTTAAATCTCACATATTTAAGATATCTTTAACCCAAATTGGCCAGGGGTCAAAAATGACCCCGGCAAAAACTTTTAGGCATAGTGCTTGAATTTTTTGATATCAACAAAATATATATTTTTTATTGAATGGGTCATTTTTGACCCCCTACCAAGAAGGGTTATCGATTTTTTTTAAAGATAATATAATAATACAAAATAATAGTTGGGGTAAAAAACACAAAAGCCGTTTTTTACTTGTTTATAGCACAAAATATAAGCTCTAAACTTCAAATTTTATTCGGGGGTCATTTTTGACCCCCACCTAATGTGGGTTAAAGACGTCTTAGATCTAAGATTTCATGACAGACTTAAAGTTATATAATAGAATGCCACGACACCAAAAACCCGTTAATTTGCACAAAAATGAAATTTATAAGATTTTATTAATCCAAATTATTGATAAAACCAACATTTCCTTGAAATCCGCTAACTTCCCCCCGCGATTCCCGAAAAGTGGCTCGACGGATATCCGCCATATTTCACATTTTTCTTCTCCAAGGTATTCTTAATGAAGTCAGAAAGAAAAAATGGTATATTTCAAATTTTGAAAAATAGTGTTTTGAGAACGCCACCAAAATCATGCCATTTTTTTGGTATCAAGTTTGAACGGGTTAATGATACCGTGAAATCTTTAAATTTCATATTAAAGTGTTTACGATAAAATTTTATACAAAAATAATTTTTTAATTATTTTAATAAAAAAACTTAATTTTTTTTTTTATTTTTTTTAAAAAGTCCTTTTTGCGAAAACCCCAATTTTGAGGCTCAAAGTGGAGACAGAAGATAAACTCCGATCGGAGTGATATTTTGCATGTGAGTTACCCTTAGGGGACCGACACTTTTGGCGGGTATTAGAATTTGATCAGAGAGAAAAGCCCAAAAACAAGCCACCCTAATGTACACTAGGGCGTCCCTAAAATCTAGACACACATAAATGTCAATGTGTTTTATTCTATTCGATCAAGCCATCTTAAAAAAATGCCTGCGAATTTTGTACTCTTGCCCAAAACATTAAATCATGATAATTCTTTACGGAAGATTTGGGTGTACTTGCCAAAGCAAAGTTTTTTTTTTAGAAAAAATAATGTTGTATTACTTTGCTATTCCATGCGAAACGAATTGAAATATCAATCGAGGACCCCATTAAAAAACCAAAAGAGCTGTACATTTCGTAAGTGAGTACAAAAATAAGTGCAAAATAGTGTTTTTACATTTTGGATAGTATAAAAGATTCGGGACCAAAGAATATAGCACTCTCACTTGTTTTATGTACATTTGATAAGCAAATGGAAAATTTTTATGCGAAAAGCTTAGACTTGGTGAAAAAGAAGTTTTGGTAAAAAAAATGATTTTTTTTTTTTTTACAAAAATACAAAAATTATGTTAAACAAATTTAATGAACCCAAAATTTTTTGTGAAAAAATTTTGATGAAAAAAAGTTATTGATGAACTTTTTTGATGAAAAGAAAAATTTTTTGAAAAAAAAATATTTGGTGAGAAAACAATTTATAATAAAAAATTTGATAAAACTATTTAATGAAAAAAAAATTGATGAAAAAATATGATTAAAAAAAATTATGAAAAAAAAAAAAATTATGAAAAACAAGTAAAAAATTTAAATTCGGCCTTGCCGAATGTAGTGATACCCTCCACAATTTCAAAAAGATTATTGCAAACAACTTTATTTAAAAGGAAATTACTTTTGAAAAAAAAAAATTTGAAAAAAAAAATTTCCGCGAAAACAAAATTTTGGTAAAAAAAAATCCGCGATTTTTTTTTTTGTCAAAAAATATGTTCGTACTTGTTTAAATACCATTTGGTGTTCAGTTATGTTCACATATGTCAACCAGAAGCCGAATTAAAGCATTTTGTATTTTTAGGTTATGTTGAATGTACTGAAATTTTTGAGGTGTGCTTACATTTTCGTTCATAACTTTTGAACCGCTGAACCGATATCGCTCAAATGCAATACCAAACTTCTCGGGAGAACTTCCAATATATATGTTAAGTTTCAGTCATCTCTGTGCAATATTTTGTCCGCGAGAGCATTTTCCACAGACAGACGGACAGACGGACAGACGGACATCGCTAGAATGTCTTAAAATCGATCGGGCATCATGAATATATATACTTTATGGGGTCCCAGATCGATATTTCGATGAGTTACAAACGGAATGACAAACTTATATATACCCTCTATCACTAAGTGGAGGGTATAAAAAATTAATGAAAAAAAATATTTATGAAAAAAAAATTATTGTTATACTAGCTGGCCCGGTCCGCGTTGCTGGCCCAAATGTAAGATCAGTGTTATATTTTACTCGCTTCAAATACACAGGCCTGCAAAAATGTAATGAATTTCTTGACGCAGAAAAATTTGTGGTCGTGGTTTTAAAGACCCGATTAGGCAGATAATCATTTTGCAAATTATATTTTAGGAACTAAAAAAAAATTATCATGTCTTCGACTTTGCGAACTGTACAAACTTAAAACTTCTTAGTGTCATTACGAACAACAGAAAAATAAATTAAGCAAATCCTTCGTTCTTATCGTGAGCAATTGTCTTGAGTTCAAACAAACCTTTATAGTTTTCCCGAATTTTCCATTTTTTCGGGACACCTTTCTCATTTATAATTCCTTAAAAACTTAATAAGAACTATAATTAACATAAAAAAATCGGTCCGGTCCATTAGTCGACCTATTTAGACAAAAGTGGGTGTTAAAATTTGTATGGTAAGTTAAACTTGTACATGTGTTAATACCCAAGGTTATCTTTTAAGAAATATTTTTTTTAATAGATCGAATTAGAATAAAAATTTATTTTATATATATTGAAAAAAAAGTGGGCTAGGACAATTTTTCTTTCCGAACAATTATATGGACTATTACGAACATTTAAAACCAAAAAATTAGCCACATCGATCCAGTCGTTCTCAAGAGTTTGCAAATTTCAATGATACTGAGAAATGTGCGCTTTGAAGTGGGGGAGGACAATAATAATTTCCGTAAAATCCTTATCTGAACAATAATGATAATTAAAGACAAAATTTACCAAATCAGGCCAGTTGTTCTTTGATTTTAGATGTATTGAAATAAGTGTACAATTTTTCTTACCGTAAAAACCTTATTTGTACTTTCACCAACATCAAAAAATACTACAAATGGCCAAATGGCCCTGCCGTTCTTCTATTTTAGATATATCGAAATAAAATTGGGCGTCAAAAATTTTTATATCTGTTTAGACCTAAGTTGGACTTTGACGAACATTTAAAAAAAAAAAAATTTAGTCATATTGATCCAGCCGTTCTCCAATTTTAGATACATCGAAAAAAAGAGGCGAAAAGTGGATGGAATTTGTTTTCCGAGAAATTCTTAGACGAACATAAAAAAGACGAACATTTACAAAAAAATATTATTCAAATCGGTCAGTTCTCAAGTGATGCGATTACCAACGAACTACATTTGCGTTTTATTTATATTTTATTATTCTATATTTTTTCTATGGAGCAAATTTTATATACATCGAAGAAAAGAGTGGGTGGACAACTTTTCTCACCGTAAACATCTTATTAGAATTTAACCTACTCGGTCCATCCATTCAAAAGTGGGCGCAGGATTGGAAAATTGTTCTTTCCGAAAAACATTAGTCGGGCTATGACGAACATTATTAACAAAATTAGAGAAATTGATCCAGCCATTTCATGATTTAAAATTTATGTATCAAGAAGAATGAAGGTAAAAGTAGGCGTGCAAAATTTTTCTGTACTTAAAAATCTGTTGCGGACTATAACCAAATCGGTCTAGCCGTTATAGATCTTTCAGTACATAGAAAAAAGTGGGCATGGGAAATTTTACTATCTTTATGGCGTTTTCTTTTCTGGCAAAAAATGTCACATGTTACCGTCCCTTCAAAAAATATTGCACTTTTTTTGTTCTTTTCTAAAAAACTGGCAACACTTTAAAAATTTATTATGTTTTTTTCTAAAAATGTTACATTTTTAAAGTTTCAAAATGTCACACTTTTCCCACTTTCATAAAATGACGGGGTAGCAAAATTGCCTTATAAAAACAGCTGATTGCCAATATTTTGGTTGAAAGAAAAATGTTCTCAATTTTTTGTTCTTTTGTAATCACAAAACTGGCAACACATTAAAAGGGTTGTGGCTACATTTTACAAATGACACTGTTTAAGGGTGCAACATTTTGTTTCAGAAAAGAAAACGCCATTAGTTGAATTATATAGAACATTTTCAACAAAAATTAGCCAAAGAAGGCGTGGTCACTTTCTTTTTTCGTAAAAACCAAAATTGGAATATGGGTAAAATTCATTAAAAAAAAATATAGTCTAATCGGTACAGCCATTCTCAGATTTTAGATAAATTGAAAAATGAGGCTTTGAATTGGCCGTGGTCGATTTTTCTTTCAGTAAAAACTTTTATTGGGTTACTACGAACATTTAAATGAAAAATTACGCAAATCGGTGCAGCCGTTTTCCGATTTTAGATAAATCGAAGAAAGTGGGCGTAAAAGTGGGCGTGGCCAATTTTTCTTTACGTAAAAACCTAAGTTGGACTATGACGAACATTTCAAAAAAAAATTTGTTAAAATCGGTCCAGCCGTTCTCAACTGATGCTGTTACCAACGAACGACAATTGATTTTTATTTATATAGATGAACAATTATCAGCTTCTTTATTTTCAAAACATGACATTTTATTTTTAACTTATGATTTTCACACTAAGATTCAAAACTTAAGTGAACAAATTTCATTTAGAGATTTTAAAAATATAGACTACTTGTCACTAGAGACTGAGCTGTCAACGATCCCATGGAATAATGTTTTCTTTATGCCCACAGTAGATGATCAAGTATTTTTCCTTCATAACAATATGGATCTTCTTTATAATAAACACATTAAAATAAAGACAAAAAAGATTCGTAGTGAGCAACCTTGGTTTTCACACGAAATAAAAATAATTATTGATGAAAGAAATCATGCTTTTACAAGATGGAAAAGATTCAAAACAACAGAACTTCACGAAATTTTTAAATCATTAATAAGAAAAGTAACCACAAAAGTAAGAGCCGCCAAATCAATTTTTTATGAGCAAAAGTTCAAATCTGCAGTCTGTTCTAAAAAGAAATGGAAAGAAATCAGAAACATGGGAGTTATAAACAAAGATAATAATCGTAAATGTACAATTGATGTTAATCAAGTTAACCAAGACTTTGTTAATATACCGATGCCAATTTCTGATATAAACCATTACCATGATCTTTTTGCCACTAACGGTATTACAGCTGATGATCAGCAACTATTGCCATGTTTTAACTTCACACATTTTACGCAAGAAGATGTACTTGAATCTTTGCTGCGAATAAAATCTGAATCTGTAGGCCATGATGGAACTCATCCAAAGTTTGTAAAACTAATACTCCCGTACATTTTACCGCATATAACACATGTATACAATAGTATTATAATGACCTCCACTTATCCAACTATGTGGAAGCATGCCAAAATCATTCCGATTCCGAAAACTAATAAAGATTATCGTCCAATTGCAATATTGCCATATTTATCTAAAATTTTTGAACGTTTAACTCACACACAGATGAGTAAATATTTATATCAAAATTCACTACTTACTGACAGACAATCAGGATTTAGACCTAATCACAGTTGCATTACGTCATTAATTGAGGTTTCTGAAGAATTAAGAATGAAAATTGATGATAAACAAATCTCTTTTCTTGTTTTACTGGATCATTCTAAGGCATTTGATACAGTAGATCATTCTATTCTTTGCCTTAAATTGAAGAACATGTGTAATTTTTCATCAACATCAGTAAAACTGATATCGTCGTATCTATGTGATAGATCCCAAGCAGTATACTCTTGCTCCAATGTGTCTAACAGTTCTTTATTATCAAGGGGTGTACCACAGGGTTCGATACTGGGCCCACTTCTATATACAATTTATGCCAATGACTTACCATTTCAACTCAAATATTGTGAAATCCAAATGTATGCTGATGATGTTCAGCTTTTTATCAGTTGTGAACCATCCGGAGTTGTAGAGTGTATAGATAAGCTAAATGAAGATTTGGCCAGTATTAATACTTGGGCTTCTAGGAATGGTCTTTGCCTAAATGCTAACAAGTCTAAAGCAATGATAATTGGTAATAACAAACATATTCCTCAACCCATACCATCAATACAAATAAACAACACTGCGATTGAAATAGTTGAAACAGCAAAAAATCTTGGAATTATTTTTAATAAACAACATGATTGGTCTGATCATATTAATGTGATCTGTGGAAGAACATATGCAATGTTACGAAATCTTTGGATGACACAATACTATACCCCATTAAAAATCCGAATGCTATTGGCAAAAACTTACCTGATACCAACACTTATGTATGGGTGTGAACTTTTCTTGAATTGTAAGTCAACAAGTAAGAAAAAACTGAATGTTACATTCAATAACATAGCTCGATACGTGTTTGGTCTTAAGCGTTATGCCAGAATCTCACGATATTCAAGACAAATATATAATATGTCATTTAATAATCTGTTAAAATGCCGTTCTCTTATATTCTTGCACAAAATAATTTTTACAAAAAAACCGGAGTATCTGCACAAAAGACTAACATTCTCAAGGTCTAACAGGGGAAAGAAGATTAATACTTTTCGATACCGCAGTGAAATATCCAACAGACATTTCTTTATAAATGTCATTCGACTTTTAAATCAACTTCCTCAAAATATTCAAATATTATGCAATGCAAGTCGCTTTAAACGTCATATTTTTACTCACTTCAGTTAAATATGCTTTAATAAAATTTTAATGATATTTTGTTATGTTTATACTGAGTAAATCCATATCAACATAGCAAAAAAAACTGAATTTTTGACGTCAATCGACCCAATTTTCATGAAACTCGGTATATATGTTGGGACTTACTCGACTTATACTAAAACGAAATTTAAGACTTTTGACTTCCATAGTTTTGGAAATATGACGTCTCAAAAGTCAAGAAAATCTTTTAAATGGTAAATTATAAATATTTATATCTTGAAAAATATTTGAGGTATATCACTCCCAGATAGCTTTTTTTAAAGGCAAAATCATTACCTTTAACATATCATTTTGCAAAAATTTTTATTTTGGGATCTTTTTTGTGTTTCTGCACAATTCGCGATTCGCAAAAATTTATCAAAAAAAGCGACATTTTTAAAAATCTGAAAAAAATACATATTAAAGGTATGAGTCTTAGCTACAAGCTCTAAAAATTTCGAGTTGGTGAACGTATTAAGTCCAGAGATATTAATAAAAATGTGTTGACAAGTAGGATTTTTTTTTTTAAATCTAATGAATATTTAATTATTATTTTTGAATATTTTTGAAAATACATAAAATAAAACGGTGAAAAGACTAAAGTTGATGGTACACCCGAGTACTACACATGAATATAATGTAACATAACTTTTTATCGATTACACTACTTAACAAAAGTCAACTTTTTTTTGCAGAGACTTCTAGAACACATAAAAAAGACGCGTTTAGTGGATTTACGTTAAAGAGGACAAACGGCTTAAGAAAATGTATTTTAAACAATGAAAATTACAAAAATAAAACTTTTAGGGAAAAAAGTATGTATATGCAAATAATATTTGCAAATTTTGCTCAAAATTTAAATTTTTTTTTTGCATAAACTCAATGAATTTTGAAATAATATGCATTTTTAATAATTTTTCCAATATAAAGTCATTCGTTGGTTTTTATGGGCAGGGACCGCAAAAAAGGTTTTTTCTCGAAAAGGCAGTTTGATAAAAATTTTTTGATGACAGATTCGTGTTACAAGAGATCAAAATACTTTAGCAAATGTTATCTAAGAGTCTGTGCAAAAAAAAATGTGATTTTTGAAGAGTAGTGTAATTGATAAATATTCATGTTATATTGTAGCTATGTGTAGTACCCGTATGTATCATTAACTTTACTTTTTTCACCGTTTTAAGTATTATGTGTATTTGAAAAAATATTCAAAAATAAATATTTGATATTCATCAGATTTGATAAAAATTTACTACTTGGCAACACATTTTTATTCATATCTCTGGTCTTGATACGTTCACCAACTCAAAATTTGTACAGCTTGTAGCTAAGATAGTAGCCAATAACATAATTTTTTTCAGATTTTTAAAAATGTCGCTTTTTCAGATATATTTTCGCGAAACGCGAATTTTGCAGAAATAAAAAAAATTCACAAAATAAAATTTTTTGCAAAATGTTATTTGAAAGGTCATGGTTTTGCCTTTAAAACAAGCTATCGGGGAGTAATATAGCTCAAATACTTTCGAAGATATAAATGTTTATATTTCATCCTTTAAAAGGTTTTCTTGAATTTTGACACGTCATATTTCTGGAACCACGAAAGTTAAAGGTCGTAAATTTTGTCTGAGTATAAGTCTTATAAGTCCCAACATATACACAGAGTTTTATCAAATTCGGAGACATCGAAGGAAATCTGGGGTTCATGTTGAAAAATTTTAACTCTACTATTATTGTTTTTTTTTATATGTTAATTGTTAAGTGTAATAGTTATAAGTTTTTAGTTTTAAGCAGGGACCCGATTTTAATACTTTTAAAACTATCTTTTTATATTTTTCTTTAAAAAAAACAAACACTTGTGTTCAATAAAAAAATAAAAATCCATTCGGAGTTTTTTATTTTAATCAAAGTTGAAAATAATTATTATTGTTCAAAATCAAAATTTGAAAAAATCGTTTGTGATATTTATCAGGAAAGTTTAAAATTATTTTCATCTTTTTTTTATTTTTTCATCGGATGAAAATAGTTTATTAAAAAAATTAAAACAGAAATTAGTTGAAGAATAATTTAATTATTTTTATAAAAATGTGATATGTTGTAAAAAATTAAGATTTATGTGTACATTTATGTACAATAGGGCGTGAAATTTTTCGCCACTTTGTCCAATTGTGATATTTTTTGGCCTTAAGTTTCGCCCTCGGTTATCACTATCTGTCTGCCGTTTTATCGTGATTGCGAAACTGGCAAACATAACGTTCGTATCATTGTAGAAGAAATTTGTATTTGGTCCAAAAAATCCATAACCATTAACATTTTTGAATCCGTCTCTGATTTTATGATAACACATCAAGGGTTTTTCATTTAGGAACAATTTCGACCGATTTCGTTCAAAGCCTTGGATGTACTAGATCAAAATAAGTTTATATAAATACATCGCGCTTTCCAATCACAATGACCAAAAACAAAATTAAAAACACAAATCGGTTCTAAGTACATATTAAGACACGTAGTTTTATGCATTAAATTTGAAGGTTATGCATTGACTGCTACTAAAAAAAATAGGAACAAGATCTAAAAATTTTGCACAATTTTCAAAAATGCCATACTTTTTTTGCAATTTATTTTAAACCACCTTTGACTTTTTGACCTAATGTCACAAAAACTTAGTTTGACCAACAGTCCGCCATATTTAAAAAAGCAGCCAATGTGCTTCGCGAAAAACTTGTATTTTAGAAGAAAACGTTTTTTCTTTTAAATTTTGAGCAGCTTCTGTTATTATTCTCGACACATTAATGGAATACGATTTCAGTATTTTGCATTTTATAGAAGGCGGGAGTTGTGATATAAAAATATGGAGAAATGAAAAAAAATAGGTAAAGAAGGAAAAAGTTATGGATATTTTCTAGCCAGTTTTCAAAATCTTTCAACTTTTAGCCTCTGTAATTTATAACATATACAGAGATCTGTGCCTTAAACTTTGAGCTACGATAGTTCAAGGTCTTGTCTACACAATTGCGCTTGCAGATTTCCTTAATTCGAAAAATTTGAGGTTTTATTAACCATTATTGTGATAGATATTTGTTTAAGTTTTTATAAAAATTGTATATAAAATATTTGATTTAAAAATAAACAAAAGATGAAAAAAAAAGATATTTATATTTTTTATTTTTAAATATTTTCCTCCTTTGTGATATTTATCGCAATGGATATTTTTCGATTTTCATCATGATGGATATTTATTTTATAAACAAAAATATTTATTTTATTTTTTTGAACAAATTGAAAAATATTTTGAACTTTAAAAATAAATACTTTGATGAAAACAAAAAAATAAAACGTTTTCCGGTCCTTGGTTTTAAGTTTAGTTCTTAATATCACTTTATGTTAACAACATCTAATCAGTGCTATAAAAAGACTTGTTCTTGTTGTACTGATGTACCGATAAATAAATAAAATAAAAAAAATAAATAAAAAAAAAAAAAATTATGAAAAAAAAAAAATTGATAAAAAAAAAATTATCAAAAAAAAATTTTATGAAAAAAAAAATTTTACGCAAAAATAAGTTTGATGAAAAAAAAATATTTCGTGAAAAAAAAATTGATGGAAAAAAACTGATAAAAAAAAAATTTATGAAAAAAAAAAATTTTTTTTTGGTGAAAAATATTTATGTTACTTTTTATTCACCAGCTGGTGAAAAACGGTTTTATTCACCATGTGGTGAATTATTATCCAAGTTACAAACCCAAGTTATTAAAATTTTTGGTTTTAAGAAAAACAAAAATATAGTAATTCTTGTTTTCTTTTTCGTTAATTTTTAGCTTATATATTCAAACTGAGGTGGCGTCCTGTAACTTTTTTTAAAATTAGACACCAGCCTGAAAACATTATAATGTTAAAAATTATCTATTTTGTCCCACTGTTCTGTAGTTTAAAAGTATTTTTTTGTTTTGTTCTCTTTTCTTTTTATTGAACAATTAACCAACACAAACAATATTTATTTCCCCAGACGCATATTTTAAGGTGTTACATTAACAAAAACCTGCTGTGATTAAGGGAATACAGAAACAATTTAATTTAATTCATATAAATTATATTGGAAAATTACCACTTAACAGCCTTTTGTTTTTTTTCGCATTTTGCTATAGAAATTTGTTTATTGAAATATATTAACTGCTCATAAGTTATGTAACTATAAGGCATACTGATTCGTTTGCTACCTCCCGAAATTTATATCAATAATATATGTATATGGGGCATTCCATGTCAAGTCGCACACTTTCTGACCTGACCCCGAATTTTTGGATATTCAAATGATTAATTAATCGCTTTTTTTAGCCCGCCATCTTCTGAAAAAAAAAATTATTTAAATATAATAAATATGATAACAATACTTTAGTGCACAAAGCTGAATAAAATGAACGTATAATAATCTGACGCGACGGGCAAAGAGTACATATAAGTTTGTCATTCCGATGTCCGTCTGTCTGTCCGCTTGTGGAAATGGTGATCATTGCCAAAATATTAAACATATATTACTGAGGCTTAGCACATTTACTTACTGTTGCCCTAAGTAATTTTGTATTCCATTTGAGTAAAATCGGTTTAGCAGTTCAAAAGTTATGAAAGAAAATGTAAGGACACCTCGAAAATGTTGGTATATTCAACATAACCTAAATATACAAAATTCTTTAATTCGGCTGTTAGTTGATATTTGTGAACTGAATTCGATGCTTAATGGTATTTAAACAAAAACAAACATATTTAAAAAAAACTCGCGGATTTTTTCCGCCAAATTTTTTTGCAAATAATCTTGTTTGCATTGTGGGTATCAATACATTCGGTAAGGCCGAATTTAACTTTTTTACTTATTTTTTTTTAAATTTTTTTACATATTGGAGGGTAAACAAGTAAGAAAGCTATATTCGGCTGTGCCGAATCTTTAAATACCCTCCACCAATGTAATGATTTAAAAACAAAAAAGTTTGTTTTATTTATACCTCAAGAAATAAAAAAGTACCAAAAAGTGTACTTTCGGTACTTTTAATAAAAGGTACTTTTAATGAAAGGTACTTTTTATAAAAGGTACTTTTTATATAAGGTACTTTTTATGAGAGGTACTTTTTATAAAAAGTACTTTTTATAAAAAGTACTTTTTATAAAAGGTACTTTTTATAAAAAAAGGTACTTTTTATAAAAAAATGTACTTTTTATAAAAAAAGGTACTTTTTATAAAAAAAGGTACTTTTTATAAAAGGTACTTATTATACTTATTATAAAAGGTACTTTTATAAATTGCACTTTTTATAAAAAGAAATTTTATAAAAGGTACTTTTTATAAAAGGTACTTTTTATAAAAGGTACTTTTTATAAAAGGTACTTTTAATAAAATGTACTTTTTATAAAAGGTAATTTTTATAAAAGGTACTTTTTTTAAAAGCTACTTTTTTTAAAAGCTACTTTTTATAAAAGGTACTTTTTATAAAAGGTACTTTTTATAAAAGGAACTTTTTATAAAAGGTACTTTTTATAAAAGGTACTTTTTATAAAAGGTACTTTTTATAAAAGGTACTTTTTATAAAAGGTACTTTTTTTAAAAGGTACTTTTTTTAAAAGGTACTTTTTTTAAAAGGTACTTTTTTTAAAAGGTACTTTTTATAAAAGGTACTTTTTATAAAAGGTACTTTTTATAAAAGGTACTTTTAATAAAAGGTACTTTCTATAAAAGATACATTTTATTAAAGGTACTTTTTATAAAAGGTACTTTTTATAAAAGGTACTTTGTATCAAAGGCACTTTTTATAAAAGGTACTTTTTATAAAAGGTACTTTTTATAAAAGGTATTTTTCATAAAAGGTTATTTTTATTAAAAGTACTTTTTATAAAGGAACCTTTTACAAAAGGTACTTTTTGAAAACGGTACCGAATTTTCAGAAAGTACTTGTTCCAAAATGTTTTATTTCACTAAAGGATCCTACATTCTAAATTTCAGGTTTGAATAACCATTATTTCAGTAAATAAAAAAAAAGTACCAAAAGTACTATTTTACCCATTTTACCCCCGTAGAATCAACATTGACAAAACCCGAGCCTTAGTGAATCTTTTTTCCGGAAGGTAAACCGACATTGCAAATTTCAATTTTCTAGTACCATTATTTAAGGAAATATAAAATGTAACAAAAGTACATATGTTTACCCTTTTTACCCTATTAGAAACATCATTGGCAAAAACGGTACTGTGCAATAACTCCCAAATGAAATAACTCCCAAAAAAAAAATGAAACAACTCCCAAAAATTTTACATACGATTTGGGACTTATTTCATTATGAAATTAGTCCCAGTGTATTGGGACTTATTGCACAAATTTTGTTGGGATTTATTTCATTATGAAATAACTTCCAAATGAAAAACCCCAACAAAAAATAGATTGGGAGTTATTTCATTTCTTGTTAAGCATTGGGAGTTATTTCATCAATGCTGGGACTTATTTCATTTTAATTGAAAACAATATACACCCCTGTGCAATTGTTTTTCTTTTTTTTGCTTAAAGTTTTTTCTGCGTAGCCGGCCTTCGGCCGGGCTTAAGGATTACAAAATCCATGCATTAAACCCACCCTCTCCGCAAAGTAAAGTTTTCTAGGGTAGCTGGCCTTTACGCTATCAAATTTGTTATGCCTCAAAAAGGCCTGATAACCAAAAAAGCTTTGGTTTGCAGAGAGGGTGGGTTTAATGCATGGAATATGTAATCCCTAAGCCCGGCCGAAGGCCGGCTACGCAGAAAACCTTTATTACAAAAAAACAATGGGAACTTATTTCATTTTCTTTGGCACTTATTTCATTGGGAGTTCTTTAATTTTTTTTGGTTATTATTATTTTGATTTAAAATAACTTCCAAATATTGGGACATATTTCATTTTTTCTTTGGGAGTTATTTCATTTTTTAAAGTGAGGAGTTAATTTATTTTTCTTGGAACTTATTTCATTGGGAATTATTTCATTGGGACTTATTTCATTTGGGAGTTATTGCGCAGTACCGATCATAGAGACTTGAAATTTGGACTGTATGTTCACCTCCCGGAATATAGATCCATTAAGGCTGGATTTTTGCCAGTGTTGATTCTAAGGGGGTCAAAAGGGTAAAAAAAATACTTTTGGTGCTTTTAATATCTCCTGAAATAATGGTCATAGAAACTTGAAATTTGGACAGTATGTTCACATCCTAGAATATATGTAGATCCAGTACGGCTGGATTATTGCCAATGTTGATTCTAAGAGGGTAAAAAGGGAAAAAATCTGTACTTTTGGTACCTTTTATATTTCCTTAAAAAATTGTCACATAGACTTGAAATTGGGACTGTATGTTCACCTCCCGGAATATAAGTAGATCCCCTAAGGCTGGGTTTTTGCCGGTACTGCGCACACACATGCTTTGTACATAAAAATAACAATTAATTTTTTTATTATTACTTAACGAACTTTTTTAATTAAATTTAGATTTTGTTTTACATATTTTAAAGTTTTTTTGTAAACATTTTTTTCTTTTTCTCCGTTTTTTTTTCATTTCCGTATGTATGTATGTATGTATGTATGTATGTATGTATCTACACAAAATATGAATTAATTTAGGGTTATGATGAAAATCACTAAGAGTTTTTTCAGTAATTCACTCATAACTTTTAAAGTACTTAACCGATTTCAAAAAAAATACACTAGTTTTTGCCTAGATAAATTCCGCAACTTTTGGTACCCCAAGCGTTAAAATCGGTTCCGGATTATTGCCAAAAACGTGATTTCAACAGACAGACAGACGGACGGACAGACAGACAGACAGACAGACAGACAGACGGACATCGTTAGATCGACTTAAAATCGATCAAGGATCATGAATATATATACTTTATGTTGTCCTAAACCAATATTTCAATGTGTTACATACGGAATGACAAACTTATATATACCCTCTATCACCAGAGTGGAGGGTATAAAAAGATTCGGCACAGTCGAACTAAACACTCTTATTGGTTTTTTACTTGTTTATATTGTCTTGCTGTGTTGTCATTTACCAAACAATGTAATTAATAAACACGCTCTTCTTAGGTCAACAATGTGTAAGTATGTCCATATGAAATATTGAATATGTCGACGACTCACCACTTTGGGTTAATTTAATATCAAGCGAAAAGCAGAAATAATGTAATGCGGTTACATATGAGGCATTCCATACCAAATGTCCCGCTACAGAAAAACATGTATGCTATTAATTTCTGAATAGGTTGTATGGATAGCCCTATAGGGAACTAAGAAAATTTCGTTTAGGTTTATAAATTTTTTTTAAACCGTCTAAGGAGGCGTGGTTGGAATATAGTGAAATTTTAGTCGAGTTCCCTTGATTAAATATTTATCAAATTAAAACGGAATTCGCTACAATCTCAAAAATTTACATTCTTGTATATTTTTCATGCCCTATCGATCCAAAATTTTTATTTTAGAAAATTTTCAGAACCCTCTCTGAAATTTTCCGTTTTATTAAAAAAGTTAATTTATCAAAAATCCGTCCACTTTTATTTTATTTTTTATTTTTTTAAGCCAGAGGTCTGTTTATCAATACAAAAAAATCAGAAGTGCGTTTTATGTTTTTTTTTTTCGAGAAACTCGCATTTGAATATTAAATTGTAAAACAATTTTCTAATTTGCTTGTATTAACTTGTTTCAACAGAGCGTATGAGTAACATTTGTTTAAACAAAGCGTATGAGTAACATTTTCTTCAATATTTGTTACTCATACGCCATGTTTAAACAAGAAAATACAAGCAAATTACAAAATTGTTATGAAATTCAATATTCAAATGAGATTTTATCGAAAAAAAAAAAGAAAAACTCATTTCTGATTTTTTTTGAGGATAGACAAACATCTAACCTTAAAAAAATATTTGCTGGATTTTTTTTTTTAATTTACATTTTTAAAAAATGAAAAATTTCAGAACGTGTTCTGCAAATTTTCTAAAAAAACAATTTTTAATCGATAGCCCATAAAAAATTTACAAGAATGTCCCAGCAAAAAATAATCGATATTTTGGAAGCACTGCATACAATAATAGAATTTTGTTGATTTTTTTTATCACATTCGCTTACTCAACTGCATAACGTATGCAGTAGTGTAAGGGAGACTTTTGGATGACTTCCCAGCAAAAACATGGTAATGAGTTGTGAAAAGTAATCATTACCAAGTACATTATTTATAATGAGTACCCATTACCATTAACATTATTTTAAGCCCAAAAGTAACTACTTCTCAGTAATATGTTATAAAAGCACCTCTAATTGTAAGTAATAATATCTTCTTGCACTTGCAGTTTTTAACCTTTACAATTCAACTAACTTAAAAAAACTTAATAAAAATTACGCAATTTTTAAGTTTTAGTAAAAACAAGTTAAATTTTAAAAGTTTTAATTAACTAATTATTTTACTTCTTATTGGTAATGGGTTTTTACTCCTTATTGTAATCCGAGGCAGTAACTACTTATTTATCTCCATACTCTTCACTAGTTATTTTTGTCTCACGCCCTTGTTAAAATAATTAGTGTTTCATTCAATAAGTAACTACTTATTAACATCTGTTTCGGATTACAAAACCCATTACTAGTAATGCCAATTTTTGCTGGGTTGTTTCATCAATACAAATATTTTTATAAGGTTCAAGTTGAAAAAATGCAGAATTTCTAAAAATTATAGACATTTCTTGTATTCCCATACCGGTTTCAAATACTCCAGTTATTGTTATCATTAGGGATGAGATTTTCATGCACTAAAAGATCGAAAATATGCGCTAAAAAATTTTAAATATGCACTAAAAACCCTAAAAATATGCATTTAAAAATAAAATTTGTGCAATAAAAATCTTGTTTTCAAGCGAAAAATTTCTAAAAAAGTAACGCCGTGTTTGAATAATAACATTTAAAACTTTATGTAAGAAATATTTTTTAGAAACAAAAACCATGTATAAAAAAAAATTAAAATAATAAGAAATTGTTTTTCTTATTTTTAAAATAAATTTTTAAAATTTTTTGAAACAAATAAATTTCAATTTGTGTTTAGGTAAATTTATGCAAAAATATGCACTTAAAAGTTGGAAATATGCACAAAATATGCACTTAAAACCAAAATATGCAAAAATATGCATTTTCACCGAGATATGCAAAAATATGCATTTTCACCAAAATATGCAAAAACGAATCGATGTCATTTTAACGCAAATTTCGTGATTCGAAAAGATAATTGGTCGATATTGTTTTCAGACTATCGACAAAAAACATATATTTGCATGGAAATCACTTCCCTAGTTATCATCATGTCAGTTTGTCATGTTAATGGAAATTGTTTTTTATATCAATAATATTAGTAGGGATATTCGCGATTAAAGTTTTTTTTTTATTGCTGAAGTTTTTATTTATTTCGGTTTGAGTCCATATTAATTATTTCTGAGAAATAATTATTTTTGTTGTACAATGAGAAAATCTGAAAAAATTAATTGACAACACAGGCTAAGTGGAGATGTCGTGTAATGTATTTATTACACATCTCTAATCATTTATTATCATTTATTACACATCTCTAATCAGCTGTATAATTTATATTTTGAATCAGCTGTTTTTAGAATCAGCTGTGTTATTTATATTTTTTTATTAGTAAATAAACAATATTTTTATGTATGTATGTGTAAGCATATAATTGCATGTAAATAGATAGATTAAGGATTAGATTTAAGTACCGTTATTTTAGTTTATAAGGAGACAAATTTTGTAATAAAGGATCATTCAAAATTCTAACTCGAAACTTAGCCGAGCAATTGGCTCATTGTTTTCTTTTAATTAAAACCCACCAGCACTCCAAGTAGTGCTTTGCCTTGGCGCTTGTTAGTGCCGGCATAAACAGTAGTGCCAGTGGCGTTTCAAACGCCGGCCAACAAAAATTAAAACCCCAATAAAAATAGGGAATACTTTTTATTTATTTAAATGACCACCAGTCATTACATGGCGATCCTGCCAAATTCGGAAGAAGATTCTGTACCGGTCACAGGAAATAATTACACCACAACACCTACCAATATAGTGAAGGCTCCAAAACAACAGCCACAACCAATAACCATTGCGGAATATTTGCAACGGCAGCAGCGTAGAGCAGAGGAAAAATTGACTGAAATCCCGCCAACACAGAAGCCAAAGAGAAGAAGAGCAGGCAGAATTGTGAAGCTGCGGAGAAAATTGGCTTCGTTGAAAAACATTGTTTCGTCCGAAACTCCACCATCTTGGGAACGGGCCACTGAAATTTGGGAGCAAATCGATGCGATCACGCATGAGTTAAAAGCTCACAAAAACAAATAATTTTTTTATTATAAAAAAAAAAAAAAAAAAAAAAACATGAAAAAATAAAACACAAAAAACACGCCATTATGAGGCATTAAAAATATTTTTATTTTATTTTGCTAAAGAAAAATACAAATTGTATAATACTACCTCCGTCCCGAAATATTTTTAACATTTCTATAGATTTTTTTGTCCCAAAATAAACTTAACATTTTATTAAGCAGTGTTTTAGTTGAAATAATAAGAGATAAAGTTAAAAAAACAATCTTATACTAATCTCGTGTACTAAAACTGTAACAAAATTAATTAAAAATATTTGCAAGATGTCCCTATTGCATCCATAATGCATTTATTAAAAACCGTTAAAAGGGCCTCTAGCGTAAAATTTCTTATTTCATACGCCGCATTTTGTAATAATTTTCATCTTTTCAACCAAAGTGGACACCATGCCTGTTTGTAACGTCGAAAACCAGTTGTCTCATTTATCTGGATGCAGTTTATTGCATCTATTTTGCACGTGAATTGATAAATTGCAAAGCTATAAAGAATTTTTAAATTATTGATATGTCCCGATATGTATTAACAAAAAAACCAAAGCTTTTTCAAAAAATCCTCCATAATCCCAGCCAAAATATAGAAATGTTAAGATTATTTTGGGACGGAGGTAGTATTATTTTATTTGAAAAAAAAACACAACACTTAATTTTAAAGTTTAATTGAATTTAAAAACTTTAAATTAGAAACTTTAAAAATTTATTAAATTAACACTTGTTAATAAGTAAAAGGAAAAGCACATTAAAAGAGAATACAGAAAAGTCATCTACCGATCAGCTGACAATTAAACGTCAACCATCGTAGAGTTGTATTTTATAAATCAGCTTATCACTAAACATCAACCATTACAGGGTTGTGTTTACCCATGCACTTAGAGTTGTATTTTGTATTTGAGTAATCGGTACCCATACACTTAGAAAAATTATTGAGGTAGAATAATAAAAATTTCTTTTAACTAATTTTATTTTATTTAAAACGAATATTTAAATGAAGTACTCAAATATTTTGTATATTAATACACTTGGAGAAATTATAGTATTAAATTAACAAAAATTTTATATTAAATATATTTTTTTTTATTTTCATTTTATAAATGAATTTTATAAATGAAAGTATTGAGGAGTTAGAAAGGCTCAAATTGAATATAAAAAAGAGCAAAAACAGAATTTATGAAGAAAAATATAAAGAAAATAAATTAGAAAGATTAGCGTTTTTAAAAAATAGCGTTGAAGAGTTTACTTTAGATAGTGAAGATAAAAATAGTGAAACACTTAAAATAGAATTTGAAAGTTTGCACAAGGAATTAATTGAGATAATTGAAAATATAAATATAAAGAAGAGAGATACTGAACAGGATAGGCAAGAAGGTAATTTACCAAAAATGGCTAATTTTGATATTGGTATGGTTAGTAAAAACCTACAAGTTTTTAAAGGTTCTTACGAATACTTAGAGGATTTTATAACTCAATCGGAATTGTTACATGATTTGATAAAACAAGAAGATAGAGAAATATTCGTTAAGTACATCTACAATTTTAAATTATCGGTAAATGTGCGAAGTATTTTAGGTCGTTCAAACCGACCAGTAACTTTTGATGATTTGAAAAAAGCATTGGAAAGCGCTTTTCCTAATCCGAAAACGCTTCAACAAGTTCTGACAGAGTTAGGTACTACAAAGCAAGATAAGAGTAACATATCTGATTTTAGGAAGAAAATTGCCGAACTTTCAGACCATATGAGTAATTTTGAAATTAAAAATTTACCAAACCCTACACAAGAAGCTAAAGATGCTATCTACAAAGTGACTGATAGTGTTGCGCTCAATGTATTAATGAAAGGAGTGAATGTTGAATATCAACCACTTTTATTGGCAAATATGCCAAAATCATTAAATGAGGCAGTTGAAAGATGCATGACGGCAGAAAGAAATTTAGGAGTAGATAATATGAACCTGTTTCGCATAGATAGCCGTTCAAGTAACAATTTTAGAAAAAACAATGGTTTTAACAACAATTATAGAAACAATAATGGTTTTCACAACAATTATAGAAACAACAATAGTTCAAACAACAATTATAGAAAAAACAATAATTATAACAACAATTACAGGAACAGCAATGGTTCAAACAACAGTTACAGAAACACCAATGGTGCGAACAACAGTTTTAGAAAAAATAATGGCGATTTTGGAAACAACAATTATAGCAATAAAAATAATAGCAACAACAGCTTCAAAAATAGTAATTATAATCAAAATAAAAACCCCACTAGAAACAACGGTTTCAATGAAAATAGAAATAACGCATACAAGTCTTTACACTATAATGCTGATGAGGGAAACTAAGGGGGCCGGGTAACGGAAAAAGTTGCCCAATGAGGCCAAAGTTAACAATATATAAAATATCGAGCAACATAAATGTATACATAAATTTAGAATGTTGTAATATTAATAGGAGTCTAAAATTTTTAGTTGATACGGGGGCGGATATTTCAATATGTAAAAATAAAAATTTCTGTAATATAAATACAACAGAAATTGTCAGATTAACCGGTATAACAAAAGAAGCCGTAGATTGTATAGGCACAAAGAATTTAAATCTAAAAATTGGAGAAGAAACTTTTCAACACAGTTTTCACATTGTGGAAAATGATTTTCCAATCCAAACCGATGGAATAATCGGACGGGACATTTTGGAAAAACACTTATGTAAGATAGATTTTGAAACATACACGATCACTTTTAATGTAAATGAGAAGGAGGTTGTCATACCAATGAATTCAAAAACAATTCAACCGATAAACATGGTTGTACCAGCAAGAACAGAGGCAATCATTCCTTTTGATGTAGAGGTAAATGAAGACAGCATTGTGCTGAGTGAGGAGTTAGCCGACGGTGTATTTTTAGGAAATACTTTAATACCCGCAAAAGGTATAGCACATGTTAAGGTACTAAATACTACTGATAACAGTGTAATTTTTAAGAGTGAAAGTTGCAAAATAAAACCACTTAAAAACTACAATGTATATTCGACGAGAAAATCGAGTCAGCATGACAGTGACAGATTAAGTACACTTTTGAATATTTTAGATATTGGGGGAAGTGACCCACATGCAGAAAAATCTCTAAGAGAAATTTTTAAAGAATTTCAAGATGTTTTCCATCTTCCAGGGGAAGAACTAAGTGTTAATAATTTTTATACACAACAAATACAAACAACAGATTCAACACCAGTATATATTAAAAACTACAGACTTCCACAGACACAAGTAGAGGAAATAAATAATCAGGTTGACCAATTATTAGGCGACAACATCATTGAGAATTCGGTTAGCCCATACAATTCACCACTACTTGTGGTACCAAAAAAGTCAACAGATGATACAAAAAAATGGCGTCTAGTAGTAGATTTCCGTAAACTAAACGAGAAGATAGTCAACGACAAATTTCCGCTGACAAGAATAGAAGATGTGCTCGACAAACTTGGTAGAGCCAAATATTTTTCAACGTTGGACATGACAAGTTCATTCCATCAAATAAAGTTACATAAAAATTCACGCCCTTTGACAGCATTTTCCACAGGAAATGGTCATTACCAATTTAAGCGATTACCTTACGGTTTGAAAATATCTTCAAACAGTTTTCAGAGAATGTTAACAATTGCGCTTAGTGGCTTAGATGCTGAAGCTTTTTTATATGTGGATGACATTATTGTATTTGGATGCAGTTTAAAGCACCACAACGACAATTTAAAAAAGGTTTTTCAAAGATTAATGAAATACAACCTCAAATTAAATGCAAGCAAGTGCAGTTTTTTGAAACCAGAGGTAGTGTATCTTGGGCACCTCATAACAAATAAAGGAATTACAACAGATCCAGCTAAGGATGACGTGATAAAAAACTATCCAGTTCCAACAAGTGCAGATGAAGTAAGAAGATTTGTGGCTTTTTGCAATTACTATCGCCGATTTATACCAAAATTTGCAGACATAGCTAAAAATTTAAATGCACTATTAAAGAAAAACAAACCTTTTCTATGGAACAAGGAATGTCAAGACTCGTTCGAAACACTAAAAGAAAAGCTTATGAAACCACCAATACTTCGATACCCAGATTTTACCAAACCATTCATTTTAACCACAGATGCGTCAAATTATGCTCTTGGTGCAGTTTTATCGCAAGGTGAAGTTGGAACAGATTTACCAATTTCATACGCGAGCAAATCATTATCAAAACATGACCTAAACAAACCTACAATAGAAAAGGAGTTGTTAGCTATTCATTGGGGAATAAATTTTTTTAGACCTTACCTATATGGTAGAGATTTTATCGTAGTCACTGACCACAGACCGTTAATTTCTCTATTTTCACACAAAAACCCGTCGTCAAAAATGACACGAATTAGAATGGATTTATCTGATTACAATTTCGAAATACAATACAAGAAAGGAAAAATGAATACGAATGCGGATGCATTATCAAGAATAGTTTTGAATAGCGACACATTGAGAGCAATGATCCCAGAAGCGGATGAATCAGCTAAGAAGGTGTTAGCAATAACCAGAAACAAGAAAAAACAATTGGAAAATGAAAATAACCCTGACATTACAAACAATGCAAAATGTACGTCCGAGCAAAAGCCTGATCAACTTTTTGTCTGGGACTGCACATCGATATCAGATTTACGTAAAACAAGAAAACTTAAGTTTCAAATACATAAAGATTTTAAAAATAATTTAATAGAGGTATCGGAAAATGAAATCATAGCAAGATGCAGCGATAATTCATCGAGCACAACGTTGACGTTGAAGAAACTGTTATCAAAAATGCGTGATTTAAGAATAACCGAGCTAGCGTTGAGTAAAAACGATGAAATATTTAAAACCATGGCCATGGACAAATTTAAAAATTTATACAACAAATTACAATTGAAAACAAAAACAAATTTAAAAATATTAATATATGAAGAACCAAAACGAATACTTTGTAAAGAAACACAGATGAAACTTATAAATGAATACCACAATTCAACTCATGGAGGACATTTAGGCATCAGAAAGACGGTTTTAAAGCTGAAGCAGCGCTACATATGGAAGAATATGAGCAAAATGGTGAAACAACATATTTTGAATTGCAAACAATGCAAAATAAATAAACAAACTAAACATACAAAAGAAAAAATGATGTTAACAGACACACCAGGAACTAGCTTTGAGGTGGTGTCAATCGATACGGTTGGACTTTTGCGTTTGTCAAACTACAACCGATACATACTTACAATTCAATGCGAACTTACAAAATACGTGGTAGCATTTCCTATGGAGACTAAAGAGGCGAAAACAGTGGCAAAAACACTGGTAGAACAATTTATTTTGAAATACGGTAATTTTAAAATCTTAAAATCAGATAAGGGTACTGAATTCACAAACCAATTAATGTCAAAAATATGCAAATTGTTAGATATAAAACAAATTTTTAGCGCACCTTACCATCATGAGACTTTGGGCTCATTAGAACGAAATCATAGAGTACTCAACGAATTTTTATTAAACTTCTGTAAAGATAGTGAATGGGATAATTGGGTTCAATATTTTACATTCGCGTACAATACAACGCCACACATAGATACAAATTACACGCCATATGAATTGGTCTTTGGGAAGTTACCTTACCTGCCAAATGATGAGATTAGAAGTAATGAAAAAATTTACAACATGGAAAATTATGCAAAAGAGTTAAAGCAAAGATTAAAATTTTCTTTAGAGAAAACAAAAGAATATTTAGAAATAGCTAAAGTCAGTAGAGTGAATAAATTTCAAAACACGAAATCTCTTAATTTAGAAGTAGGAGAGCTAGTGCTACTAAGAACAGTAAACAGGAAGAAAAATCAGGCACCATATCATGGGCCATACAGGATAATAGAAAAACAAGGAGTTAATTCTATTTTAGATATAGGAGGAAAAATGAGAAAATATCATAATAATATGTTAAAGAAATATAATTAAATGAATTGCATTATAAAAAAAAAAAAAAAAAATTATATTTAAACATTTTTTTTTTTTTTCAATAAAGGGTGAGGGTGTAATGTATTTATTACACATCTCTAATCATTTATTATCATTTATTACACATCTCTAATCAGCTGTATAATTTATATTTTGAATCAGCTGTTTTTAGAATCAGCTGTGTTATTTATATTTTTTTATTAGTAAATAAACAATATTTTTATGTATGTATGTGTAAGCATATAATTGCATGTAAATAGATAGATTAAGGATTAGATTTAAGTACCGTTATTTTAGTTTATAAGGAGACAAATTTTGTAATAAAGGATCATTCAAAATTCTAACTCGAAACTTAGCCGAGCAATTGGCTCATTGTTTTCTTTTAATTAAAACCCACCAGCACTCCAAGTAGTGCTTTGCCTTGGCGCTTGTTAGTGCCGGCATAAACAGTAGTGCCAGTGGCGTTTCAAACGCCGGCCAACAAAAATTAAAACCCCAATAAAAATAGGGAATACTTTTTATTTATTTAAATGACCACCAGTCATTACAGTCGACAGCTTTCGGAAGAAGCCACCCTTCCTTCGTCAGCACTCTTCGATTGTCACTGTAGGTGTGTAAGATTAAGATCAGCTATTTAAACGTACATTAAGGTGAAAAAGCGAACGGGAATTATATCACATTTCATTACCCATATGTTACGTTTAGCACGAACTTAATGAATCTATTTTTAACTTTTTCCAACACAGTTGTAATTTCTTACACTGTAGTAGATTTTCTCAGAGTTGCAACCCTTAGTAGGACTTTTCAAGTCTTGAAAAATGTCCGTTTTTTTTTATTTTTATTTAAAAAAAATATTTTTTATATTATTTAGACAATTGCTGAAATACTATCATCTAAACTCCATTGAGTATATCAAATTTCGCGAATTTTTTTGCGATTTTTTTTCCGCGAATTTTTTTTATGTTGATACATTGCAGACAAAAAAATATTAAAAAAAATATTTTTTTTTTTGCTTTTGCGATAGTTTTTCTCTTGAAAAAAGACAATACATTTTCTAAATTTACAATTAAAAACTATCCCACAAGCATAAAAATTAAATTTTTCGAAAAAACTGCTAGCACGTATTCGCGATATTTTCGTCTTCGTGATATTCTCGATTTAAAATTTTGATGCTCGAGTACAATAAAAACGATATTTTAAAACTTATGGGATAATTTTTAAATTTAAAACCATTCAACTCTGTTAAATAAACACAACTATCCATAATTATTTTTGTTCAAGAAAAATCTTGTATTTTCGTGAAAAAATTGTTTCAATACCAATTTTTTAGTCTGATTTGAATTTACGAAACCCATCTGGCAAAACAAAATCCCATTGTAACATCAGTTTTTTTCAAAGATAGCGTATGTATTAGCGATATTCGCGATTTTTTTTTTTTAACCCTTTCACTACCGACTTTTTTTGGCTAGTAATTTCTTGACCAAAATTTGTGAAAATGTAGATCTATGCAAAGTAAAAACTTTTGGTTGATTTCGTTGGTCTACTGCGCCCTCTAGCGGAGATATATCCAACCAAACTTGAAGCTTTCACATGCAATATCTCCCGAACGAGTAAACATTTTTCCAAAATTCGAATTTTGTATTTTTCGTATCGAAAAGTTCTACAAAATCCGCTTTTAAGAATGCTTGTACGATTATTTTTCGATTTTTGAGAACTTTTTAACGTTTATTTTATTTTTCAAATTTTTTACGTTATTTGAAAAATTTCCAGTTTGCCACCAAATATTGCGTGTAGAGTCCACCTGAATGCAAATTTATTTTTCCGACCACATCTATCGTATAGATAACCCTTCAATGATCAATCTTATCAAAACAAAACACAAAAATGTTGTGCGGTTAATTTTTAATGAATTTTTAAAGATGTGTACACTGTAGTGTACAAGGGGAGTGAAAGGGTTAAGTAAAAAAACATTTTTTTTGTATTATTTAGACAAATGCTGAATTACTATCATCTAAACTCTATTCCCAGCAAAACTTTGGTAATGGGTAGTGATTATATAACACATTACCAGGTAATGTATATACCTTATTTGTAGCATTATTTTAGGATGTCTTACCAAACATTTGTTCCACAACGTATTATTTTAAAGTGAAAAATAATGCATTACTAATAATTTGCTACGTAATGCATGATTATTGGAAAAAATGTATTTCATATTTATTATTTCTAAACATTAAATCATGGATGACTTATATTTGGTTACATTATGTATTATTTGAAAGTTTGAAATAATGCATTATTTATAATTGGATGCATAATGCATTACAATAACATAAAAAATAATTGTTTTATAAAAAAATGCATAAGTTTAAACTAGATATGGGCTCACGACAGGAAATTTCTAACGACACATACTCACGAGCATATTTTATCTACTTACACTCACTTACAATCACGTGAGTAAATTTAATACAAAACTACTTTTTCACTACTCGTAACACCTTATATATATATTATCTTCTGGTATGCTATATTATTTCATTTCTCGTAACCTATAAAATATCATATATTTTACACCTTACTCGTATTCTTCGTTATAAATTTATGACTTATTTTATACCTTACTGGTATTCTTTGTGATAATGTGGATGCATTACTTTGAGTCTCATCGCCTGTTAAAATCATCAATGCTGCAATGTATAAAATAAGAGATCCTATACCTTATTTTATACCTTATTTGGTAATCTAAGTTTTGCTGGGTTGAATACACAAAAAAAATTTATTCGCGGAAATTTTTTTTGCGAAATTTTTTGTTCGCAATTTTTTTCCAAATTTTTTTTATTAATTTATAAAAATGTGTAGAATACGATAAATTACAGACAAAAATATCTTTTTTTCGCGGATGCGAAAAAATGGTGACCAGCTAGTTAATATTTTGCGTGTATTTAATCAAGGGAATTTTATTTCAGACCGGTTTCTGATAATTAAAAAAAAATTAATTGAAATCCCATAAAAAATACATTAAAATGTAAATTTTTGGGATTGAGGTGCATTCTGTTTTAGTTTAATAATTATTTAATCACGACAAATCGACACTAATTTAACCCTTTTTTTAAATATTTAGCCGCGGCTTCTAAACGCAGGTTTTTAAAAATTGAAAAATCAAAAATTCAATTTTTTATCGCTAAAACCTATTCAGAAATTCATTGGACACATGTCTTTCCGCTATACATTTGGTGTGGAATGCCCCATATGTATTTGGTCAATTGTTGACTTGTGACTAACACAAGTACCTACTGTCGACTGGTAAATACACCATGTTATTGGCTATTAATTGAACCTTATTTATTGCCATAATTTATTGGTTATTTAGAAATACATAAAAAGAAATATTGGTATTACAATACTCCCTCCCAGGAAAGTAAAACTAATCACAAAACCAAGAAAAACTGTTTAACTTTTGGGAAAATAAATAAGGTCAAAATACAATAGTTTTTCGTATTTTTGCTTTATAAATGGTTTAAATAAGAAATAATAACAAACAAAAATAATTTATGTATTTTAATTCACAGAATGTACTTGAACTTATTGTAAGTAGAGAATTAAATTGTATTTCTGAATATGTATAAAATTATTTGAAATTATTTTAGGTTAAATGCAGTTCAATTTAATAATTTTGTAAAACATATTAGTTTACACAGAAATGAACTATATGGATTAAATTCTAACAAAAAATATTTGCCAATTAAAATTTAATCTTAATCAATAGATACACAAGGAAAAACTGATTTAAAGTTTTCTTAAAAACTACAATTAAAAAAAATTTAATTATAACAAGTTGAATAGAACCCGAGATATTGAAAGTCATAAAAATTTGAAGTCGAAATCAAAAATGATCAAAGAAAAAATGTAAAAAAGATGTTAAGATTGGAATTAAAATGGCGATGCAGTTAATAAAAACAACAAAGGGTGATGGTTAGGGGAGTGGCGAAAATGTCTACGAAGTTTGTACTCTTGCCCAAACCATTGAACCATAAAAGTGCTTTGCTGTATAAGGGGCGTTCCATGTCAAATCGGACACTTTGAATAATTTTTTTTTTAGATTTTCCCAATTTGCTGGCAGTTTTTAGTACCCTTTGAACACTCCTTCGTGGTAAATTTTCATTTTTTTGATGACCTGTTCAAAAGATATCGAATTTTTCAAAATTGGTAGTTTGTTCCTTTACTCAAACTTCTTTTACACATAACTTCTTCAATAATGGTCCAAATTGCAAATTTTTATTTTTTTTAATTTTTGTTTTTTACGTACTTTTAAAAACAATCTTAAAAATGATGCGATTTTTAAGTTTTAAAATTGAAATCTCATTTTTGAAAATGTATGTACTCTTTGATTTTTTTTGAAATTTTTTTGTGTAAAACTTCTATCGATTCTATAAATTTTTTGCCCAGTAGGATCGTGGGATAACGATTATTACTATTTTTTTTTTTAATTTTTTGAAACAATTTTATTTTATTTTTCCAATCTTAAAATCATTTCTACTGCTCCAATGGTGCGTCATAGAAGTGTTATTTCCAAGACCGACACCCATTAATTTTTACGTCTAAACATTTCTCCGGAACATACTAATACCCTATATTCAATTTCTAATGGGGCTCGCACACAAAATGATATTTTTTAAAATTTGCTCCAACAGCTCTTACTGCCTTACGAGTGCCCTTAGAGCAATAAAATGTATGACCGACCCACAATATTTTTTTTAGTCCAAACATTTTCTCTAAACACACCTTCCCTCTATCTTTAATTATTAAGGGGGTCCCCATACAATTTTTTTTATTTTTTTGTAAATTTGTTTTATTAAATCAGCTTCTACCGGTCCAATGGTGCTTCCGAGAGGGGTCATTAGTGAGACCGACCCCCATTTATTTTTACCCACCAACATTTTTATAAAACATACACTCTAAAAAATCCTTGTAAAAATACTACTATAAAGTGGGTAAATTTTTATGTAAAATAACACACAACGCCTAAAATTGAGCACCAAGTGTTTAAAATTTTAGTTTACACACAAAAATTTGAATATTACGCACATTATATAGTATTTTGTGAATTGATAAATATTTTTATAAAATTATAAACACAAGAATTTTAAAATTACACATTTAATGTTTATAGTAAACATTTAGTGTTTAATTTTTGATATTAAACATTAAATGCGTAATGTTCAACAATTTTAAAATACAAATTGTCAAATTAAATTAAAAAGAAAAATATAACAAGAAAATTTTATTATGCTCGCAATTAAACTAAAATAACGCGAAAAAAGCATAAAATAAAAACAAATATAATTAAAATAAAGTGAAAATATTTACCAAAGTTTCCAAGTTTCAATGCAACGTGAAATTTCTAAGATGCAAATCAAAGACTCGAAAACAAGCCCGATTGTTATAAATTTGTAATATTTAAGAAAAATGGTATACTATTAATTGCATGTTTTTCTTAAATATTTGCAATTATAAAGCAGAAAGGTAAGTATCACAAATGACTTGGATTTTATAAATTATTCTTTACAAAAATGTCTGGATATAAGAATCTGAGAATATTTTTTATAAGGAAAAAGTTCTCAGATTATGAGAATTTATCTACAGAAAAAAATGTTTTCAATCCTAACCAGATTCTGGGAATATGTCAATAAAAGTTTTTAGATTCCTTCAGACTTTTTTTCTGCAGAAAAAATGGATCAGATTCTGAAAATTTTTCTACTGAAAAATTATTTCAGATTCTGAGAACTTATTTATAGAAAAAATATTTCAGATTCTGCCAATTATTCTATAGAAAAAATATTTCCGATTCATTAGAAATATTTTAGATTCTGAATTTCTGTAGAAAAAATATCTCAGATTCTACGAATTTTTTTATAGAAAAAAATATCAGATTCTGAGAAATTTTTTATAGAAAAAAAAAATATATCAGACTCTGAGAAATTTTCTATAGAAAAATATATCAGATTCTGAGAAATTTTCTATAGAAAAAATATATCAGTTTCTGTAAAATGTTCAATAGAAAAAATATATCAGACTCTTAAAAATTTTCTACAGAAAAAATGTATCAGATTCTAAGAATTTTTCTATAGAAAAAACAAATCATATTCTGAGAATTTTTCTTTAGGAACAACATCTCAGATTCTGGGAATTGTTCTATAGAAAAAATATGTTAAATTCTAAGAATTTTCCTACAGAATTAATATCTCAAACTTTGAGAATTTTTCTATAGAAAAAATATTTCAAATTCTTATATTTTGTCTATAGAAAATATATCACTGATTCTTATATCTTGTCTATAAAAAAATACATCAGATTCTGAGAATTTTTCTATATAAAAAATATCTCAGATTTTGAGAATTTGTTTGAAGAAAAAATATTTTAAATTCTCAGAATTTATATCAGATTCTGAAAAAATTTTTATAGAAAAAATGTATCAGATTCTGAGCAATTTTCTATAAAAAAATATATCAGATTCAGTAAAATATTCTAGAAAAAAATATCAGATTCTGAGAAATTTTCTTTAGAAAAAATGTATCAGATTCTAAGAATTTTTCTATAGAAAAAACAAATCAGATTCTCAGAATTTTTTATAGAATAAATATCTTACAATTAGATTCTAAGAATTTTTCTATAGAAAAAATACCTCAGATTCTAAGAATTTTAATATAGAAAATATATCTTCGAATCTGAAAATTTTTCTATTACAAAATATCTTAGACTCTGAGAATTTTTCTGCAGAATAATTATTTCAGATTCCGAAAATTTTGGAATTTTTCAAGATTTTGATAAAATATATCAGATTCTATAGAAAAACTATCTCAGATTCTGAGATTTTTTCTATAGAAAAAATGTCTTAGATTCTGAGAATTTTTCTAAAGAAAAAATATCTCAGATACTAAGAATTTTACAATAGAAAAAATATCTCAGATTCTGAGAATTTTTCTATAGAAAAAATATCTCAGGTTATTAGAATTTTTCTATAAAAAATTTTCTCAGATTCTGATAATTTTTCTATAGAAAAAACATCTCAGATTCTGAGGTTTTTCTATAGAAATAATATCGCAGATTTTGAGAAGTTTTCTATATAAAAAAATATCTCAGATTCTGAGAATTTTTCAATAAAAAAATATCTTAGATTCATAGAATTTTTTTAAAGAAAAAATGCCTCAAATTCTGATTATATTATATGTTAGATTCTTATATTTTTCTATAAAAAATTTCAAATTCTGATGATTTTTCTATAGCAAAATATCTCAGATTTTTAGAAATTTTTTATGGAAAAAATGGATGACATGTTTTCTATAGAAAAAATAAATTCTTAAATTTTTTCTATACAAAATATATAAGATACTGAGAATTTTTATATAGCAAAATATCTCAAATTCTTAGAAATTTTTTAAGGAAAAAATGTCTCAGATTCTGACATGTTTCTGTATAGAAATATTATCTTGGATTCTGAGAATTTTTCTATAGAAAAAATTTCTCAGATTCTGAGAATTTTCTATACAGAAATTTCTCAAATTCTGAAAATATTCCCTTGTATGGTTTTAATATCAGAAATATCTCGTAAATAATGTAAAATTTTTTATACTTGCAGTTTGAGACAACAATTAATGATTAGAAAAGTCCAACGAATTCTCCATTTCAACGAATTCTCCATTCATTGCGATTGCTAGTAAGTATTTAATTTCTTAAAAAACTGCAAATTAGTGGTTTAACAATTAAATTTATCTTTTAATATATTTTTAGAATAAGAAGACTCATAAAAAATTTTTATGTTCATACTTATCTAGAGAAGAACGTACTAATGGGCGAAAAGGTGGATATAATAGCATATTCAAGTGGTTCCTGTTTATTTACATTTAACATTTTATATCCTGGTGAAATCTGTCATACGATGGATTTTATTATTTAATTTTATCTCCAAAAATTTGAGATGCAAACAAAAAAAATCAATTCTTTAATTTAACAAATTTTATCTTTAATATAGTTATTGTAACATGTTATTTTTCATTTGTTATTAATTTTTAGTTTAAGTTACGAATAATTTTGTAACCACAAAAAAAAATGCATTTAAATAATAATTTATGAATATTATTTTTAACAGTTAAACCAAATTTCATTTTAATTTAAATAAAAACTAAAAAAATAATAATAAAAATGCATTTTTGGTTTTATTTTTTATAAGAATAAATTTTTTATGTAAAAGAAAACATTTAGGATGCAATTTTAAACATTTTAAGTCGATTTTTGAGCACAAGTAAGCTAAAATTACACATTTTGTGTGTATTGCCAGAAAATTTTGAAAGCAATTCATATGTAGATTTACACACAAAATGTTTATTAGTTGTACACACTTTGTGTGCAAATGTTGAAATTTAAACACATAGAGTATTTTTACCCACTTTATTGTAGGAGAACAGTTACCTACAATAAAGTGGGTAAATTTCAACAAAAATTTATAAGAGTGTACCTTCGCCCTCTCTCCACTCCCTAAGTAGGCTCCCATACAAATAACAGTTGGAGCAAATTTTATAAAAATGTAATTTTAAATGGAAGCCTACTAAGGGAGTGGAGATAGGGCGAAGGTATGTTTTACAAAAATGTTGGTGGGTAAAAATAAATGGGGGTCGGTCTTACGAATGACCCCTCTCGGACGCACCATTGGGCCGGTAGAAGCTGATTTAATAAAACAAATTTATAAAAAATAAAAAAAATGTATGGGGACCGCCTTAACAGTTAAAGATTGAGGGTAGGTATGTTCTAAGAAAATATTTGGACTAAAAAGCATTGTGGGTCGGTCATACATTTGATTGCTTTATGGCACTCTTAGGGCAGTTAGAGCGGTTGGAGCAAATTTTAAAAAACGTCGTCTTTTGTGGGAGCCCCCTCAGAAATTGGAGATAGGGTATTAGTTTGTTCCGAAGAATTGTTAAGACGTAAAAATTAATAGGGGTCGGTCTTGGAAATTACCACTTTATGACGCACCATTGGAGCAGTAGAAATGATTTTAAGATTGGAAAATTACAATAAAATTTTTTCAAAAAATTTTAAAAAATAGTAATAACCGTAATTCTATGATCTAAAATTTGTAAAATCGATAGAAGTTTTACACAATAAATTTTAAAAAAAATCGAAGACTACAAACATTTTCAAAAATGAGATTTAAATTTTACAACTTAAAAATCGCATACTTGAGCGCTTTTACGAATTTTTTTAGATTGTTTTTTAAAAAGTATGTAAACAAACAAAAATTTTGAAGAAAAAATTTTTGAAATTTGGGCCATTATTGAAGAAGTTATGAGTAAAAGATGTTTGAGTACACTCAAAAAATTATGTTAGTAAAATCAACTGAAAATGTTAGTTAAAATAACTACTTTGTAAGTTGTTTTGGGGTCAACTACTTGTTCAGTTAAATCAACTAACAATGTTAGTTATTTTAACTGACAAAAAACAACTGACTTATGCAGTAAAAACTACTTACATTTGTAGTCAAAACAACTAAAATGTAGTAAAAATAAAATAATAAATAATTTTTTTTTTTTCAAAAAATTTTTCAGAAAAAAATTTGAAGACCAAATTTTTTCAAAGTTTTTTTTTTTTTTTAAAAAAAGTTGTGAAAAATAAAAAAAGAACGAAAATTTATTTTTATTTTTGGAAAAAAAACTTTGAAAATTTTTCAGAGATAAAAAAAATAAAATTAACTACTTTAAATAACTGTTTCTACATTACAGTACTTTTTTGTTAGTTATTCAAAAAACTACTTAAAATAACTAACAGAAATAGTTATTTGATATTTTTCATACAAAAACAACTGACTTTGTAGTTGAAAACAACTTACTACTGTAAAATATACAAACAACTAACATGTAGTAACTTACATAATTTTCTGAATGTAATGGAACAAACTACCAATTTTTAAAAATTCGATATCTTTTGAACGGGTCATCAAAAAAATCTGAATATTAAACAAATTGGAAAAATCTAAAAAAAATAAATTTAAAGTGTCCGATTTGACATGGAATGCCCCATATATTTATGATCAGTGATCGATTCTAATACATTCTAGCGATGTCCGTCAGCCGTCAGAATTCATATTTCATAACAATAGATTCATCTAAAATCAATAAAAAATTGTTACTTTATTAAAATTATAGTTTACTAACATTTTCATTGCAATTATTTTCCGTTAATCGATATTTTTGTAAAAATGGAATAATATATTCAGCTACTTGATCTGCATTATTCAGATGTAAATGATGTTTGACACCAGGCACAACATAATAACTAAAATCTGGATTATTTTCTTCTAAAATTTTAAAAACTTCTTTTGCTGCTGGATCATCTTTATCAAGATGATAAGAGTTCTCTCCTTTTAGAACCAACCACTTTATATCATGTATTCTCTGGGCCATGGTCTTTAACAGACCAGGTTCAGTATTGTATTCACGCATATATTTAACACCACCATCTCGCGAAAAGTAATATTTATTATTTTCTATACTTGATTGTTGAATATTTCTTTTCAATATATGTTTGGTTGTATTAACATCAATCGAACCCTCTGAACCTAAATGTAAACTTTGTTCCATTTCTTCAAATGTCGATAGTGGAGGTTCTTTAGAGCAATTTCCTGATGTATTGATTTTACGTTCTGTTTCAATTAGAAATTTCTCAATGGAAAAATTTATTATTTTTATTTGTAAATCAAGTGGAAAATATCTGGTATGTAAAGTATCGATACTAATGATCATATCAACTGCTTCGGGAAACAACGAAGTGAAATGATATGTTAAAGCTGCTCCCATTGAATGGGCCATAAAGGAGATTTTTGACCATTTAAAGTATAACATTATCTCCCTGATTATGCGTACATAATCTAATGTATGATATATCATACCAGCTGGAAAGTGTGTTGATCTACCATGACCAGGAAAATCAATAGCCAGTATTGCAGCATGTGGTGATAGCAGTGGTGCCAATAAGGCATATGTTCCAGCATTATCTTGCCAACCGTGTAAAGCCAAAATCGGTCTCTGATTGCGTGAACCATACCAACATCCTTCCATGAATCCCAAGCGTAGGGGAATTTTTATTTCTTCATACTTTTATTTGAGAATAAAAACATTTTTGTATATAAATTTTAAAAATTAAATTTTTACTATTCACCTTTAATGTTGACATAATTATAATTTTAATTATTTTGTAAAAAAAATATTAAATAGTTCTATTTAAATAATAAAGAAACTATGTTGACTTTTTGTTATAATAAACTAAACTAACAAAAACTAGCGAGATTCTATGTTTTACCTTTAGACTGTTAAAAGTTTATAATCTTAACTTTTCCAAAAAAAAAAAAAAAAAAAAAAAAAATATACAACAATTGTTAATTAACAACGATAATGCTTCATATTATATTTATATAAAGGGTTACCAAGTATTATATCACAAAATCCACCAGAGATTTTATAAAATCTGAGGTCCTCGCGAGGGTCCTCAAAATTGTCTAATTTTTTGTACACATTTGTATTATGGAGCCAACAAAACATATCCATTATTAGTTTTTCAAATTTAAAAAAATCGCGATTTTTTCGCGAATTTTATTTTCTTCATAAATTGAAAATATCAAAAAAGTATGATATGTACTTTGAAGAGCCATGTCTTCGAAAGTATTGAACCGAATTCTACCATTCTAAGCATTCGACTCTAACAAACGTCCTTTTTCATACCAATGTAGCAGGCGCGGATCCAGCTCTTCGGTTTGGGGGGGAAATTGTTTTTTTTTTTACTCAAAATTTTTTTTTTTGTAGGGAACCTCATAGGATTTGAATCATTGGTTAAGGTTTTTTAGTGTTCAACTCTTATTTATTATGATTTTTTCTACAGAAACATTTTCAAATTTTAAAAATATATCCCTATAAAGAAAACTTAAGAAATGTTTGATATTTTGAAAAAATTTTCAGAGTTATTTGTTTACAGAGAAAGTTTATGATTCTAATAAGGGAAGTATCTCAACCCTTATGAACCGATTTGCCTGAAACTTAAAATAAATATAATAGAGACAATTCTAAGGTTGGGGTGTCTCAGCTTATCGGCCATATCGGGGACTAAAGGGTTCAAAAAATGGCGAAAAAATCGTTTTTTGGATTTTTCAGCCATTTCTTTTTAAGGAACTATATGATGATTCATATGAGAAGAAAGGTTTTTTTAATGCCTAAGCAATAGTGGCATAACCTTGTAAAAAATTGGCTTCTTTAAATATTTTTTTCAGGAAAATGTGTAAATTTTGGGGGGTACTTATGTGAAGGCATATACCTACGATAACCATATTGATAAGAAATAATCTTTATTAAATTTAAATCGACACGTATTTTTGCCCTAGACGATATTCCTGTTAGTTCGGAAGTTATCAAAATTTTCCCGAAGGTCTACATGGTTTCATAAGGGGACAACGAAATTTTTAAACACCGATATGGTCGATAAGCCGAGACACCCCAACCTTAAAATCGTCTATTTAATAAATATTTTAAGTGTCAGGCAAATCGGTTCATAAGGGTTGAGATACTTCCCATGTAAGGCATTATACCAAGAGAAAAATTATGAGGTTCTGAGAAATTTTTATATAGAAAAGCTTTTAAAATTTATACAAAAATTTTCAAATTCTGATACAATTTCATATAGAAAATTCTCATATACTTTTGCAATTCTCTTGACATTTTTCTATAATATAGATTTCTGAAACACTTTTCCTTAGAAAAAGTATAAGATAAAAAAAAAAACCTTGTAAAATTACAAGAAAAACGTGTAACTTTTTTTTTTGATACCTCCTATTTGGCAAAAATTCCTAGTAATTTTTCAAGTTTTTTACCAATATTTTTGTAATTTTACAAGGGTTTTACCAATAAAATTGTAAATTTAGAAATTTTTTGACACAATAAAATTTACAAGGAGGTAACTTTACTAGATTTTTTGCTACCTTCTATTTTTCGACAATTCCTAGCAATTTTACAAGCTTTTTACCAATAATTTTGTAATTTTACAAGCTTTTTACCAATAAAGTTGTTAACTAATAGTTTTTTGGCGCAATAAAAATGTCAAGGAATTCTCGTGAATTTACTAGGTTTTTTTTTGTAAAATTATCTTGGAAATTTGTAAAATTACAAAAAAAAAATGTAAATTTCGATCCAAATTTATTTGTTAAAAAACAAGGAAACTTTCAAATATTAGTTAAATGGGATTACGAGACTTTTCCTAGTAATTTGACAAGGTTTTTTTTTGTGTACAGAAAAAGTCTTAGACTCTGAGACATTTTTTAAATAAAAAAGAATTTTGAATCTTAGACTTTTTCTCAGATTCTGAGATATTTTTAGAATCTAAGTCATTTTTTAAAGACAAAGTCTTAGATTCTGAGTAAATTTTCCTATCGAAAAGTTAATTAGATTCTAGAACATTTTTTTAATATTAATACTCACAAATTCTGTGACATTTTTCCTGTCGAAAAAAATCTTAAATTTTTTTCTAGGATTCTAAGACTTTTTTGTCAATAGAAGAGTCTCAGAATCCTTAGATCTTTCTAACAGAAATAATCTCAGATCCGTAGACATTTTTGAATAGAAAAAACTCTCAGATTCCAATTTTTTTATGAGATTCTTGAAAATTCTAGCTACAATTCCGACATGATATATTTTTTTCTTTCCTTTTTACCCAGAAGAATTGTCAAATTTTCAATATAAAAAATTCTCAGATTTTTCCTATAGAAAAATTGTTAGATTTTTCCTATATAAATTCACACAATTATAAGCTTTTTCATATAGAAAAATACTAAGAAAAATTCTCAATTTTTTTCAATGGAAAAAATTCCCAAATTTTTCGTCTAGAAAAAATTACAAAATTTATCGTCTAGAAAAACTCCAAAGTTTTGGTCTAGAAAAATTGTTGTGTTTGTTTAAAAGAAAAATTTTAATGCTTTGAGACTTTTATCACATTAAAAAATTCTAACATTCAGAAATATTTTGCTTTTAAAAAATTTTAATATTCTTAGACACTCTTCTGTGAAAGAATTTCTATAAATAAATTTCTTCTATAGACAAATTCTCAGATTTTTCCTATAGAAAACCTTTAGAGCTTTTCCCAAAGAGTATAAGAAAGAGATACAACTCGCTAGTTTTAAAATAATCGAAAATCTTTTGAGCAGCACACTTCGCCCTTGCTTTGTTCATTTTCGTAAATTTCACTAATACATTCTTATATTTAAAGAAGAATCGCAGAAAAAACACTAACACTGTCGCAGTTTTTATTGTGTAAATGAAAATAACAAAACAGAATAGGAAGTGTGCTGCTCAAATTATTTTCACTTGTTAAAAGTCGGAGCGCTTGTTGTTGTTAAAATTGAGCGACTGACACCCTTTGGCTTTTCCTATAGAAAAATTCCCAAATTATTACTATCGAAAAGTTATCACGTTTTTATATTCTAAAAAAAAATTCTTAATTTTTTTCTATTGAAAAATTCTTAAGACATTTATCCTTTAGAAAAATTTTAAGATTCGTTGACATTTTTCATAGAAAAAATCATTTTCTTTTCTCTTTCCCTCTCCTTTTTTTTTTCCTTTTCTTTCCTTTTTTCTTTTTCTTTTTTTTTCTTTTTTTCCTTTTTCCTTTTTTTTTTCTTTCGAATTCGGTTTGGGGGGGGAAATTTCCTTTTTTCCCCCCCCGTGGATCCGCGCCTGAATGTAGTCAAAAAATATATTTTTAAATAAGTACGTTTTTGATGCAAATGCAATTTTTAGATGCATTTTTCAAAACTTTATCCCCCTTCGATTTTTCAGAAAACCTGCGTAAATAAAAAAAAATAACATTTATTACATAAAAATAAGTGCAGCTTTTTTGGGCCTTCGGTTTTTTCCACCTTTCTTAATTTTTTTAAAAACTACTTATGAGACTTTTCCATACAAAAAATAAAATTTGTCTTTATTCTCCAATTTTATCGAATTTTTTTTTTAACTGTGATCCCCAGTGATTCATTTCATTGGCAAAATAAAACAAGAAATGCCTGCGAATTTTGTGCTCTTGCCCAAAATATGAAGACATGATTAAGTTTTGCTGAAGATATAATGTTGCATTCATTTGTAATTCCATGCAAAACTAATTGAAGCATCGTCCCAGGACCACTTTAAGTTCACATATTAATGATAACATTCTAGCGCTATATGTATTCATCTGTATGCTTATCTGTGGAAATCAACCAAGAAAATGTCCGTAAAGGTTTCTAAGCCATTCTAGTAGGGTGTTCAGCCGATTAATTTTTGTTCGATTAATCGAACAATTTTAGACGAATAATTGTTCGATTAATTTAAAATTGCTAATTTCGATTAAAGGGTTAATCGAGGAAATTATGACGATTAATCGATTAATAAAAAAAAAACATATGTTTTTTCTGGAAATTTGTAGAATTCATGCCAGCCATGTTTATTGGAGTGGTTCTTATTTTATTTTTTTCGGATTTTCGCTGCTCCTGAGGTATTGGATTTGTTAAACGACCTGAAGTTAGTACCTGATAAAATTTTGGACCAAATCGGTTGACTAGGTGACCGCGCTAAAATCGGTCAAAGTTTCGAGTTTTGAGCAAAAACCCACTAAATTATAAAAAAAAATTAATTTACAAATTTTATGAATATGCTCAAAGCTAAATATTTTTTGTTTAATATTTTCAAAAATGTATTTAGATAATAAATATAAAATTTTTGTGATATCGGTAATCCATATAAATTCAAATCTCCAAAATTATTTTTTTTTTAAATTTTCTCATACAAAATTGCAGAAAATTAAAATTTTAATGTATTTTGTAATGCTGTTACATTTGTTTTTTTTTGTTAATAAAATGTTACAACACTTGTAATTAATATTGCTTATTTACTTAAGTACCATTTTTTTCTAAAATTGTCGAAAAAAAATCTTGTAATTAGAAAATTTCTGAATTTGGAATTATTCGATTAATCGGTCAATTTTAAAATTTTTTTCGATTAATCGAACAAGTCAAAAATGCCAAATGTCGATTAATCGTTTAATCGAACAATAAAAAAACCCGATTAATTGAACACCCTACATTCTAGTGATAAAAAAAGTTTTTGTATTAAAAAGGTTTTTAATGAAAAAATATTATTGATAAAAAAAATATTGATGAAAAAAAAATATTGATGAAAAACAAATATTGATGAAAAAAAAAATTGATGCAAAAAAAAATATTGACGAAAAAAATATATTGATGAAAAAAAAATATTGATGGAAAAAAAAAAAATATTGATGAAAAAAAATATTAATGAAAAATAAACAAAATATTGATGAGAAAAAAATATTGATGAAAAAAAAAAATATTGACGAAAAAAAAATGTTGATGAAAAAAAATATTAATAAAAAAAAAAATTTTGATGAAAAAAAAAATTGTTAAAAAAGAAATTTTGATGAAAAAAAAAATATTGATGAATAAAAATATTGATGAAAAAAAAAATATTGATGAACAAAAAATATTGATGAAAAAAAACATATTGGTGAAAAAAAGTATTGATGAAAAAAATTTATTGTTGAAAGAAAAAACATTGATGTAAAATAATTATGTTACGTGGTGGATATTTCTTTTATTCACCACGGGGTGAATTATTATTCAAGTTACAAACCCAAGTTACTAAAATTTTTGGTTTTAAGAAAATAAAAATAGTAATTCCTATTTTCGTTTTGGTTAATCGTTATGTAGTTACACTGAGGTGGCGTCCAGCAACTTTTTTAAAATTAGACCAGCCTAAAAACATTATCATGTTAAAAATTGTAAATTTGGCAAATAAACAAAATCCGTATGTCTGTAGAAAGTAACATGCAGTCCAAACCAAAAGAGCTGTAAATCGGAAAACATACAGCAGTACTATGTCTTTGGCACGACTATGTCTTGTGTTCATATGCTTGTAATATTTATAAATGAGCGAAATCGGACAGGCTCAAAAAAGCTTCCCCTAAAAGAATAAACCAACCACGGAAAAACACTAACTTAAACCCACACTCAAAAAAAAAAAAACTGTAAAGTTAGCAAAAAAAGCATGTAAACCTACAAGAAAATTTTCTGATTTTGAACCCACATTTTTTTTGGTAAAGTTAGCAAAAACGTTTTGCTAAAAATTAGTTAACTGAATTTTTTTTATTTCAACTTAGTTCATACATATTTGAGGACCCCATTGGGTTCGGACCCGATAGGTCCAGACCCCGATGGGCCTAGACCTACTTGGGTTCCTTAAAAATCGTCATAATTTTTGATCCAAAATTAGTGTTCGTTTCGCTTTACCTTGCTTAGTTTTTGAGATACGTGATTTTAGGGGACCACCGGGGTTTTGAGAATTATAAAACTCGATAACTTTAAAAATATTATTCGGAGAGCTTTTGATTATTTTGCGGTCTTGTTCTACGTGTTACAAAAATGGTATTCGACTTTTTGTTGTGTCGGCAATATTTACCGAGTTATGAGCATTTTAAAATTTTCGGGAATGCTAACTTTTTTGGATCCAAAGTTAGGACCCATTAGGGTCCACACATGTGAAGAGGACCGGCGATACTATGGAGAGCCCGAGAACCAAAAATGGCCTCCATTTTGCTCTATCTGGCTTAGTTCCGAGATAGCGCCATTTTAAGTTTTCTGAAAATAAAAAAAAATTTACCATTTATTTTTGCTAATATTAGCAAAAAATCTTGTAAAAATGTTGTCAACTCAATTTCAAATTTAGCAAAAGAAATTAGTTCAAAGTTTGTTTAAAATTGCTAATGTGCTAAATGAAGTTTACACGAATTTCTTGCTAACATGCTAATCTCAACTAAAATCTTGCTAAAAGTTAGTTAACTAGCGTTAGCAAAAACAAGTTAGTAAATCTACTAACGTATTTTTTTGAGTGCAGATTACCTAAACCTTTAACAGTCACAGGCAAATATACTTATCAAGGCGTTGTGGCGATTAATTTTGTTCAGGTTAAAGATGGTAAATGTGTTAAATGATGAATTGTAAAGTAGTGTTCGGGCAACAAAAGACTAGTTTTCAGGAAGTCTCTAAACTGATCAACTTACTCACCGTAATTCCTCAACGTTTGTAAAATAATAG
The DNA here is from genome assembly GCA_963921195.1 of Pegoplata infirma. Classification (NCBI taxonomy): domain Eukaryota; kingdom Metazoa; phylum Arthropoda; class Insecta; order Diptera; family Anthomyiidae; genus Pegoplata; species Pegoplata infirma. The sequence goes on from OY992539.1 coordinate 82,959,084, forward strand.
TCTCAATTTTAGGGACAAAAGGATATTTACTTGTCGATTAAAATCTGTGGCAAGAAGGGGTTTAGAGGTCCAAATTTAAGAAGAGTCACAAATAAATATATTTTAATCAGTAGCGGGTACAGCTTTTGAGTTTGGGGGAGGGTGTGATTTTTTTTTACATTGAATACAAAAAAATCAGCAATTCACCGTTGTCAGACAAGCAGACAAGCAAAAACAGGGATACCTACATTGTTTTTGCAAAATAAAGTTATGGTAGGGCTATAAAATCATGAAATTCAGTAATTTTTACCGAACAACTGCAGCCGATTTTTCAATCAAGAATTCAGGAACCCATCTTAAAATGAGCTTTGTTTTTCATTATCAAATTTATATTTTTTAATTTGTTTAAAAAAAAAAATTACACTTTCGTATACCCACTGTGCACAAAAAAAGTCTCAGATTCTAACACATTTGTCGTAAACAGAAAAAAAAAATATTTGCCAATAAACGAAGTTCATAGTATTTATGAACAAATACATACAAATTATGAACATTTTCATTAAATTTTTGAACTTTTTCATAGTATTTATGAAACAATGTTACATAGTTCTTAAATTTAACATATTATGATTTATTCATAAATACTATGAAAAAGTTTATAAGTATTATGAAAAATTAATAAATCTTATGAATTTGTTCATAAATACTATAAAAGTCGTTGATTGAATGTGTGTATGAGAAAGTCTAAATCTGAGCATTTTGTAATAGAATAAATTTTTCCTATAGAGAAAATATCACATTCTAAGAAATTTTTTGTAAAGAAATGTCTTAGATTTTCGGATTCTAAGAACTTTTTTTCACAGAAAAAGTCACAGGTGCCAGAATCAATCCATTTTTGAGATTTTTTTTGAGATATTTTTCCTATAGAAGAGGTTTCATATTAGATTTGTTTCGAATAGAAAAAGTTTTAGATTCTGAGAACTTTTTTCAATAGAAAAACTCGCAGATTCCTATTGTTAGACATTTTTCTAAAAAAAAGTCTCAGATTCTGAGGCTTTTTTCCCAAAGAAAAAGTCTGAGATTCTTAGACTCTTTCCTATAGAAAGTCTCAGATTCTGGAAAAAGTCTAAGATTCTGGCATTTTTTCCTAAAGAAAAATTCTCAGATTCTGAAATCTTTTTTGTCTATATAAAAAATCTTATTCTGAGAATTGTCTTAGATTTTGGGACATTTTTCCTACATAAAAAGTCTCAGATTCTGCGTCATTTTTCATATAGAACAGGTCTCAAGTTCTAAAATAACTTTCCTATAGAAAAGGCCTCAGATTCTGAGACATTTTTCCTATAGAAGAAGAATCAGATTCTGAGTCATTTTTCCTACAGAAAAAGTCTCAGATTCTGAGTCATTTTTCCTACAGAAAAATTTTACAATAAAATTGTAAATTTAAAAATTTTTTTACACTATAAAACTTACGAGAAGGTTTCGTGTTTTTACTTACTAGATTTTTTGCTTCATCCTATTTTACGAGAATTCCTAGTAAAAATTACGAGCTTTTTAGTAATTTAGCAATATTTTTACCAATTAATTTGAAAATTTACAACTTTTTTAGCGCAATAATACTTACAAGGAAATTTCGTGAGTTTACTAGATTTTTTTGTAAAAAAAAAAATTGAAAATTTGTCAAATTACAAAAAAAAAACAAGTGAGAGTGTTAAATTCGGCTGTGCCGAATCTTTTATACCCTCCAACGTAAAAGAAAAAATTGCAGAGGCTTTTTTTTGGGGGGGGCTTGTTGGGGGTCCTTGGGGACACCTTCTCTTTGGTAAAAATTTTTTACAAATTTAATTACTATGCTTTTTGTACAAAAGATATAAAATTTCATTATTATATAAATTATTTGCTAATATCCACGCCCACAAAAGGGGGCGGACCAAAAAAAAAGTAATTTTCAAATCCCCTGGGTCCAAGTTTAAGACTTTGAACTTTTTCAAGCATAAAAATGTTTCATCTGTTTAACAAAAATACAAAAAAACCTATAAGAAGTTACCTTTTTTCATGGGTTGGTTTACTTCGTCAAGGGGGAACTTTTTCCCAATGGTCCGATTTTGCCTATGAACATAACATATGAACATAACATGTCCACAGACGGACAGACGGACAGACGGACAGACGGACAGACGGACGGACGGACGGACATGGCTGGAATGTCTTAGAATCGATCACTGATCAATAATATATATACTTTATGGGGTCCTAGACCGATATTTCGATGCGTTACACACGGAATGACAAAGTGAGTATACCCCCATAATGTAGTTGGAGGGTATAAAAATGGGTAAATTACAAAAAAAATGTAAGTTTGGATTGAAAATTTTTTGTTAAAAAACAAAGAAAACTGTCAAATATTGGTTAAATGGGATTACGAGACTTTCTTTGATAAGGTTTGTGTTTTGTGGGTAAACTTAGTATCATGAATTTTCCTAAATTTTAGTAAAATTCATGAACTATTTTCAAAGAAATTTTTTCCTAAGATTTAGTTAAGTCTATTTTTTCAGTGTACAGATTTTTTTTTGTAAAATTTTGCACTCATAAAATGCATTTAACTAAAACTTTGTAAATTTACATAGTTCTTTTTTGGTAAAATTTTGGTCGCTTTATCAGATAATTTTGTAAATTCACAGATTTTTTCAATCGAAATCAGTTTACAGAGTTTTCTTCGTAAAATAACAAAAAATCTTGCTGGTTGAAAACCTACGGTTTTTTCTGCACTGATAAAATCCATTTAACTAAAACTTTGTAAATTTACATAGTTTTTTTTTATTTGGTAAAATTCTTGTCGCTTTTATCAGCATTTAACAGATAATTCTATAAAATTACAGTTTTTTAACTCGAATTCATTTTACAGAGTTTTCTTCGTAAAATAAAAAAAATATATTGCTGGTTGGAAATCTATGGTATTTTCTGCTGGCTCAGCGGATTATCTCTGTAATTTAACAGATTGATTATTTTGAGTGAAGTTAACAAAATTTATCATTATTTAGTAAAATTTTACAAAATTGTTGAGAAAATTCATGAACTATAAATAAAGAAACTTTTTTCAAAGAAATTTAGTTATGTCTTTTTTTTGAATGCAAAAAAGATTTAAATATGTCAGGAAAGTTTTAATGAGTGGGCTGTTTGTTTTCTCAAAAAATTAAAAAAAAATTGTTTTAGTTTATTTACCCAATATTACTGTTTTGTTTTATTAAATTTAACATATCATATCTTTACATTTTAGATTGCTGAAATAGAGCTTGTCCACCACCATTATTATGTTTTAACAAAAAACTAATAATCAATTGAGCAACAGGCTTATAATTGTTTAAATGTACATGATGTGTACCCGTAGGATGGGTATGGAATTCAAAATTTTTGTTATCTTTTAACAAATATAGGTAGTCTTCGATGGCCTGGGCATTTCGATTCGTTGTTTTTCCACCTTTAATAACCAAATAAGGTATAGAAGCTTCACAAATACGTTTTGTCATCTCTTCTCGCAATTCCATACTGACATTCATATCGCATACAAGTTTACAACGGCCATCACGTGAAAAATAATATTTATCGGGATATATTTTAGATCGTTCAATATTACGATCCAAAACATATTTACAATTTTCCATATTAACCGATCTCTGAGAACTTGTATAATAAAGTTCTTCACATTCTTCCATGGTATAGGAAGGTGGTTCAGATGAACCGCCCGATACTAAACGTTCATTATCTTTTAAAGCTTTTTCAATGATCATTTCTAAAAATTGTGTCGTTACATATGGTGGACGATATTCATAGATTAATACATCTAAACTTATAACCATATCGACTCGATCTGGATAGAGTGAAGCAAATTTACAACAAACATGACCACTCATGGAATGTCCCAATAATGTGACAGTTTTCCATTTGTATGCTCTCATTATGCGTAATATCATGAGTACAAATTCCATATTATGATAAAGAATACCAGCTGGTAGATGTGATGACAGACCATGACCAGGTAAGTCTACACATAGAATACTGCGATAGGGTGCTATCAGTGGTGCTAGTGGCGCGAATGAAGCACAACTATCTAACCAACCATGTAGGGCTAAAATGGGTTTTTCGCTTTGATCACCATACCAACGTCCAGCTAAATGACCCCATGGTACACGAATTTGTACCTCACTATACTGTAAAAGATGAAATTTTAAATTTCATTATTACAAAAAAAAAAAAAATGAACTTCAACTTGAACTTACGCTATTTGTATCCATTATTATATTTTTTGTTGCTCTTTTTAAATATTTTTTTTAACTCTTAAAATAAGTTGTGTTCTGTTTGTATGTTTAGTCAGTTGTGCTAAACATTATAACGCATTATAGCCAGATAATACAAAATAATTTTAATTACAATTATTTATTAAATGAGTTGCCAACTTTGAAAGAATTCGAAAAATAAGTGGATTAATTTTAGTTTTATATAAACTCCAAAAAAATTTCAGATATTAAAAAAAAAAATACCCCCTTAATATTTTTTTTTATTTATATTTTTTATGCAAATCAGTCTCAAAAAATATTAAGTGTGTTATCTAAAAAATATTAAAAAAATATAAAGGCACGATTTTGGTCCGAAAATGTTGATCAGCTGGGAAACCAAAAATATGCTCTAAAAAACACGTTTAATGCGCTTAAAAAATGTCCTTAAAAACGGAAAATATGCTCTAAAAACAATAAAAATATGGTGCTAAAAAATTTATTTCCTATATTTTGCGGTTTTTAACAAAAAAAATTGGATTGGAATTTATTTTTTTTTGTAATTTTATAATTTTTTTGTAATTTTACAATTTTTTTTTGTAATTTTACAAATTTCCAAGATAATTTTACAAAAAAAATCTAGTAAATTCACGAAAATTCCTTGTAGGTTTTTTGTGCCAAAAAAAGTTGTAAATTTACAATTTTATTGGTAAAAAACTTGTAAAATTACAAAAAAAAAATCGTTATTTTTACTTGGAATTCTCGTAAAATAGTAAAGTTACGGGAATGCATTGTAACTTTTATCGCGTCAAAAAATTTGTAAATTTACAATTTTATTGTTAAATAGCTTGTAAAATTACAAAATTATTGGTAAAAAGCTTATAGAATTACTAGGAATTCGCGTCATAAAAATTTGCATTTTTAAATAGTTTTGTATGGGCTAACGAATAGTTTTTTTTTTTTTTTGGAAAATTTTCAGAACCTGTTCTGAAATTTTCCACTTTTTAAAAAAGTTAATTTATCAAAAATCCGGCCACTTTTTATACCCTCCACTCTAGTGATAGAGGGTATATATAAGTTTGTCATTCCGTTTGTAACACCTCGAAATATTGGTCTAGGACCCCATAAAGTATATATATTTATGATCCTCGATCGATTTTAAGTCGATTCAGCGATGTCCGTCCGTCCGTCCGTCCGTCCGTCTGTCTGTCTGTCTGTCTGTCTGTCTGTCTGTCTGTCTGTCTGTCTGTCTGTCTGTCTGTCTGTCTGTCTGTCTGTCTGTCTGTCTGTCTGTCTGTCTGTCTGTCTGTCTGTCTGTCTGTCTGTCTGTCTGTCTGTCTGTCTGTCTGTCTGTCTGTCTGTCTGTCTGTCTGTCTGTCTGTCTGTCTGTCTGTCTGTCTGTCTGTCTGTCTGTCTGTCTGTCTGTCTGTCTGTCTGTCTGTCTGTCTGTCTGTCTGTCTGTCTGTCTGTCTGTCTGTCTGTCTGTCTGTCTGTCTGTCTGTCTGTCTGTCTGTCTGTCTGTCTGTCTGTCTGTCTGTCTGTCTGTCTGTCTGTCTGTCTGTCTGTCTGTCTGTCTGTCTGTCTGTCTGTCTGTCTGTCTGTCTGTCTGTCTGTCTGTCTGTCTGTCTGTCTGTCTGTCTGTCTGTCTGTCTGTCTGTCTGTCTGTCTGTCTGTCTGTCTGTCTGTCTGTCTGTCTGTCTGTCTGTCTGTCTGTCTGTCTGTCTGTCTGTCTGTCTGTCTGTCTGTCTGTCTGTCTGTCTGTCTGTCTGTCTGTCTGTCTGTCTGTCTGTCTGTCTGTCTGTCTGTCTGTCTGTCTGTCTGTCTGTCTGTCTGTCTGTCTGTCTGTCTGTCTGTCTGTCTGTCTGTCTGTCTGTCTGTCTGTCTGTCTGTCTGTCTGTCTGTCTGTCTGTCTGTCTGTCTGTCTGTCTGTCTGTCTGTCTGTCTGTCTGTCTGTCTGTCTGTCTGTCTGTCTGTCTGTCTGTCTGTCTGTCTGTCTGTCTGTCTGTCTGTCTGTCTGTCTGTCTGTCTGTCTGTCTGTCTGTCTGTCTGTCTGTCTGTCTGTCTGTCTGTCTGTCTGTCTGTCTGTCTGTCTGTCTGTCTGTCTGTCTGTCTGTCTGTCTGTCTGTCTGTCTGTCTGTCTGTCTGTCTGTCTGTCTGTCTGTCTGTCTGTCTGTCTGTCTGTCTGTCTGTCTGTCTGTCTGTCTGTCTGTCTGTCTGTCTGTCTGTCTGTCTGTCTGTCTGTCTGTCTGTCTGTCTGTCTGTCTGTCTGTCTGTCTGTCTGTCTGTCTGTCTGTCTGTCTGTCTGTCTGTCTGTCTGTCTGTCTGTCTGTCTGTCTGTCTGTCTGTCTGTCTGTCTGTCTGTCTGTCTGTCTGTCTGTCTGTCTGTCTGTCTGTCTGTCTGTCTGTCTGTCTGTCTGTCTGTCTGTCTGTCTGTCTGTCTGTCTGTCTGTCTGTCTGTCTGTCTGTCTGTCTGTCTGTCTGTCTGTCTGTCTGTCTGTCTGTCTGTCTGTCTGTCTGTCTGTCTGTCTGTCTGTCTGTCTGTCTGTCTGTCTGTCTGTCTGTCTGTCTGTCTGTCTGTCTGTCTGTCTGTCTGTCTGTCTGTCTGTCTGTCTGTCTGTCTGTCTGTCTGTCTGTCTGTCTGTCTGTCTGTCTGTCTGTCTGTCTGTCTGTCTGTCTGTCTGTCTGTCTGTCTGTCTGTCTGTCTGTCTGTCTGTCTGTCTGTCTGTCTGTCTGTCTGTCTGTCTGTCTGTCTGTCTGTCTGTCTGTCTGTCTGTCTGTCTGTCTGTCTGTCTGTCTGTCTGTCTGTCTGTCTGTCTGTCTGTCTGTCTGTCTGTCTGTCTGTCTGTCTGTCTGTCTGTCTGTCTGTCTGTCTGTCTGTCTGTCTGTCTGTCTGTCTGTCTGTCTGTCTGTCTGTCTGTCTGTCTGTCTGTCTGTCTGTCTGTCTGTCTGTCTGTCTGTCTGTCTGTCTGTCTGTCTGTCTGTCTGTCTGTCTGTCTGTCTGTCTGTCTGTCTGTCTGTCTGTCTGTCTGTCTGTCTGTCTGTCTGTCTGTCTGTCTGTCTGTCTGTCTGTCTGTCTGTCTGTCTGTCTGTCTGTCTGTCTGTCTGTCTGTCTGTCTGTCTGTCTGTCTGTCTGTCTGTCTGTCTGTCTGTCTGTCTGTCTGTCTGTCTGTCTGTCTGTCTGTCTGTCTGTCTGTCTGTCTGTCTGTCTGTCTGTCTGTCTGTCTGTCTGTCTGTCTGTCTGTCTGTCTGTCTGTCTGTCTGTCTGTCTGTCTGTCTGTCTGTCTGTCTGTCTGTCTGTCTGTCTGTCTGTCTGTCTGTCTGTCTGTCTGTCTGTCTGTCTGTCTGTCTGTCTGTCTGTCTGTCTGTCTGTCTGTCTGTCTGTCTGTCTGTCTGTCTGTCTGTCTGTCTGTCTGTCTGTCTGTCTGTCTGTCTGTCTGTCTGTCTGTCTGTCTGTCTGTCTGTCTGTCTGTCTGTCTGTCTGTCTGTCTGTCTGTCTGTCTGTCTGTCTGTCTGTCTGTCTGTCTGTCTGTCTGTCTGTCTGTCTGTCTGTCTGTCTGTCTGTCTGTCTGTCTGTCTGTCTGTCTGTCTGTCTGTCTGTCTGTCTGTCTGTCTGTCTGTCTGTCTGTCTGTCTGTCTGTCTGTCTGTCTGTCTGTCTGTCTGTCTGTCTGTCTGTCTGTCTGTCTGTCTGTCTGTCTGTCTGTCTGTCTGTCTGTCTGTCTGTCTGTCTGTCTGTCTGTCTGTCTGTCTGTCTGTCTGTCTGTCTGTCTGTCTGTCTGTCTGTCTGTCTGTCTGTCTGTCTGTCTGTCTGTCTGTCTGTCTGTCTGTCTGTCTGTCTGTCTGTCTGTCTGTCTGTCTGTCTGTCTGTCTGTCTGTCTGTCTGTCTGTCTGTCTGTCTGTCTGTCTGTCTGTCTGTCTGTCTGTCTGTCTGTCTGTCTGTCTGTCTGTCTGTCTGTCTGTCTGTCTGTCTGTCTGTCTGTCTGTCTGTCTGTCTGTCTGTCTGTCTGTCTGTCTGTCTGTCTGTCTGTCTGTCTGTCTGTCTGTCTGTCTGTCTGTCTGTCTGTCTGTCTGTCTGTCTGTCTGTCTGTCTGTCTGTCTGTCTGTCTGTCTGTCTGTCTGTCTGTCTGTCTGTCTGTCTGTCTGTCTGTCTGTCTGTCTGTCTGTCTGTCTGTCTGTCTGTCTGTCTGTCTGTCTGTCTGTCTGTCTGTCTGTCTGTCTGTCTGTCTGTCTGTCTGTCTGTCTGTCTGTCTGTCTGTCTGTCTGTCTGTCTGTCTGTCTGTCTGTCTGTCTGTCTGTCTGTCTGTCTGTCTGTCTGTCTGTCTGTCTGTCTGTCTGTCTGTCTGTCTGTCTGTCTGTCTGTCTGTCTGTCTGTCTGTCTGTCTGTCTGTCTGTCTGTCTGTCTGTCTGTCTGTCTGTCTGTCTGTCTGTCTGTCTGTCTGTCTGTCTGTCTGTCTGTCTGTCTGTCTGTCTGTCTGTCTGTCTGTCTGTCTGTCTGTCTGTCTGTCTGTCTGTCTGTCTGTCTGTCTGTCTGTCTGTCTGTCTGTCTGTCTGTCTGTCTGTCTGTCTGTCTGTCTGTCTGTCTGTCTGTCTGTCTGTCTGTCTGTCTGTCTGTCTGTCTGTCTGTCTGTCTGTCTGTCTGTCTGTCTGTCTGTCTGTCTGTCTGTCTGTCTGTCTGTCTGTCTGTCTGTCTGTCTGTCTGTCTGTCTGTCTGTCTGTCTGTCTGTCTGTCTGTCTGTCTGTCTGTCTGTCTGTCTGTCTGTCTGTCTGTCTGTCTGTCTGTCTGTCTGTCTGTCTGTCTGTCTGTCTGTCTGTCTGTCTGTCTGTCTGTCTGTCTGTCTGTCTGTCTGTCTGTCTGTCTGTCTGTCTGTCTGTCTGTCTGTCTGTCTGTCTGTCTGTCTGTCTGTCTGTCTGTCTGTCTGTCTGTCTGTCTGTCTGTCTGTCTGTCTGTCTGTCTGTCTGTCTGTCTGTCTGTCTGTCTGTCTGTCTGTCTGTCTGTCTGTCTGTCTGTCTGTCTGTCTGTCTGTCTGTCTGTCTGTCTGTCTGTCTGTCTGTCTGTCTGTCTGTCTGTCTGTCTGTCTGTCTGTCTGTCTGTCTGTCTGTCTGTCTGTCTGTCTGTCTGTCTGTCTGTCTGTCTGTCTGTCTGTCTGTCTGTCTGTCTGTCTGTCTGTCTGTCTGTCTGTCTGTCTGTCTGTCTGTCTGTCTGTCTGTCTGTCTGTCTGTCTGTCTGTCTGTCTGTCTGTCTGTCTGTCTGTCTGTCTGTCTGTCTGTCTGTCTGTCTGTCTGTCTGTCTGTCTGTCTGTCTGTCTGTCTGTCTGTCTGTCTGTCTGTCTGTCTGTCTGTCTGTCTGTCTGTCTGTCTGTCTGTCTGTCTGTCTGTCTGTCTGTCTGTCTGTCTGTCTGTCTGTCTGTCTGTCTGTCTGTCTGTCTGTCTGTCTGTCTGTCTGTCTGTCTGTCTGTCTGTCTGTCTGTCTGTCTGTCTGTCTGTCTGTCTGTCTGTCTGTCTGTCTGTCTGTCTGTCTGTCTGTCTGTCTGTCTGTCTGTCTGTCTGTCTGTCTGTCTGTCTGTCTGTCTGTCTGTCTGTCTGTCTGTCTGTCTGTCTGTCTGTCTGTCTGTCTGTCTGTCTGTCTGTCTGTCTGTCTGTCTGTCTGTCTGTCTGTCTGTCTGTCTGTCTGTCTGTCTGTCTGTCTGTCTGTCTGTCTGTCTGTCTGTCTGTCTGTCTGTCTGTCTGTCTGTCTGTCTGTCTGTCTGTCTGTCTGTCTGTCTGTCTGTCTGTCTGTCTGTCTGTCTGTCTGTCTGTCTGTCTGTCTGTCTGTCTGTCTGTCTGTCTGTCTGTCTGTCTGTCTGTCTGTCTGTCTGTCTGTCTGTCTGTCTGTCTGTCTGTCTGTCTGTCTGTCTGTCTGTCTGTCTGTCTGTCTGTCTGTCTGTCTGTCTGTCTGTCTGTCTGTCTGTCTGTCTGTCTGTCTGTCTGTCTGTCTGTCTGTCTGTCTGTCTGTCTGTCTGTCTGTCTGTCTGTCTGTCTGTCTGTCTGTCTGTCTGTCTGTCTGTCTGTCTGTCTGTCTGTCTGTCTGTCTGTCTGTCTGTCTGTCTGTCTGTCTGTCTGTCTGTCTGTCTGTCTGTCTGTCTGTCTGTCTGTCTGTCTGTCTGTCTGTCTGTCTGTCTGTCTGTCTGTCTGTCTGTCTGTCTGTCTGTCTGTCTGTCTGTCTGTCTGTCTGTCTGTCTGTCTGTCTGTCTGTCTGTCTGTCTGTCTGTCTGTCTGTCTGTCTGTCTGTCTGTCTGTCTGTCTGTCTGTCTGTCTGTCTGTCTGTCTGTCTGTCTGTCTGTCTGTCTGTCTGTCTGTCTGTCTGTCTGTCTGTCTGTCTGTCTGTCTGTCTGTCTGTCTGTCTGTCTGTCTGTCTGTCTGTCTGTCTGTCTGTCTGTCTGTCTGTCTGTCTGTCTGTCTGTCTGTCTGTCTGTCTGTCTGTCTGTCTGTCTGTCTGTCTGTCTGTCTGTCTGTCTGTCTGTCTGTCTGTCTGTCTGTCTGTCTGTCTGTCTGTCTGTCTGTCTGTCTGTCTGTCTGTCTGTCTGTCTGTCTGTCTGTCTGTCTGTCTGTCTGTCTGTCTGTCTGTCTGTCTGTCTGTCTGTCTGTCTGTCTGTCTGTCTGTCTGTCTGTCTGTCTGTCTGTCTGTCTGTCTGTCTGTCTGTCTGTCTGTCTGTCTGTCTGTCTGTCTGTCTGTCTGTCTGTCTGTCTGTCTGTCTGTCTGTCTGTCTGTCTGTCTGTCTGTCTGTCTGTCTGTCTGTCTGTCTGTCTGTCTGTCTGTCTGTCTGTCTGTCTGTCTGTCTGTCTGTCTGTCTGTCTGTCTGTCTGTCTGTCTGTCTGTCTGTCTGTCTGTCTGTCTGTCTGTCTGTCTGTCTGTCTGTCTGTCTGTCTGTCTGTCTGTCTGTCTGTCCGTCCGTAGAAAACACGCTAACTTTTGAAAGACTTTACAGAGGCTACTGAAGTTTGGCATATATGTTTGTCATTTACCTGGTCAGGTTGGTGTTGCAATCCAGCCAAATCGGTCAAGTGGTTCAAAAGTTATGAGCAAAAGAGTAAATTTCGGCAAGGGTGTTTCGCGAATTTACGAAATAAAAAACTTTAACTTTCGAAAGACAATAATGAGACTACTGAAGCTTGGCACGTATTTTTGCCGTTCCACGGGTCTATTTGGTTTTAAATTTCAGCTCAATCGGACCAGTGCACTGTGGGCCAGGATTTCCATTTTTTGGCCAATAAGGTCTGTAAGGCAACACATATTTAAAAATATTTTTTCGGAATGTCGACATCTTGAATTTTGTCTATCTTTAATTTCTTTTTAATGTAGCTTAAAGTTTTTTTTTTGCATGAGGTTAAAGTCAATGTTTGGGATTTTTTTTATATTTTTTATTTATGAAACAAATAATTTTTTTTTTAACTTCGACACAATATTTTTTAAAATTTTCGGTGAAGTTCTCCTAAAGACATACCTGTTTGTTCAACACATGATATAAACTGCCAAAAAGTAAGCTATAAGCATATTTTTTTTTTAAATAAATTATGGAAATTCATACTTTTGTTGAAATCCGCCTTTTTTCAACACCAAAGTCCAAAAAAGTCCAAACGATATTGACAAACCTCGAACTACGATCTGTGTCTGACAATGTATTCTATTCACATTTTTGCGACCCTGTGCGACCGTTCATAAACTTTTGATCTAGAGGCAATAAACCAAAATATGACGATTAGAAATGCCCTAAAATGGAACTTCAACATTTTTCGGTATTTTTGTTTCTATTGATTTCTAATAAAAAATGGCTCACTTTGACAACATTGGCGTGATAACTGCTGATGGGCACGTGAGTGAATTTTGACTCACGTTGACTCACGCTCACGAAAAAAAAAATAATTTACTCAACCGTTTTTTTTCTCACACTTACTATTTACGTGAGTAAACAAAACACCACTCACGTGTGACTCACGCTCACTCGTAACTCACGCTAAACATTTAAAACACGAAAAAAATTCTAAAAACTGAATCAATACAATTAAATAGTTTTGACTCACGCAAAAAAATTGCACTCACTACGAATCACTCACGCAAAAAAATTGTCTCACTCACTTATCACTCACGAACAAAAAATTTTAATCACGCTCACTTTCGATCACGAGTAATTCACGTGACCAGCGTCCATCTCTAGTGCTAAACATTTAAGCTGGTAACGCATTTAAGCGGGCATATTTTGGCAATAGCATTTTTTATGTTTTTTACGAAATTGTAAGCTTGTAACATTATTTGTACATTTAGGATGGCAAATGCTTATTGGAAATAAAAAAGTTCTCTCTTAAATGAGCCACTGAATATATGAACTTTTTGACGCATTTAAAAGAGAAAAATTTTATTAAAATCTTCTGATAAAAGCAAAAACAGGGATTTATAAAAACTTAGAAATTTAAACGTTGTACATTTTTTTAACCCTGCTGTTAGGTTAGAAAAAACTTACGGATGTTAGGTTAGTGGACCATTTGGTCCATACATAATATTCAAACAAAATAACAATTTAATATTATATTTGTATATATTTTGGATCATATCTTACCTAAATACGATTATTTTAAGCTTTACTCAACGTTAGAGATGGGTGCGTGAGTGAACTTTGGGTCACGCTCACGCAAGAAATATTATAATCGCTCATGAATCACTCACTCGATTTTTTTCTTTACTCGCGCTCACTTACTACTCACGTCAGTAAAACTAAAATAAGTTACGATCATGCGGGACTCACGTGATTCATAATTACGCTCACCCCAATTCACGCAACATTCACTTACAAATACACAATTTTAAGGAAATTAAAAAAAAAATTTTCATATGTTAGCAGACCGTTAATTTGAATTTTAACTGATTGCTAAACAAAAATAAAAATAAAACTATAAATAAAACTGAAAACAATACAAAAAAATAATATTGAATCACGCAAGAAAAATAGCACTCACGCAAAAATTATGCTCGATTTCTAAACACTCACACATAAAAGTTTTGGAATCACACTCACTCAAGCATGATTCTCGTAATTAACTAGACTTTCGCTCGAGCGTGAGTCACGCGTGATTCACGAGAACCACGCAAATCACGTGACCAGCACCCATCTCTACTTAACACAGCTAATGTAAACATTTGTTGAGGGATTCCCTTTTTTCATATTCTTTACTTTAGAGATTGTTTTGTATTACAATTCAACAAAAGGTACATATGTTAGTTTTGTTTTTCCTATAATTTCTAATGATTCATCCCATTTAGGGGGCGTGGATATTGCTGATCAAATGGTTGGTTCCTACAGCACGAAACGCGCAAGAAATCTATGGCCTAACGTTGTATTTGCAAACATACTTGATATCCCAGCAAAACCTTAAACATGGCAACGGTTATGTAATGCATTACCATGTAATGCATAGCCCAATAAAAATTAAAAAATGTGCATTAATTTTCGCCTACCGCTTACCATAGGCATTCCCTATATTTATTTTTCAACTCATGCATTACTTTGAGTGACATCCCAAACAAAAAGAATCAAACAAGTAAAGGGATAGGATTAATGATTTTTGTTTGGGATAAGACTCAAAGTAGCGCATAAGTTTTACATAATGCGTGAAAAATACAAAAAAGTTATGCCTATGGTAAGCGATAGGGAAAAAATTCATATTTTTGTTTTTTTTTTATATGCATTACATGGTAATGCATTACATGGCCGTCACCATTTTAAAAGTTTTGCCGGAATACCCGCATTGAATGCGTGCATCCTATTTTCTAAAATCGACGTTTCATGGGCTCCGGCTATCGAAATCGCTGGAGGAAATATACTATGGACCAAATGGTCCCTTAACCTAAGATACGTAACTTTTTATTTTTCTCAGTCCTGGTTTAAGTCAGAACCTAGATTTTTTTGTAAATAACATTGTTTTATAAAAATACCCCATGAGCAAAAAATCTAAGCCAGTATATATCACCGTTCAAAAGTTACAAAGGAAACAATCAAAAAATTGGACCAAATGGGCTTAACCTAACAGCAGGGTTAAACAGCTATGTTCTAAATTTTCGATCCGCTATTTTGATTTCAAAAAATCTGAGTTCGTATTCGTGTTATGCAATCATTTCCTAGTGATATTTTGAAACATTAATCAATAATTTAAATATCTTGTCCGCCATATTGGATCCGCTATTTTGAATATTTGATTCTTAAATCAGATTTGGCATTCCAAAAACCATAAAAATCAGACAACATAGAAAAAACTTAATATTTGATTTGACGCCATATTGGATCCGCCATATTGAATTTAAAAAATCGGAGCTCATATTCGTAATTACTGACCCTAAATACATCAAAAATGACTAATTTAAGTACAATTATCTAAGAATTACAAAAGCATATTCGCCATATTGGATCCGCCATTTTGAATTTTAAATGTTTAATTCCAAAATCAGTTTTAACATCCGAAAAACCATTAAAATCTAAGTTTTTGGCCAAAGAGACAACATATAAAAAATTTTAAATTTAAATTTGTCGCCATATTGGATCCGCCATTTTGAATTTTAAAAGTCTGAGCTCATATTCGTTATTAACGACCCCAAATACATCGATAATGATTATATTAAACACAATAACCAAAGAATTAAAAAATCATGTCCGCCATTTTGGATCCGCCATTTTGAATTTTGAAATTTTTTTTTCAGAATCGTGATCAGCGATCCTTTAGCACCCATATGCAAGACTTTTTTGACATATAGGTTAAGCGGTCTATTTATGGCCAAAATTCAGGGATGCTGGCCCACAGTGCAGTGGTTCAAAAGTTATAAGCAAAACCTTGAATTGCAGATTAGTTTCATCTAAAATGCCACGTGTTTTAACAAGTTTTAAGAGCATTGGTGGTAACTAAACAATGCTTTTCAAACTTGTTTAATTTTAAAGCAATGCTTTTTAAACTTGTTTAGCTTTAAAAGCATTGGTAACTTAAAAATTACACTCGAAAAAAATTTTACACTCAAAAAAAATTTTACACTCAAAAAAATTTTACACTCAAAAAAAAAATTTACACAAAAAAATTTTTTTTTTTTTACAAAAATGACAATATTTTGTGTAAGAAATATTTTTACAGTAAAAAAAACATTACACTCAAAAAAAAAAAAAATTATTAATTTTTCTTTTTTAAAAAAAAAAAATGACAAAAAAAGAGTTTTTTACTCAAAATAAAATATTTCTAATCAAAATTGTTAAGTTTTTCACGTTAAAAAATGTACTACCCTTTAAAAAAAATGCATTGTGGAGGGTATTCATAGATTCGGCAAAGTCGAATTTAACTTTTCTACTTGTTTTTACTTTTTTTAAAGTTTAGATGTTGGTCGTCATCCACACAAAAAAATATAAACACGCGTTTTTCGTTTTTTATACCCTCCACTCTAGTGATAGAGGGTAAATATAAGTTTGTCATTCCGTTTGTAACACATCTAAATATTGGTCTAGGACCCCACAAAGTATATATATTCATGATCCTTGATCGATTTTAAGTCGATCTAGCGATGTCCGTCCGTCCGTCCGTCCGTCCGTCTGTCTGTCTGTCCGTTGAAAACATGCTAACTTTTGAAAGACTTTACGGAGGCTCCTGAAGTTTGACATATATGTTCTCCATTTACCGGGTCAGGTTGGTATTGCAATCCAGCGAAATCGGTCTAGTGGTTCAAAAGTTATGAGCAAAAGAGTAAATTTCGGCAAGGGTATTTTTCGAATTTACAAGATTAAAACCACTATAACTTTCGAAAGACAATTCTGAGGGGGCTGAAGCTTAGCATATATATTTGTCGTTCTCCAAGGCTGTTTGGTTTTGAATTTCAGCAAAATCGGGTTAGTGGTTCAAAAGTTATAAGCAAAGCACTGAATTTCAGATTTGTTTCACCTTAAACTGTTGAAAACTCGTTAAACAAGTTTTAAAAGCATGGTGAAATACCAGTTTTGTAAAACTTGTTGTTGTTTGTTTTATTGCCGTGGGGTGCAGTTTAGTTGTTAGACAAGTAAATATTTGTTACGGTTTTGTTATTGTTAGTGTAACTGAATGTAACGGGAAAAAATCAAATAAAGTATGTGTATGATTGAATGTTAATTTGTTTTTGGTTTTTAAAGAAGAGAATGGTAATATAAAAAGAGGAAAATATGTGAAAAAGTTTTGTTTTGTATTACATATAGGTATAAAACAACAAAAATATTTTACAAAGTAATTTGTTACTCAAAGAAATTGTACACTAAAAAAATATTTACACTCAAAAAAAATGTTACACTCAAAAAAAAATGTACACATTATTATTTTTTTTTTTTAATGAAATGGCAGACTCAAAAAAATGTTGACAGTCAAAAAAATTGGTCCATAAAAAAGAAATCCGAAATAAATTTGCAAAACCATCTGGTAATTTTGTCTACTTTCGTATGGCTTTGAAGCCGTTGAGGCTAAAAGCGATGATACAAAACTCTCATTTGTTGCATCATTATTATATTTTGATTTATTTTTTTCAAGTTGAAGAACTTTTTAATAAAATAACAAATTTTTATAAAAAATCGAAAATTTTTTTTTTAATTTTTTCGTTTTCAGTTTTGACTTAGGTTTTCTTAAATAAATTTCCTTTTAACCAATTTTAAAATCAATTATTTTTTAAACTCAATTTTGAATTACAATTTAGTTAAATAATTTGTTAACATGACAATGTTTTAGGCTGGTGTCTAATTTTAAAAAAGTTGTAGGACGCCACCTCAGTTTGACAATATAAGCTAACAATTAACGAAAAAGAAACAAAAATTACTATTTTCATTTTCTTAAAACCAAAAATTTTAATAACTTGGGTTTGTAACTTGGATAATAATTCAACTCGTGGTGAATAAAACCGTTTTTCACCAGCTGGTGAATAAAAAGTAACATAATTATTTTTCAGCAAAAAAAAAATTTTTTTCATCAATTTTTTTTTTATTAATTTTTTTTCATCAAATTTTTTTTTCCAAATTTTTTTTTTTCCAAAATTTTTTTTTTTTATCAATTTTTTTTCGTATTTTTTTACCATTTTTTTTTTTCATAAATTTTTTTTCATCAAATTTTTTTTTTATCAATTTTTTTTTTTCATCATTTTTTTTTTTTATTAATTTTTTTTTTCATCAAATTTTTTGTTTCATCAAAAAATTTTTTTTTCATCAACATTTTTTTTTTCATCAATTTTTTTTTGTTTTTTCATCAAATTTTTCTTCATTATTTTCTTTTTTTTCATAAATTTTTTTTTTTTTCATCAAATTTTTTTTTCCCAATTTTTTTTATCAATTTTTTTCATCAAATTCTTTTATCAAATTTTTTATTATCAATTTTTTTCTCACCAAAAAAATTTTTTTTTTTAACATGATAATGTTTTTAGGCTGGGGTCTAATTTTAAAAAAGTTGCAGGACGCCACCTCAGTTTGACTATATAAGCTAACGATTCAACAAAAAAGAAAATGAGAATTACATTTTTCATTTTATTACAACCTTAAACTTTGACAATAATTTAAAATTAATAAATAAAATAAAAAAAATAGTTCTTGTAGCGACACCTAGTGCCGTTACTCTATTAACGCAGTATTGCCATACCAAATATCGCATTTCCAATTAGATTAGTTACCATCATCGCAAATTTTTTCCAATAAAATATTACCACATCGCAAAACTAGCCAGTATATTTGAAAAAAAGCTACAGTGGCCTTGCTGAAGTGAGCCAGACTGCAAAATCCGTGATTTTTCAATTTTTTATTTTTTTTTTTAACATGGTAATGTTTTTAGGCTGGGGTATAACTTTTGACTATATAAGGGTGTCGTACTTAGATGACTTAGCATTAACCAGACCTTCGAAGATTGATTTCACCATTCAACGCATTATTATAAAAATTTTAATAAATGAATTAATTTGTGTCCAAATCGGTTCTTTGAATTTAATCTTTATTTAAAAAATAAAAAACAATTAATTTTGTGAATAATTAAATTATAATAATTAAATTAATTATTTAAAAATTATTATAAATTAAACCCTACATAACTGATTGTAACCACCCGAAATATTGGTTCTATTGGTCCAACCTTCAAGTATGACGATCAACTCAGAATCACATTATTAGTGGTTTAGTCCATCTGTTCACACTGAAAGAATTATTGTTCATTATATCTATGAACAAATTTCATAAAACCAAATTCATAGAATCTATGAAACAATTCATTGGCTGAATGAATATTCATTAGTATTCTGAAATATTTCATAGAATTTAACTCATAGATTTTATTAAATTCATAGAAAAGGTTCATAGAATTAATGAATGTCATTCATAGAAGAAAATGCCATCAATATGCCTTTTAATTTTTTTAATAATTAAAATAATGTTACAATAATTAAAATAGTTGAATAAATTTATTAAAAAAATAAAAAAAAAAATAAAAAAAAAAATAAAAAAAAAAAAAACATTAAAAAAAAAATATCATTGCTGCCCTGACCGGGGCTCGAACCCAAGACCTACCGGCTGAAGTGGTAATTATCGACGCCTTATCTATCAGCGCCACCAAAGAAGAAAAATCTCGCCAACTAACGCTTGGTTTTATAACGCTTCATTCTTGTAAATAAACAAAATATTTGTTTTCTACAAACACACACACAGCTTTTGGCAGAGCATTGTGACAGAGCATAGACACAAACTATCGGCGCTAGGTGTCACTCGATTAACGCAGTATTGCCATACCAAATATCGCATTTCCAATTAGATTAGTTGCCATCATCGCAAATTTTTTTCAATAAAATATTACCACATGGCAATATTAACCAGTATATTTGAAAATCGAAAAGAGAATCATAACAAAATGTAAATCATAATTTAAATAAGCTAAGGTGGCGTAGTTGAAGTGAGCCAGACTGGAAAACAGGGGGTCCGGTGATCGAATCCCTGATCATTCAACTTTTTTTTATTTAGTTTTTTAGCTTGTACATTTCTTTTTGTTAGGGCAAAATTTGTTTGCTTTAATTCTTTATACTTCTTTATTTTATTATAAAGTTTTTCAGTTTTTTCTAAATTTTTTTAGTTGTTTTTCTTTCTGAATTTTGTATTTTTTTCTGAATATATCTGCATTTTTCTGACTTATTTTTTCCACTTTATTGAATTGTTCTTAGTTTCCAAATTTTTTGTGAATATTGAATAAATTTGAGAAATTTCTTGGAGTTTTTTTTCTGAATATTTTTTTAACCCTTTTTGGAAATATGTGAGGGTTATTCGTAAAAAGTTTTTATTAAATAAAACATTATCATGATTTAATATTTTGGGCAAGAGTACAAAACTCTGCGGCATTTTTTCATATTTTTTTTACATCAAAAATTTTTTTTTTTCATCGAAAAAATTCATCAAAAACTTTTTTTCATCAAAATTTTTTTTCACCAAAAATTTTGGGTTCATTAAATTTTTTTAACATAATTTTGTTTTTTGTAAAAAAAAATATTTTTTTTTTACCAAAACTACTTTTTCACCAAGTCTAAACTTTTCGCATAAAAATTTTCCATTTGTTTAGCAAATGTACATAAAACAAGCGAGAGTGGTATATTCTTTGGTGCCTAATCTTTTATACTCTCCAATATGTAAAAACACTTTTTTGCACTTATTTTTGCACTCACTTACGAAATGTACGGCTCTTTTGGTTTTTTAATGGGGTCCTCGACTGACATTTCAATTCGTTTTGCATGGAATAGCAAAGTAATATAACATTATTTTTTCTAAAAAAAACTTTGCTTTGGCAAATACACCCATATCTTCGGCAAAACATTATCATGATTTAATGTTTTGGGCAAGAGTACAAAATTCGCAGGCGTGTTTTTAAGTTTTAGGTAGAAAAATCGTAACAGTTTTAGGTTTTTTAACAGTTTGACTATTATTATTATTTTGACATATACCTCCAAAACCATTATTTAGGTAAATAATTTTCTATAATAAGCACAGATATAGAAAGCTGAGAAAATTTCCTTTAAAATGAGCACTCTTCCAGCGATACAGGTCAACCATTCACCAATTGCAATGAATATTTCCAAAAAAAATTTCATTATTTTCTGATTTCCTGAGCACCAAATTTGCTCTTAAAAAACTGGAAGCTCGATTTTGATTTTAGAACCATGGTTTCTTTGGGAAAAGTTCTTAGAATTTCCCTTAGATTACGATTTTGCTATACGCTTAGTAGACAAAAAAATTGACCCACCCTTTTGCATAGTGTAATTAGTAGTATGCATAGCCATTACCAAGT
Source organism: Pegoplata infirma (assembly GCA_963921195.1). Classification (NCBI taxonomy): domain Eukaryota; kingdom Metazoa; phylum Arthropoda; class Insecta; order Diptera; family Anthomyiidae; genus Pegoplata; species Pegoplata infirma. The sequence continues at coordinate 82,979,649 of OY992539.1, forward strand.
AAACGAGACGGAAATGAGTTAATATTACCTATTATTATTATAATAACGTTTATTCTTGATCATAATTTAAATTTTATTCTCTGTTTAAAATCTCACATTTTTTTTAAATTCCTAAAGTTGGCAACCCATTTTATATCAATTATTTCAGGAACTTGTTTATCAGCATGTGTGTTCAATGTACATAAAGAAAGAGTATTAATAACTAACTCTTCTCTTTAAACTCTTATCTTATAAAATTTTCTCTTTTGTCAAAAAAAAAAATATAACTCATAAACAATTGATACTCTTATTTTATTTTTAATAACAAACAATAAACAAAAAAAAAAAAAATCATTCATATTTTGGACTGAATAAGTTTTGGGGTTTCCTTATCGAATTTTTGTAAAAAACTTATAATTAACTGTGCCACTGGTTTAGGATGATTCAAATGTAAATGATGTGTACCAGGTGCAAATATGTGACTTTCGAAATTTTTATCATTCTCTAGCATAAAATCATCCAATTCTATAGGTTTAGCACTCATATTAGTCGATTCACCACCTTTTATAACCAAATATGGCAAAGATTTATCACAAATTCTTTTGGCCATTTCTAAAGCTAAACCTGGATTTGGATTCATTTCCATAAAATATTTTAAGCGACCATCGCGTGAAAAATAATATTTTTCTGGATATAGTTCCGATTTCGTTAAATTACGTTCCAATATATATTTACAATTTTCCAGATCCACTGATTGAAATGAACCTTCATATAAAAGTTGTTCACATTCTGCAAAAGTATAACTCGGTGGCTCAGGCGGATTATCTCTTAACAAACGATCATTATCAATTAAACTTTGATCGATAATATGATTTAATACAATTGGCAATATTGGTGGCTCCCAGTAATAGTTTCTAATGATATCCAGGCTAATAACCATATCAATAAGATCCGGATAGAATGCAGCAAAATGAAAACATACAGAACCACCCATTGAATGACCCATCAAACTAACTTTTTTCCATTTATAAGCCCGCATTAAACGTAAAATAACACGTACAAATTCCAAATTGTTATAAAGTATACCGACGGGTAAATGTGAAGAGCGACCATGTCCGGGTAAATCCAAACATAATATGCTGCGATATGGTGCAATAAGGGGTGCTATCTTAGCAAACGATCCACAGTTATCTTGCCAGCCATGTAACGCTATGATGGGCCGTTCCATTTGATCTCCATACCAGCGTCCAGTTATATGACCCCATGGTACTTTAATATTGATTTCACTGTACTTGAAATAAAACAAATTAAAAAAAAATAAATAAAATTAGTTTTTTTCGTAATAATCTGGGTCTGAATTACGGTATCCGATATCGAAATATATTTATTATTTTCCAAAATAAAGAAAATATAATATTTTAACCTTATCCGAAATTAAGAAATCTTTACCAAGATAGAAAACTAATGTAGAATTTTGAAAAATGATTGTTAGTTTTTTGTTCAAAATTATCTTCCAAAGTTTGGTGGTGATCAAAATTTCATTCGATTACGAACGCCGTAATTCCAGACCTGATGTTTTTTTGAGATAATAGAACCGTAATTTAAAATAATAGTTAATAATAAGTAGGGATGAGATTTCCATGCAAATGCATGTTTTTTGTCGATAGTCTAAAAATGATATCGACCAATTATCTTTCCGAATCAAGAAATTTGCGTTAAAACGGCATCGATTTGTTTTTGCATATTTTTGCATATTTTGGTGAAAATGCATATTTTTGCATATTTTGGTTTTAAATGCATATTTTGTGCATATTTTCAACTTTTAAGTGCATATTTTTGCATATTTTGGCATAAATTAGCAAAAACACAAATTGAAATTCATTTGTTTCAAAAACTATTTTAAGTTTTAAAAATTTATTTTGGAAATAAGAAAAAAAAAAATTTTCTTTAAAATTTGTTTTACAGATTGTCTTAATTTCAAAAAATCTTGCTTAGATAAAGTTTTAAATGTTACTATTTAAACTCGGCGTTATTTTTTGCTTTTTAAGAAGTTTTTCCTATGAAAACAAGATTTTTATTGCACACATTTTATTTTTTTAGTGCATATTTTTAGGTTTTTTAGTGCATATTTTGGATTTTTTACCGCATATTTTAAGCGCATATTTTCAATTTTTTAGTGCATGAAAATCTCATCCCTAATAATAAGTTTAACATCCCGTTTGTAACTCATCGAAATATCATTCTGGGACCTCCATCTGTCTGTTAAAATGGCGATCACAACTTAAATATTACACAGAGATAACTCTGATAAACTTGTTATTAATTTAAAAAGTTTGGTGTGTATTTTACACACAAAAAAAACTTTGTCAAATTACTAGGAAAAGTCTCGTAATCTCATTTTACCAATATTTGACAGTTTTTATTGTTTTTTAACAAACGAATTTCGATCGAAATTTAAATTTTTTTTGTAATTTTACACTTTTTTGAAATTTTACAAATTTCCAAGATAATTTTACAAAAAAATCTAGTAAAATCACTAGAATTCCTTGTAATTTTGATAGTCCCAAAAAACTGTAAATTTACAATTTTATTGGTACTTATAAAGCTTGTAAAATTACAAAATTATTGGTAAAAAGCTTATAAAATTACTAGGAATTCTCGTAAAGTAGGAGGTAGCAAAAAATCTAGAAAAATTACGAAACCTCTTTGTAAATTCTATCGTGTCAAAAAATTTGTAAATTTACAATTTTATTGGTAAAAACCTTGTAAAATAACTAAATTATTTGCAAAAATCTTGTAAAATTATTAGGAATTTTTGTCAAATAGGAGGTAGCAAACAAAAAAAAGTAACAAATTTTTCTTGTAATTTTACAAGTTGTTTTTATGAGTGTATGTAAGCGATATCGGTTGAAAGGTTAAAAATCAGTAACGAAATGTTAGTACATTAAAACAATTTTTGACATACATTCCATGTCAAATCGAATACTTTGAATATTTTTTTTTTAGATTTCCCAAATTTTTTGACAGTTTTTAGTACCCTTTGAAAACTCTTTCGTGGTAAATTTTCAGATTTTTTGATGTCCCGTTCAAAAGATATCGAATTTTTTAAAATTGGTAGTTTGTTCCTTGACTCAAAATTCTTTTACTCAAAACTTCTTCAATAATGGTCCAAATTGCAATTTTTTTTTTCAAAATTTTTGTTTTTTACGTACTTTAAAAAAAAATACGCAAAAATTCTTAAAAGTGCTCTAGAATGCGATTTTTAAGTTTTAAAATTTAAATCTAATTTTTTTAAGGGAGTGGAGATAGGGCGTAGGTATGTTTTAAGAAAATGTTGCAGGGTAAAAATAAATGGGGGTCGGCCTCACTAATGACCCCTCTCGGACGCACCATTGGACCGGTAGAAGCTGATTAAATAAAACAAATTTACAAAAACTAAAAAAAAATGTATGGGGACCGCCTTAACAGTTAAAGATAGAGGGTAGGTGTGTTCAGAGAAAATGTTTGGACTAAAAAAATATTGTGGGTCGGTCATACATTTTGTTGCTCTAAGGGCACTATTAGGGCAGTTAGAGCGGTTGGAGCAAATTTTAAAAAATGTCGTTTTGTGTGGAAGCCCCCTTAGAAATTGGAGATAGGGTATTAGTTTGTTCCAAAGAAATGTTAAGACGTAAAAATTAATGGGGGTCGGTCTTATAAAGGACCCCTCTATGACGCACCATTGCACAGTGGTCGGAGCTGTATGGAGATGGCGGCCAAAAATACTTCAAGTATAGGTATCATCGTGAAACTTCGGTCACGGCTTTTTAAATATGTCAGAACTATTGAATGATAAAATGGGAGTGGTTGATGACTCATAACCACCCGCACCCCCTAAAGTACCCAAGCACCCACATTCACCCCACGTAAGAAAAACGAAAGTTTGTTTTTAATTCACATTTAATTCATAACTTTTTTACAAGATTAGTTTAAAAAAAAATATTGAATTATTAAATATGAAATATGAAATAGTATGTAATAAAAAATTAAAAAAAGGTTAAGGGGGGTTGTTACTAAAAAACAGCCTTAATATTAAAAATTTTTAAACAGCTATAAAAAAATAAATACGCAATAATTTTTAATTCTGTTTTTTTATATGAAAGACAAAAACCGTTACATTTTAAAAAGTTTTTATAACTCAAATTTTGGTCAAAGAGAATTGCCAGGGTTGCCACCCAATTGTGGTATGTTTTTTTAAAGGATAAATTTGGCTGCAGTTGTACAGCAAAAACTACTGAACCGATTTTGATGAAATTTTTTTTTATTTGTAGATTAATTAATCCTCTTGTACACATGAAAACAAGTAAAATTTTCCATTTTTTCAGTTTACATTAGCATAACTTCAATAAAAATCAAAATTTTTCAAAAAACTTTCACGCTAAGTACTAGAAAAACTGACAGGTCATTTTACAAGTCTGCTGGTCTAAACTGCCCTTTATAAGGATAAAATTAAGAAAGAATAAAATTAAAAGTCCGTTAAAAAAAAAATAAACAATCACATTTCTTACATGCATAACAATACCAGAGCAACGCGAACACAAATTAACAAAACACCACACAAGAATTCAAAGTTTGACATCCAAAACAACGAGGCAGTTTTGATCTGTGGGTGATAACTTAAAGACATGCAAAATTATGCAGCTGATATTACCAACCCGGGTGAAAATGACCATGTATGTTTATACATGCTCATACATGATTCCATGTATGATAGTATATGAACAATATATGGAAATGTATGTCATATATGGGAGCATATATGAACATACACAAGTAATGTAATATTCCATATATGTAAATGTATGCAACTATGTGTGGATAGGTATATGTCATACTCCTTCATATATGGTATGCATCTGCATAGCATACATGTCTTAAAAACAATTTTTTTAAAGGTTGGGTTCGGCAGAACTTTGCAAAATTGGACGAAGTTCATGTATGTGTTCAGTCTGAAAAAGTCGTTCGGTTGGACATACTGATCATACATCATCAATATTGGTTATAATTTTTGTATTCTATAGGCGAATATGAACGGCACTAACGTAAACAACTAAATTTAGAAGAAAATTCGAACACTCTGACGGTATTACTGACAGAGCTGCGAAGGATTTCATCCCTTAATAAGATTTGGTGTTCTGAATTAAACTTTAATGATTTCATTCCCCAATCACAATTTATCGAATGAATTTACATTTGATTTTAAAATTCGAATCATTCGACTTCGAAATTGAATGCGTAAGTTTTTATAAATTCGATTTTTAAGTCTCATGAATAATAAATGAATGGACTAAAGAATGCATTCACTTTTAAAAATTCTCATAAACAAGAATTCGCTTTAATGGTAAAAATCGAATGCATTCCATGAAATATTGATATGTAAAGATAAACTGAATACAGTGACTATAAAAATCGAATGTATTTTATTTGTGAATTCATTCGAAAAGTGGTTAATTCTTCGAAGCTTTGATTATCCTAAAGTATCATAAAGTCCAAAGTATATTTTTAAAATATTCGTTAGTTTTTATTAAAAAATCAGTTTCATAAATTAGTACAAATTATTTATATTTGAAAAAATTTCAATTAATAGACGTTTTATGGAAAAAATACAAAAAAAAAAAATTTACATACAAATTCATGTACGACAATGTATGATCATTAAAGTACATGTACCCTCAAATTACGGATATGCACTTGTATGGACATCCATATATGCATCATATATGAACATACATGGTCATTTTCACCCGGGAATTTTAGAATCTTGAAATATTAACTAATAAATCAAAAAAAGTCCGATTGGAGATTTCAGGGGGGAACACAACTAAAACTCTATTAGAAATTTCAATATATTAAAGAACAAACACTAACATTGACACTGGAAATATATTAATTTTATTCAAACTTCAGAACAAGCTAAACACATTGTAATTATTTTAAAATTAAGTTAATACCTTCTTATTCAATATTAGTTTTGATTTATTTCAACAAAAATTTTTTTATATGGTTTTAATTAATTGAAAGTTGAACCTAGTTTTCCATTATTTCACACTGCAAAAACCAACTGTTAACTCGCCATCTCTTTTGAAGCTGTTCTTAAAGAGTACAGTTGGAATAAAACAGAAACAGCTCAAAATTTTAAAACCTTATTTTTATTAGAAATAGAGATGACACATTTTGTGACAAACTTTTGACTTTGATTTTTTTATTTTTGGCCAATGGGATCGACCAGTGTGCATTGGAGCAGTAGAAATGATTTTAAGATTGGAAAATTACAATAAAATTTTTTCAAAAAATTTTAAAAAATAGTAATAATCGTTATCCCGACGATCCTCCTGGATAAAAAATTTGTAGAATCGATAGAAGTTTTACACAAAAAAATTAAAAAAAAATCGAAGAGTACAAACATTTTCAAAAATGAGATTTAAATTTTAAAATTTAAAAATCGCATACTAAAGCACTTTAAAATTTTTTTTTGGATTTTTTTTAAAAGTACGTAAAAAACAAAAATTTTGAAAGAAAAAAAAATTGAAATTTGGACCATTATTAAAAAAGTTATGAGTAAAAGAAGTTTGAGTAAAGGAACAAAATTCCAATTTTTATCTTTTGAACGCGTCATCAAAAAAATCTGAAAATTTACCACGAAGGAGTTTTCGAAGGGTACTAAAAATTGTAAGCAAATTGGGAAAATCTAAAAAAAAAATTTTTCAAAGTGTCCGATTTGACATGGAATGCCCCATATATATTATTGATCAGTAATCGATTCTAAGACATTCTAGTGATGTCCGTCTGTCTGTCCGTCCGTCTGTGTCGGACACGATAAAGTCCAAAATAAATGAGCTAGACTCCTGAAATTTGGCACGAATATGTCTTATAGGCTAGTTAAGTTTGGTGATGGGTACAATCGGTCCAGGGGGAAAAAAGTTTTTCCTTGAAGAACTAAGCCAACCTCTAAAAAACTACATGTTTTGTCAAGTATTTTATGCTTTTATTAAGCAAATAAAAAATTTTTTGTCAAAAGAAGTTTGACATCCTGCACTTGGATCCAAGGGTTTAGAAAATGTCATTTGTTTTGACCCCCTTTTGTGGGCGTGTATAAGAAAAATGTATTTAAATAATGATAAAGCTGTATTATTTTAGTGCAAGAAACAAAATAAATGAACTTGTAAACATTTACCGCGAGAAAAAAATGTACCCCAATTTTTAATTTTCTGATATATTGGAGGGTATAAAAGATTCGGCACAGCCGAATTTAACCCTCTCACTCGTTTTAACTTTTTTTTGTTAACAGCTGAATTTAACACTCTCACTTGGGATTTTTTTTTTTCAATTTGGATTATCGTGTAAGATAAGACAACTTGAGTATCTTGAAATATTTTAGCAATTTTTATCAATGTGTAAAGGGTTATTAAGTTAATTTTCTCTTTTTAAAGCAAAAGTGTTGTCAACTCAAAATAATAAAAAAAGCAAGAAAGTTTAAGTCTATTAAGACCGATCATCGGTGATTTTCCGAAAAATAAGTCCGTTTGGTTAGGTCTTTAATTAGTGTCAAAACACACACAAACTTAAATTTGATTAAAAGAACCTTCTTTTTGTTGCCAATAGACCCATTGGACTGAAGTTTGATTTGAATTTACGACAGGCATCTGGTAAAGCTAGTTCGTGTACACTAAATCCCATTGTAATATCTGTTTTTTAAAGTTAGCGTATGTATGTATATTTGATTCGCGATTAATGTATAGTTGATTTTTAAGAAAAAAAAAACTATATTTTTATATTATTTAGACAATTGCTGATTTTTTATCATCTAAACGCTATTGAATATACAAAAAAAAAAAAAATTATTCGCGGAAATTTTTTTCCAAATTTTTTTTATTTTGCTATTAATTTATTTTACATTTACAGACACAAAATTTTTGAAAAAAAAAAAAAAAATTTCGTAGATTTTTTTTCGCGGATTTTTTTTTTGCGGAAAAATTATTTTTGCGAACAAACACAAGTTTTTTCGACACACAATTTTTATTTTCACGATTTTAATCAATATTAGATAGTTGACCACACTTATCAATATATTTTTGTGTTGAAGAACTTTACACTTTGTTTGTTAAAAACTTACACTTGTAGACTCTACGATTTGCATTATCTTAAAAATATGTTTAATATTGTTTTTGTTTTTAATACAACAAATTATAAAGAACTAAAGAATGTAATAATAATCAAAAACTTAATAAAATAATTTTAATTTGGCAGTGTGTGTTAAACAACTTCTTGATTAAAATTAAATTGTAGAACAAAATAAGCAACAGCTGGTTTTTTTAATTCTATAGGTTTTTTTTATTGGTGTACTACTAAACATATGATGTTGAGTAAATTGAGTTAAGAGAAATGTTTTTATATTTTAAATGAGCAACATGCAGAGTTGCCATTTTCAAACAAAAGTTAAGTTTTATTGGAATCTTTCAAGGGATTTATTAGTATCTATTAAATGAGCAAATCCATGGGAAATTTAACTGACGGATCGCCGATTTTGTTAATTTTTGGTTATTTGATAGAGCTTTGTAAATTATTTGGATCATTATTTTGGAAGATATGGGCCTTTCAAAAATTTACTGTTTTTAAACATTTTTGTGCTCGGAAACCGTAAGTCATACGAAAAAAGTAATAAGAACAATATTGTTTATAAAATTATGAAGATTTAAAATTTATAAAACAAAAAAAAATTTCTTGAATTTCAACAAAAAATGTTGAAAACTATGTTTGAATGTCCTTTTTTCCTAGGAAGGACACCAAGGATTTACAAAAAAAAAATTGATAAAGTTTAGAATGTCCTTTTAACGTTATTAAAATTTCAGATAGGTGTTTTTCGTATTATTGAGCAAAAAATTATCAAAGTTTGTTAGAGAGCCAAATATTTGAAATTTCGCTGGATTGCAATACCAAACTGACCAGGTAAATGCCCAAAATATATGCCAAATTTCAGGAGTCTCCGTAAAATCTTTTACAAGTTAGCGTGTTTTCAACAGACCGACAGAAGAACGGACATCACTAGATCGTCTTAAAATCGATCGAGGATCATGAATATTTATGAGGAGTTCCGTCTAAAACTTAAATTTTGAGGTAAAAAAGATGTGATTTTTGTTTTGATGGCACATCGATGAAAGTTGGCATAAATATTATAAGCTATTTAAGAATAAGATATTCGTTCGCGTCAATTAAATCGCGCAAGGGGGTCAAAAGTTATGGCGGTTTTAAAAATCTTAAAAATATTTTAAAGATTTTTTTTCTACACATTTGTTGCTGCGTTATTAAAACATGCCAGGATATATCATTTCTTCTAAAATATATGATAAAAATTTAACCCTTTAATGACCAAACGATTTAAAAAAATTAAATATCAAAGTACCTAAAATCGCGATTAATTCGCGGTAAAAGAAAAGTTTCACAATTTTTTATAACATATTTAGGCAATGCGCATTGGTACTACTGAAAAAAATCACGGAAAATCGTGTCATTGTACCAGTAGTTTAAAAAAAATCGGTGATGCTTTTTTATCACAAGAAAATTTAATATGGTCCAAAAAATCTATAATCATCAAAATTTTTTAACCCGCCTCTGATTTTATGACGACACAACAAGTGGGCTTTCATTTAAAAAAAATTTCATCTGATTTCGTGTAAAGCCTTGGATGTGCCAGATCAAAATAGGTTTAGATAAAATCATCGCGCTTTCCGCTCAGAATGGCTGAAAGTAAAAAGCCAAAAATTGGTATTTTAAAAAAATTACGTTTTTTCTTTCGAACTTTGATCTGCTGAAATTCCTTAACTATTCGGCACATTAACGTGATTAATTCCAAAATGTTAAGAATTACAACAGCTACCAACTCTAGTTCAACTTTTTTCATTTTATAAAGGGGCCGAAATCCCTGATCAAAAAACCTCGAAAATTTAAAAACTCTTAATTTTTGGTTTCAAAACTTAACCGTCTTATAACTTCTTTCCAAGCAATGAAGCATTTATCAAACCAACATTAAAATAATCTCTTATATGTACTGACTTTGTGTTATACCGGAAAAGATTGAAATATAAGGAGAACTTAAAAAAATAAGCGAAAGAAGGTAAAAACTATGGATTATTTCAAGCCATTTTTATCGATTTTTCAACTTTAACCCTCTGTAACTTTTACGGATAAAGGGTAATCCTTAAACATTGTTCAGTGATGGTTCAAGGTCGTGTTTACGCAACTGCATTTACAGTTTTTCTAAGTTCCAAAAATTGCCGGTTTTTTTCTAAATTTATTTCAGTTTCACTGAGTTGAAATTTAAAAAAGATTTTGTGATATATGGGGCATTCCAGGCCAAATCACTCACTTTAAGACCCGGCCCCTTTCGATTTATTTAATTTTTGGATATGTTTTAGTACTTATTAAATGTCCAAGTTGGACACCAATTTTCAACTTTTTCTTTCAAGAAATTATCAATTAATTTTTATCAGTTAAAAATATAGATATCTTAAAAAAAAGTTGGACAAAATTTTGTTGGTATTTAAATGCAGTTTTAGAAAAAAAATATTAAAAAATTATTCGAAGTAATTATCACTTATTTTTTAACGTTTAAAAATTAAAATCGACTTTTTGAAAAAGTCCAAAACCTTTTTTTTTTTTTAAGTCTAAAAGTTCTACTTATAATTACGCAACTTTTAAGCCATAATTCGAGATTTGATCGCAATTTGTTCCATTTTTTTTAAATTTTGAAAATTGCACCTTTAATTTTTTGACACTGATTTATTTTTGCTGCAGGCAAAATCGCCCAAAAAATTTTATGAAAAATCGCCCAATTGCAAAATCGCCCAAAAAATATTAAAAAAGGCCCAAAAATAAAAATACGAAACTTCGCCCAAAATTAACGAAACAAAGCCCAAAAACGAAATGAAATATGGCCCAAAATAAAAAAATATTTTTTCTAACACATTTTTTCCAAAGCACATACTACACAGAAAACTTTCTTTTGCGGATAGGGTGGATCTAAGGCATGGAGTTTGTAATCTCTAAGCCCGGCCGAAGGCCGGTTACGCAGAATCGTTTTATGACAAAGACGAAAACTTTTAAGATAATACTATAGGTTACGTGTTTATTATTTATTTTTAACGATCGTTGTTTTGAGAATACAGCCCGTAAAATGCATAAGTAATTGATGTAAAAGTTTTAAGTGTGAAACTTAAATTTTAACGAAATAAAAAAAATTGGAATTAGTATCAATAAAAGCGCCGCAGGCGAAAAATTTTACCAACAAATTTTAACAAAAAATCACGCGTTTTTTTGTTAAAATTTGTTGGTAAAATTTTTCGCCTGCGGAGCTTTCATCGGAGTTGCATACTGTTTTTAAATTCATTACTTTTGATTTTCTACTGCGCTGCGATAGATAGCGTGGTAATCTGCAAGTAAGAGCAGGGGTTTTGGGTTCGATTCCCACCAAAGCCTTTGTATGTTAGCAACAACGGAACGGTTTTGCTTCAGCTTATTCGTGGTTAGTTCAATATATAATTTACAAAAAAACACGATATGCGTTTTCTGTTTCTAAAAATAAAAATATACTGATTTATTGTGACATACATATTTCAGTTTTGACATTTTAAGATTTTGACAAAAAATAAAACCAAAATAAAATTGGGCAATTTTTCATATATAATTTTTGGGTAATTTTTCGTAATGAAAAATCACCCAATTTTTAATTTCGAAATTTTGTCCAAAAACTATGAAAATTTGCACAAAAATGTTGGGTAACTTTTCATATGAAATATGACCCAAATTTGTATGAAAAATTTTTGGGCGAATTTTCGTTTTCTTTTTTGGGCCATTTTTCTTTGGGCGATTTTGCCTACAGCCATTTATTTTTAATGGTGCTCCAAAAAAAATAAATTTGTAAATACTGACCCTAACTTACCCTAGATATATTCATTTCAAGGTAAAAATACATCTCACAAAAATTAAGTACGATCGGACACGGGTAAGGCGTTCCGCATGGGCCTTGAAGTTTAAAAAACGGATTACAAGGAAAAATTTTATTTTTTTTCTGTTTTATCAATTTTTTTTGGTATTTTAAGTTAAGTTTTAATTCATGTTGTTACAGAATTGTAATACGGAGTAAAATGCCTCTCTAATAAGGTACCAAAAACTAAAATCGGTTGAAATTCAGCCAAGTTATTACAACTTCCCCAGGCATCTAACGTATGGCAGACCACTTGATTAAGCAATACACTCAAAATAATTCTGCAGTAAAAATATTAGTAAGTGATTTGGTACCAAAATCTACTAATAAGTTACTAATTACCAGTAGTACGGTAGTTTTTTAGTATCTTCAAAGTACCAAAATTAGTAATTTTAACTGGTTTTTGAATAATATTAGTAAAAAATTTTAGTATTGATTACCAACGCCTGCACTAGATCATTTTGGACTAAAAAATTAGTTCATTAGTAAAATTTTTAGTATTGAATACCCACGTTTTTTTTTGGGTGTACAATCCGATTTTTTAAATTTATTTAAATTTTTTACTGTAATAAAAGTTTTTTATTCTTCAAGTTCAAATGCAAATAATGCTAAAAATGCCTGCATTTTCAACACCCTTTTGAATCTCTATTTTAAATTTTTTATTTAAAAATTTGGAAGACCCGAAAAAATATTACACTGAAACATGAATAATGAAAAAATGTTATTACAAAGAAAATTTCATTAATTAAAAAAAAGGGACTCGTATTCTTTAATCAAGTGGTATGACACACGCTAGATGCCTGGGGAAGTTGTAATAACTTGGCTGATTTTCAACCGATTTTAGTTTTTAGTACCTTATTAGAAGGCCATTGGAGTAACATCATAATTCTGTAATTACTTGAATTAAAACTTAACTTAAAATACCAACAAAATTGCGAAAACAGAAAAAAATAAAAAAATAAATTTCCTTGTAATCCGTTTTTTAAACTTCAAGGACCATGCTGAACGCCTTACCTATGCCCGATCGTCCTTAATTTTTGTGAGACGTATTTTTACCTCCAAATGAATATATCTAAGTTAGGGTCAGTATCTACCAAATTTTTTTTTTTGGAGCACCATACAAAATTAATCAGAGCCAAAAAATAAAAGGTGTAATATTAAAAATTTGAAAAAATAGAAAGAATTGTGATCACATCTCGAATTATAGCTTAAAAGTTGCGAGTTTAGAGTAGAATTTTTATAGTTTTTTACAAAAAAATGTCTGTGAAGTTTGTACTCGTGCCCAAACCGTTGAATCATGATAATGTTTGCTGTACAAGTAGGTGTTCTTTCCAAAGCTAAATTTTTCTAGGAAAAATAACGCTATAATAATTTGTCATTATATGCAAAATGCATTGAAATATCGGTCGAGGACGCCATTATGTTTATATATTATTGATCCGTAAAGTGTTCTAAGACATTCTAGTGACATCCATCTATCTGTTTGTCTATGTTTTTCGATAACTAAAAGTGTTTGATGAAGAAAAGGGTTTTAATGAAAAAATTTTATTGATAAAAATAAATATTTAATGAAAAAAAAATTTATGAAAAAAAATATTGATGAAAAAAACATTTTTTTGATGAAAAAAATATATTGATGGAAAAAAAAATATATTGATGAAAAAAAAAAAAATATTGATAAAAAAAAAAAGATTAAAAAAAAAATATTGATGAACAAAAAAAAAATATGGATGAAAAAAAAAATATTGATGAAAAAAAATATTGATGAAAAAAAAAAAATATTGATGAAAAAAAAAATATTGATGAAAAAAAAAAATATTGATGAAAAAAAAAAAAAAAAATTGATGGAAAAAAAAATATTGATGAAAAAAAATGTTGATGAAAAAAAATATTGATGAAAGAAAAAAATATATTGATGAAAAAAAAAATATTGATGAAAAAATAAAAATATTGATGAAAAAAAAAAAAATATTGATGAAAAAAAAAAAATATTGATGAAAAAAAAAAATTTTGATGAAAAAAAAAAAATATTGATGAAAAAAAAATATTGATGAAAAAAAAAATAGTGATGAAAAAAAAAATATTGAGCTTATATAGTCAAACTGAGGTGGCGTCCTGCAACTTTTTTAAAATTAGACACCAGCCTAAAAACATTATCATGTTAAAAAATTGAAGGTTCGGACCGTTTCAAAAAGTCGATTTTAATTTTTAAACGTCAAAAAATAAGTAATAATTACTTCGAATAATTTTTTAATTTTTTTTTTCTAAAACTACATTTAAATACCAACAATACGTTGTCCAACTTCTTTTTAAGATTTTTGTATTTTTAACTGGTCAAAATTAATTAAAAATTTAAATTTTTTAATTAATTTTTAAAAATTGTTAATTTCCAATTTTTTTGGCAAATAGGAGGTAGCAAAAAAAAAAGTTACAAACTTTTTTTGTAATTTCACAAGGTTTTTTTTTTGAGTAACTTATGCATATTTGATGTCAGATTAAAGGTATTTAATGGATATATTATGTGATGTATAATATTTTTCGACTTATTAACAAAAATGTGCTAAAATTTTGGTATTTTACTCAATATAACGAAAAGTTTTGCATGTTTGCACACGTTCTTTACACTCACAGAAAAAAAATATGGAGGAAACAAATTTGAGTAATGACTTGTTTATATTTAAAAACAAAAATTGAGTAATTTTTTAATTGACTCAATAAAAAATTTACTTAAAAATTTTAAAAACAATTTAAGTAAAAAATTTAATAAAAATTTAATAGTTTTTTTAATTTTTTTAAAACTCTCATAGTTTTTTGAATTCTTTGGAACAAACTAATACCTCATCTCCAATTTCTAAGGGGGTTCCCACACAAAGCGGCATTTTTTAAAATTTGCGCCAACCGCTCTAACTGCCCTAATAGTGCCCTTAGAGCAACAAAATGTATGACCGACCCACAATATTTTTTTAGTCCAAACATTTTTACTGAACACACCTACCCGCTATCTTTAACTGTTAAGGCGTTTAGTTTATAGTTTTTTGTGTATGTATATGAAAGTTTGTAATCGTCTTTATAAAATTTTCCTATGTTTTTGAGACATACATTTGTTTGGTTAAGTTTGAAAAAACAAGTTTTTTGTTTTTTTTTTTTGCAAAAAAATTTAAAACTTTTTTAAACTTAAAAAAAAAAAAAAATTTTAATTGTGTCAATTAAAAATTTACTCAATTTTTTTTCAAACATTTAATAAAATATATATATTCGATTAGAGTTTTATTCTAGTTCGAGGCCCAAAAATATTTCTATTTATGATATTGTCATAATAGAGTATTTTTAATTTATTGCTTTAAAAAAGTTACTATCTCATAGTATGTCTGTACTGATCAGCTTCATCCCCACTAAAGGAATCTTCAGCAGACTTTAGAGAATCATCGTTGGTCAATCAAACATCAAACCAGACATAATATTTGATATATTTCCCAAGTTATATGAGAAGTACTATTATGAAGGTCCGAAATCTGTTTTCCAACAAAAGTCTGCTGAAGATTCCTTTAGTGGGGATGAAACTGATCAGTACAGACATACTATGAGATAGTAACTTTTTTAAAGCAATAAATTAAAAATACTCTATTATGACAATATCATAAATAGAAATATTTTTGGGCCTCGAACTATAATAAAACTCTAATCGAATATATATACATATATAAAGGCCGAATAAATACATTTTATTTTTATGTACCTTTTGGTACTTAAAATAAAAAAACAACATTTAATAAATTTTTATTAAAAATTTACTCAATACTATTAAATCGTTGACTGGTGCAAAATTGAGTAATTTTTTACTCAATAGAATTAAAAATTTACTCAAATATTTTTTTTATTTTTTTCTGTGCACGTAGATAAGTTTTCCAAAGACCTTTCATTTAGTAAAATTACAAAAAAAAAAATTAAATTTCGATCGAAAATTTTTTGTTAAAAAACAAAAAAAACTGTCAAATATTGGTAAAATGGGATAACTAGACATTTTCTAATAATTTGCCAAAGTTATTTTTTTGAGTGTAGAACCCAGTAGTTTTCTATTTTTCCTTTAAAAAAAATAACTTTTTTGATTTGTCCTAAATCAATTTTTTCTATTTTTTTTTTATTCAAAAATTAATCTGTCTGCCCAGATTTTGTCAAATTTCTTTATCTTCCGTTTGAAGTTTTATTAATCAACCTTTAACATTCCAAACACACTTCACAGATAAATTTTATTTTTTAATAAATTTTTTGCAATAAAATTATTTGCTTATTTACACAGGATGTCAACAATGGCCGTTTATTAAACCTTTGACAATGAAATTTATCAATGTATTAAAGTAATACTCATATGTTTATTAAACAAAAAATAGCCTTTGACATGTATATTAGGGTAGAGCAAATTTTCCATTTTTTATACCCTCCAACTACAGTATGAGGGTATACTCACTTTGTCATTCCGTGTGTAACGCATCAAAATATCGGTCTAGGACCCCATAAAGTATATATATTTATGATCAGTGATCGATTCTAAGACATTCTAGCGATGTCCGTCCGTCCGTCCGTCTGTCCGTCTGTAGTTAACACGATGCAGTCCAAAATAAAAGAGCTAGACTCCCTAAATTTGGCACGAATATGTCTTATGTTCCTAGGCAGGTTAAGTTCGTAAAGGAGCAAAATCGGACCAGGGGGAAAAAAGTTCCCCCTTGAAGAACTAAACCAACCTCTGAAAAATACCATATTTTTACATGATTTTCTTTGTTTTTGTTTAACAAATACAACATTTTTATGCTGCAAGAAGTTCAAAGTCCTGCATTTGGACCCACAGAATTAGAAAATGTCGTTTTTTCGGTCCGCCCCCCTTTTATGGGCGTGGAAATTTTTTTTTTTTTAAATAATGATAAAGTTGTATTTCTTTAGAGCAAAAAGTATAAGAATGAATTCTTAAACACATATTCGAGAAGAAATGCCCCCCACCCCCCCCCCCCCCCCCCCCAATTACCACTACCGACCCCACCCCCAAAAAAAAAAAAAAATAAAGCGCCCCTGCAATTTTTTTTTTTTATTTATTTGCATGTTGGAGGGTATAACAGATTCGGCACGGCCGAATTTAACACTCTCACTTGTTTTTTTTTTTTTGAATTATGAAATTGTCGTGTTTAGAAAAGTTGCCTCTTAAGGTAAATATTAACAAAAAAAATTAGACCTGTAGAGCAATGTCTTTGGGTTATTTTTTTGACTTAGAAATTGGAAAGTTCCAAACAAAGTGAGAAATTGTCGACATTTTTTTACCCTCCACTCTACACCATTTACAGATGTAATTCGAAAAAGATCAATTGTAATTTTACTTGTAATTCGAAGATTCCATTTGTAATTCGAAGATTCCATTTGTAATTCGAAAATTCTACTTGTAATTCGAAGATTCTATTTGTAATTCGAAAATTCTATTTGTAATTCGAAGATTCCATTTGTAATTCGAAGATTCCAATTGTAATTCGTAAAATATCAATGGAAATTCAGTTGATATTTTTCGAATTACAATTGGAATCTTCGAATTACAAATGGAATCTTCGAATTACAAATAGAATCTTCGAATTACAAGTATAATCTTCGAATTACAAATGGAATCTTCGAATTACAAATGGAATCTTCGAATTACAAATGGAATCTTCGAATTACAAGTAGAATCTTCGAATTACAATTGATCTTTTTCGAATTACATCTGTAAATGGTGTAGTGATAGAGGGTATATATAAGTTTGTCATTCCGTTTGTAACACATCGAAATATTGGTCTAGGACCCCATAAAGTATATATATTAATGATCCTTGATCGATTTTAAGTCGATCTAGCGATGTCCGTCCGTCCGTCCGTTCGTCCGTCTGTCTGTCTGTCCGTTGAAAACACGCTAACTTTTGAAAGACTTTACGGAGGCTCCTGAAGTTTGACATATATGTTGACCATTTACCGGGTCAGGTTGGTATTGCAATCCAGCGAAATCGGTCAAGTGGTTCAAAAGTTATGAGCAAAAGAGTAAATTTCGGCAAGGGTATTTTAGGATTTTACGAGATTAAAACCACTCTAACTTTCGAAAGACAATTCTGAGGGTGCTGAAGCTAAGCGTATATATTTGTCGTTCCCCAAGCCTGCTTGGTTTTGAGTTTCAGCAATATCGGTCCGGTGGTTCAAAAGTTATAAGCAAAGCCCTAAATTTCATATTGGTTTCACCTTAAACTGTTAAAAACTCGTTAAACAAGTTTTAACAACATGGTGAAATACCAGTTTTCTTAAAACTTGTTGTTGTTAGTTTTATTGCCGTGGCGTGCAGTTTAGTTGTTAGACAAGTAAATATTTGTTATTGTGTTGTTATTGTTTTTGTAACTATATGTAACGGTGTATAGTAAGTATTTTTATAAAAAAATCAAAAAAAGTGGGGCTTGTGTATATGATTGAATGTTAGGTTGTTTTTGGTTTTTAAGGAAGAGGTTGGTAAAATAAAAACACGGAAAATGTGAAATAGTTTTTTTTGCATTACATATATGAGGCATTCCACACCAAATGTCCCGCTACAGAAAAACATGTGTCCCGTAAATTTCTGAATATGTTGTTTGGATAGCCCTATATGTAACTAATAAAATTGCGTTTTTGGTTTTTCAAATTTTCGAAAACTGGGCTTAGGAGGCGTTCAAATTTGTGGCGAGTTGCCTTGATTAAATATTTATCACATTAAAACGGAATGCACCACAATGTCAAAAATTTACGTTCTCATATAGTTTGGTATGGGCTATCGACTAAAATTTTTTTTTTGGAAAATTTTCAGAACCCGTTCTGAAATTTTCCATTTTTTAAAAAAGTAAATTTATCAAAAATCCGGCCACTTTTTTTTTTCTTTTTTATTTATTTTTTCAAAAGTTTAGATGTTTGTCCATCTACACAAAAAAAATCAGAAACACGTTCATCTTTTTTTTCGAGAAAATCGCATTTGAACTTTAAATTTCATAACAATTTTGTTATTTGCTTGTATTTCTTTGTTTTAAATTTGCGAATGAGTAATATTAATTACATAAATATTCGTCATACGCTCTGTTGACACGAGAAAATACAAGCAAATTACAAAATTGTTATGAAATTTTAAATTCAAATGCGATTTTCTCGAAAAATACGAAAAATACATTTCTGATTTTTTTTGTGTGGATAGACAAACATCTAAACTTTAATAAAAAAATTTAAAAAAAAGAAAAAAAAGTGGCCGGATTTTTGATAAATTGACTTTTTTAAAAAATGGAAAATTTCAGAACGGGTTCTGAAAATTTTTCTTGGAAAAAAATTTTATTCGATAGCCCATACGAAACTATATAAGAACGTAAATTTTTAAGATTGTGGTGCATTTCGTTTTAATGTGATAAATATTTAATCAAGGCAACTCGCCACAAATTTGACCATTTTTCCAATATTTGACCACGCCTCCTAAGCCCAGTTTTTGAAAAATTTAAAAACCGAAAACGCAATTTTCTAAGCTCCATATAGGGCTATCCATACAAGCTATTCAGAAGTTTATGGTACACGTGTTTTTTTTCGCTGGACATTTGGTGTGGAATGCCTCATATGTATGTAGGTATAAAACAACAAAAATATTTTACAAAGTAATCTTGTTACTCAAAGAAATTGTACACTGCAAAAAATTTTTACACTCAAAAAAAATGTTACACTCAAAAAAAAATGTACACATATTTTTTTTTTAATGAAATGTCACACTCAAAAAATGTTGACAGTCAAAAAAATGTAACACTTAAAAAAATTTGATAGATTAAAAAAAAGTTTTACTCAAATTAATATATTTCTAATAAAAAATTTTGAATGCAATTTTTTGAAATTTGTTTTAGAAAATTACTATCAGATAGCATTGTGGAGGGTATTCATAGATTCGACCAAGTCGAATTTAATTTTTCTACTTGTTTAAAATGATAATGTTTTTAGGCTGGTGTCTAATTTTAAAAAAAGTTGCTGGACACCACCTCAGTTTGACTATATGAGCTAAAAATTAACGAAAAAGAAAATAAGAATTACTATTTTCATTTTCTTAAAACCAAACATTTTAGTAACTTGGGTTTGTAACTTGGATAATAATTCACCTCGTGGTGAATAGAAACGTTTTTCACCAGCTGATGAATAAAAAGTAACAGTATTATTTTTCATACATTTTTTTTCATAAAATTTTTTTTTATCAATTTTTTGTTTTTCATCCAAAAATTTTTTCATCATTTTTTTTTTTTTTTATAAATTTTTTCTACAAATTTTTTTTTCATCAAATTTTTTTTTTCCATTTTGTTTGATAAATTTTTTTCTCATAAATTTTTTTTTTCAAAAATTTTTTCTTTTTATCAAAAAATTTTTGTTTTTATCAAAAAATTTTTTTTTTTCATTAAATTTTTTTTTTATCAAAAACTTTTTTCTCTTTTTTTTCGAAAAAAAAGTTTTTGTTTTCATCAAAAATTTTTTTTTATCAAAAAATTGTTTTCACCAAAAATTTTGTTTTCATTAAATTTTTTTTATCATAATTTTTTTGTGAAAAAAAATATTTTTTTCCATTTTTTTTACTAAAACTACATTTTCACAAAGTCGAGGCTTTTCACATAAAAAATTTCCATTTGTTTATCAAATGTACATAAATCTAGTGAGAGTGTTAAATTCATCGGTTCCGAATCTTTTATACTCTCCAAAATGTAAAAACACCCCCATACTGTAGTTGGAGGGTATAACTACAGTATGGGGGTATACTCACTTTGTCATTCCGTGTGTAACGCATTGAAATATCGGTCAAGGACCCCATAAAGTATATGGGGCATTCCATGTGAAGTCGGACACTTTGAAAAACTTTTTTTTTAGATTTTCCCAATTTGTTTACAGTTTTTAGTACCCTTCGAAAACTCCTTCGTGGTAAATTTTCAGATTTTTTTGACGACCCGTTCAAAAGATATCGAATTTTTAAAAATTGGTAGTTTGTTCCTTTACTCAAACTTCTTTTAATCATAACTTCTTCAATAATGGTCCAAGTTTCAAGTTTTTTTTTCAAAATTTTTGTTTTTTTACGTACTTTTAAAAAAAAAATCCCAAAAAATTCTTAAAAGCGCTCTAGTATGCGATTTTTAAGTTTTAAAATTTAAATCTCATTTTTGAAAATGTTTGTACTTTTCGATTTTTTTGAATTTTTTTTGTGTAAAACTTCTATCAATTCTACAAATTTTTTGCCCAGGAGGATCGTGGGATAACGATTATTACTATTTTTTAAAATTTTTTGAAAAATCTTTAATGTAATTTTCCGATCTTAAAATCATTTCTACTGCTCCAATGGTGCGTCATAGAGGGGTCCTTTATAAGAACGACCCCCATTAATTTTTACGTCTTAACATTTCTTTGGAACAAACTTATACCCTATCTCCAATTTCTGAGGGGGCTCCCACACAAAACGACATTTTTTAAAATTTGTTCCAAACGCTCTAACTGCCCTAATAGTGCCCTTAGAGCAACAAAATGTATAACCGACCCACAATATTTTTTTAGTCCAAACATTTTTTCTGAACACACCTACCCTCTATCTTTAACTGTTAAGGTGGTCCCCATACAATTTTTTTTATTTTTTGTAAATTTGTTTTATTTCATCAGCTTCTACCGGCCCAATGGTGCGTCCGAGAGGGGTCATTAGTGAGACCGACCCCCATTTATTTTTACCCTACAACATTTTTTCAAGACATACCTACGCCCTATCTCCACTCCCTAAGTAGGCTAGAAATTGGAGATAGGGTATTAGTTTGTTCCAAAGAAATGTTAAGACGTAAAAATTAATGGGGTCGGTCTTATAAAGGACCCCTCTATGACGCACCATTGGAGCAGTAGAAATGATTTTAAGATTGGAAAATTACAATAAAATTTTTTAAAAAAATTTTAAAAAATAGTTATAATCGTTATCCCACGATCCTCCTGGGCAAAAACTTTGTAGAATTGATAGAAGTTTTACACAAAAAAATTTCCAAAAAATCGAAGAGTACAAACATTTTCAAAAATGAGATTTAAATTTTAAAACTTAAAAATCGCATACTAGAGCGCTTTTAGGAATTTAATGGGATTTTTTTTTAAAAAGTACGTAAAAAAAAAAAAATTTTGAAAAAAAAAAATTGAAATTTGGACCATTATTGAAGAAGTTATGATTAAAAGAAGTTTGAGTAAAGGAGCAAACTACCAATTTTTCAAAATTCGATATCTTTTGAACGGGTCATCAAAAAAATCTGAAAATTTACCACGACGAAGTTTTCGAAGGGTACTAAAAACTGTTAACAAATTAGGAAAATCTAAAAAAAAAATTTTCAAAGTGTCCGATTTGACATGGAATGCCCCATATATATTATTGATCAGTGATCGATTCTAAGACATTCTAGCAATGTCCGTCCGTCTGTCTGTCCGTCCGTCTGTGGAAGACACGATACAGTCCGAAATAAAAGTGCTAGACTCCTGAAATTTGGCACACATATGTCTGATGTCCATAGGCTGGAGATGGTTCGAGATGGGCAATATCGGACCAGGGGGGAAATTTTTTTTTTTTTTTTATTATTCAAGGGGTGATCTAGCCCTAACGGCCGGCACTGCGACCCTTATGGGTCTTTTGTGCCAAGATCCATTAATCTAATTCAAACTCTGTTCAATGTTCCTAATGAACATTATAACAGAGGATGGAGAAGCTAGCCTTATATCCTCAGAATTAAGCAATTCCTTGTCTAACAATAAGAACCGTCTTCTGATCCTACATATTGCGATGCATTCACATAATATGTGTTGCGTTGTTTCCACTTCCTCAAGACAAAGTCGACACAAAGACGATGCACAAAGGTTTAAATTATGCAAGTGATAATTTACCTTATATAGCAATCTTATCCGCTATCTCATTACCCTCAAAACCTCTATGACCAGGGATCCAAAATAGAGTAATTTTGTTTCTCCCGGCCAGCTGCTGAAGGGTATCAAAACATTCCAGTGTCATTTTGGATTTAAATTCCCAAGAAGACAGCGCTTTAAGTGCTGCCTGGCTATCTGAGAAGATTGAAATATGAGTACCCTTCATAAAGGAAAAAAGTTCCCCCTTAACGAATTTAACCAACCAATGAAAAAGGTTACTTTTTATAGGTTTTTTTTTGTATTTTTATTAAACAAATGAAACATTTTAATGCTTGAAAAAGTTCAAAGTCTTGGACTTGGACCCAGGGGATTGAAAATGACTTTTTTGGTCCACCCCCTTTTGTGGGTGTGGATATTAGCAAATAATTTATATACTGATGAAATTGTATATCTTTTGTACAAAAAGCATAGTAATTAAATTTGTAAACATTTTTGACCAGAGAGAAGGTGTCCCCAAGGACCCCCGACAAGTCCCCCCAGAACAACATTTTTTTCAGATATTTATTAGTTTCTATTTATAACTAATATCTATCGCAGCACCCTCCTTCGTTGATAAATAGCACTAAAAACGTCAACGAAGTAAAATAATAAAATAATGGCTATAAACACAGCTTCAAAAATAATTCACCAGATCATTAACAGATGGCGATGCAACAACTGTTCTCAAAATTATCAACACGCGCAATTACAGTGTTGCCATACTGAAGCCCTTCTATCTTTCAAAAAATCTTTCATCTCTCTTCTATTCCCTTTCCGAAAGAAGCATCACGGTTACATTGGTAATTGATAGGCAGCATTGCCTGAGTGTTGCTTCTTTAAAAAAAAAAAAAAAAAAAAATCAGACAGTCTCTAACTGTATCCACTTACTCACTGTAATTCCCCAAAATTTGTGAAATGAAAATTTATATTTTAGGGGCAAAAAGACCTTTAGTTCTCACGAGAAATAAGGGTCATAAAGTCCGCTTAGAGATCCAAGTTCTTGCAGAATAACTATCGTCATAGGGCAAATTTTTTCACCAACAGAACTAAGGGATAAGGAGGGGGGTTAGGGGTCCAATTTTTTGTTGGGTAACTATTATTAGGTCAAATATCACAAAAATGCAATTAAAATATAAATCGCTTCGTCCGAAAATGTGTGGTCGTCAAAGGGTTAATGGGGTCCTCGACGATATTTCAATTCGTTTTACATGGAATAGCAAAGTACTATAACATTATTAAAAAAAAAAAAATTTGCTATGGCAAGTACACCCAAATCTTCCGCAAAACATTATCATGATTTGATGTTTTGGGCAAGAGTACAAAATTCGCAGTCATTTTTTTTATTGTTTCAGTACACTCTCTTCGAAAAAGTACATTTTCCTTCAATAAAACAAAAAATTTAAGTTCATTTGACTCATCAGTAGATATTATCAAAATTTATGCCAAAACATTTAGCGCATCCTAATAAACATGATTGAGTAGCGCATTAAACTATTACGTGTATCATGCCTGCTTCCCCTCTGCCATACTTTGTTGTAACGCAGCGAAAGGACATTGAATTTTGTGTTAATAGCATGAAACAGAGAAATAATATTAAATCCTACTCAATACTCTTGTGATTGACATGTTTATAAGGGTTTTATTGTTGTGTCACTTTGAGTCCTTTTTTTTTTTTGTTGCTGTTGGTGTGTGAGTTGTCTCTATGTGTGTGTGTGTTATTTTTTCTTCATTAAGGCCAAAAATTTGTTGTTCATTTCATATGTTTTGGTATTTTAACATATTCAAAAGGATCTTTATGAAAAAAAAACAGCAAACAAAATCAGCAAAAGGCACATCATACACATGACAACATAACAAACAGGAAGTGAAGCCTAAAAAGGCTTTGAGGTACTTTTGCTTTTTTTTCACACACTCTCACTTAACGCCATATTGATGATGACTATTATATGTGTGTGGTAGAGTGTGTGTGTGTGTTTTCTTTTAGGACATTCAAGTAGTAATGAAGCTTTTCTATTATTTTTTTTTATTATGAATATTTCGTTAAAGAATGTACCCCTATTAACACAAAATATTTCACTACAATAGAATATTGAAGTGTTAACAACCCATTCATTGTTAAGGTCTTTTGTTTGTTTTGACTATTGAACGGAAGACACTTTAATGCTAAAAGAAAATTTTATGATGTAGAAAATGTTAAGTACAGACAACAGGGAATATTGAAATTGCTCAAATTATGTAATGCCCTACAAATAAGTTTAGTAAGAAGTGAATTTGGCAGTCAGTCTTGCTTAATAAATTGAATTTCTTACCGATTTTAAAAGTTCTGGTAATTTTTTATGCTCCTGGACCTAGAACATATCGAGGTCGAATAAGCAAAACTTGCTATCTGAAGTGTAATAACATAGCAGATTACAAGTTTCGAATATTCACCCTCGATATGTGGTACATGCAGTGGGCGAATATACATTGGAAACTTTTTTATAATAGATGAAATTTGTTAAAGACAAAATTAACAATATTAAATGTTAGTCCCAGCAAAACTTTGGTAATGGGTAGTGATTATATAACACATTACCAGGTAATGCATATAACTTATTTGTAGCATTATTTTATGATGTCTTACCAAACATTTGTTCCACAACGTATTATTTTCAAGTAAAAAATAATGCATTACTAATAATTTTCTACGTAATGCATGATTATTGGAAAAAATGTATTTCATATTTGTTATTTCTAAACATTAAATCATGGACGACTTATATTTGGTTACATTATGTATTATTTGAAAGTTTGAAATAATGCATTATTTATAATTGGATGCATAATGCATTACAATAACATAAAAAATAATTATTTTATAAAAAAAAATGCATAAGTTTAAACTAGAGATGGGCTCACGACAGGAAATTTCTAACGACACACACTCACGAGCATATTTTATCTACTTACACTCACTTACAATCACGTGAGTAAATTTAATACAAAATTACTTTTTCACAACTCGTAACACCTTATATATTATCTTCTGGTATGCTATATTTAAAAATTAACATCAAGAAAACTAAATTATTACGTATTGGTTCAACAATCGCTACCCCTCTTAAACTGAATGGAGAAACCATCGATGACGTTGTATCTTTCAGTTACCTCGGAAGTATTTTAACAAAAGACGGAGGCTCAGAAGATGATATAGCTAGCAGAATAAATAAAGCTAGAATAGCTTTCCATAGCCTACACAAAGTATGGAGGTCAAACCAAATATCTACGAAAACCAAGATATTCAACTCTAGTGTCATGTCCATTAGGGGTGGGATAGTGCACGAGTTTTCGATTTCGACACGCTAGAACCGCTTATTTTGTGAGGTTCGTAAAAAAAATGTATGGGCCAAAAAATGGGGCAGATCGGATAGGATCTAGGGGTCGCTCATCGGGGTCAAAGTTGGGCGTAGAGGGGAAAAAATCCACAAAAAGGCCCAAAACTCCCCTGGTTTTGCTCCTAGAGGGGTCAAATGTGAGACCGGCCCCCATTATTTTTCCCCCCTGAACACTTTTGCTAAACATACCTAAGCCCTATCTCCAATCCCTAAGGGGGGTCCCATACAAAGGTTCAATTTTAAAAAAATCTTGCTCCTACCGCTCTAGCTGTCCTAAAAGTCACCCTAGAGGAATCAAATGTATGACCGACCCCCAATATTTTTTCAACCACAACATTTTCTTAGAACATACCTACCCCCTATCTTCAATCCTTAGGGTGGTCCCCATGCATTTTTTTTTATTTTTTCTTAAATTGTCATATTAAATCAGCTCCTACCGGTCCAATGGTGCCTCCTAGAGGGGTCATTATCAAGACCAACCCCCATTAATTTTTAGCCCCCAACACTTCTTCTGAACATACCAATTCCATATCTCCAATTCCTAAGGGGTCTCCCACACAAAACGACATTTTTGTAAATCTTGCTCCCACCGATCTAACTATCGCAGGGGTGACCCTAGAGAAGTTAAATGTGTGACCGGCCCCCAATATTTTTTCAGCCCCAACATTTTCCCCAAACAAACCTACCCTCTATTTTTAAGCCTTAAGGGTGTCCCCACACAATTTTTTTTTTTTTTAACTTTTTTTATAAAATTTGCGCCTACCGCTCCCACTGTGCCTTTTAGGGACGGGAAATGCAGACTGACCCCCATTAATTTTTGCCCCCTTTATTTTTTCTGAACATGCCTACGCCGTATTTACACTTTGTAGGGGTGCTCCCCTGGGGAAAACTAAGTGTTTGAAACCAAATTCGGCAAAACGTCTGGACCAGGAGTGCTAATGTTTGCGCGTTTTAAAGAGCAGTGGGAAAATATAAAAGACAAACCGTACAGTCTTGGTGGAAGGAAGTGGCAGGCAACATACCAGCTCAAGTCCAAACTGACATCAAGTTGTTTTGTTGGGCTCAAATAAAAGAAAAGCAACCCAGAGACGACTACAAGGAGTTTCTTGAAATTGTTTTATTATACCTTGGCGAAAATATTCCTAATAAGCATTTTAGCCCACCAGTACCCATCAGTCATGCTCGATAGATATATATATGTTCCCGTCGTTCCTACAAGGAGCATAGGGCCTACAAGGAGCATAGGGCCTCATGCTCGATAGATGGCAAAAGGCATATATTGCCTAAAAATTTTTTTGTTCCGAAAATATATCGGTTTGGCCAAAAAAGAATTAAATGCACTTCTTGGTGTGACCGTTTTCATCATAACAATTTACGTAAAAGCTTGGTTTAGCGCTACCAAAGCAATAGAAGCTCCAAATAATGATTTGAATTTTTTGAAAGCGATTGCCAATTATGCTTCAATTGATAAGATTATGTCGCAACGATTGGTCAAGAGATTCTGTGGACATCTCTGGTATCTCAGTGGCGAAGATGTTGCTCTCGCACTATTTCATACGAATATCTCTTGTGAAATAAAACGAAAAATGTCGAATGCAATTCGTATATTTGAAGAAGAGAAAGAGGAATTGGAGGAAGAGTTATCTGACGATGAGATGGACGAATCGTCTAACGAAGACAGCGAGGAAGAAGAAGACGATGATATCGGGGAACAAGATGCCTCAGAGGATAGCGGCGATAGTGGCAACATGGATTGTAATCCTCCAGTACATGTTGTTGGATTCGAAGGTGTGAAAAGAATTAACATGGCATCGAAACAAGTGAATCAAGAACTCATGAAAACTGATTTAAGCCACTACGGCACACCTGAGACTCCAAAATTTTTTGCACGCTTCGGAATAACAACCATTTCATTGCTTCCGATCCAAATACTTGGGAAAATCGTCAGGACTACCAGCGAGCGCTGCAAATATTACGTAAATTACATGTTGTCAACGACGCTGCCGAAAGAGGCGTAAAATTAATAGAAGACTATAACAACGTGTTGTGCCGTAACGAGGAGGAAAAAATAGTTTTGCTTCAGGTCGTGGCCGAAAATCGGAAACAATATCCATCACACGATTAAAATAAATTAATTTGATTTATAGTTATATTATTTATCATTTTTTATTATTTTCAAGTTAAAAAAAATATTTTTTTACGCTTAACAAAAGTTACTACTAAATTACAAATTAAAGACCTCGGATTTCTCGATAATATAAATAAAAGAATTGTGGGGTAACACCTTGAAGATAGAGGGTAGGTATGTTTGAAGAAAATGTTTTGGCTAAAAAAATACATGGGCAGGTCATACATTTGACTTCTCTACATACATTACTAATTTAGTTTTCCCCAGGGGAGCACCCCTACAAAGTGGAAATACGGCGTAGGTATGTTCAGAAAAAATGTAGGGGGCAAAAATTAATGGGGGTCAGTCTGCATTTACCGTTCCTGAAAGGCAGAATGGGAGCGGTAGGCGCAGATTTTATAAAAAAAAGCCTTAAGGGGACACCCTTAAGGCTTTAAAATAGAGGGTAGGTTTGTTTGGGGCAAATGTTGGGGCTGAAAAAATATTGGGGGTCGGTCACACATTTAACTTCTCTAGGGTCACCCCTGCGATAGTTAGAGCGGTGAGAGCAAGTTTTACAAAAATGTCATTTTGTTTGGGAGACCCCTTAGGAATTGGAGATATGGAATTAGTATGTTCAGAAGAAGTGTTGGGGGCTAAAAATTAATGGGGGTTGGTTTTGATAATGACCCCTCTAGGAGGCACCATTGGACCGGTAGGAGCTGATTTAATATGACAATTTAAGAAAAAATAAAAAAAAATGTATGGGGACCACCCTAAGGATTGAAGATAGGGGGTAGGTATGTGCAAAGAAAATGTTGGGATTGAAAAAATATTGGGGGTCGGTCATACATTTGATTCCTCTAGGGTGACTTCTAGGACAGCTAGAGCGGTAGGAGCAAGATTTTTTAAAAATTGAACCTTTGTATGGGACCCCCCTTAGGAATTGGAGATAGGGCTTAGGTATGTTTGGCAAAAGTGTTCAGGGGGAAAAAATAATGGGGGCCGGTCTCACATTTGACCCCTCTAGGAGCAAAACCAGGGGAGTTTTGGGGCTTTTTATGGATTTTTTCCCCTCTACGCCCAACTTTGACCCCGATGAGCGACCCCTAGATCCTATCCGACCTCCCCCATTTTTTGGCTCATACACTTTTTTTACCAACCTCACAAAATGAGCGGTTCTAGCGCTTCCAAATATTGCTGCTTAAAATCTCACACAACACTATCCCACCCTTAATGTCCATCCTGCTATACGGTTGCACAACCTGGGGCACAATACAACATCAAATGGCCAAAATTCAAACGTTTGTTAACCGATGTCTACGACAAATACACAAAATTTTCTGGCCAAACTGGGTGACGAACGAACAACTGTTGTCAATCTCAAATATGGCCCCTGTTCCGAAGGAGATATTAAAGCGTAAATGGACCTGGATAGGCCATATACTCCGAAGATCAATAAATGATATCGCAAGAGCTGCCTTAGAATGGAATCCTCAAGGACATCGCCGACCCGGCCGACCTCGCAACACCTGGCAACGGACACTCGAAAAAGAATGCCAAACGACAAATAAATCTTGGAACCAAATCAAATTCCTCGCCAGTAACCGCGTTGAATGGAGAGATTCGTTGGTGCCCTATGTTCTACTACATGAACTTTCTACGTATTATTTCAAAACTTTGTATATAATTCTTATGAATAAAGGCAATAATATATATGCTATATTATTTCATTTCTCGTAACCTATAAAATATCATATATTTTACACCTTACTCGTATTCTTCGTTATAAATTTATGACTTATTTTATACCTTACTGGTATTCTTTGTGATAATGTGGATGCATTACTTTGAGTCTCATCGCCTGTTAAAATCATCAATCCTGCAATGTATAAAATAAGAGATCCTATACCTTATTTTATACCTTATTTGGTAATCTAAGTTTTGCTGGGGTTTTATCAAACGAGTATTATTGTGAAAAATGCGATGTGCGTAATTTATAAAGCTTTAATTTAAACTTAATGGCGTCCAGATTGAGTAAATAATAAATGTGCTGCGAGGGTCGATCTGGAAAATGAAATTATTTATAGACATTTTTTAGAAAATTTTTTAAAAATATTTCAAAGCCGATTTTGTACAAGTTCAAACATTAAAAATTAAAAAAAAAGGTCCAATTCTTTTTACTCAGTGGTCAAAAAATTTTTCCAACAACCCAAACCAACACTAAAATTTTTTAAGTACAGTAAAAAAATCCACATTTGTTGACCTCCAATTCTTTTGACCACCAATTTTTTGTAAACCTGACAATTTTTAAACAAACAAACAAACCAATTTTTTGTAAAAATGCCTGCGAATTTTGTACTCTTTCCCAAAACATTAAATCATAATAATGTTTTGCGGAAGATTTGGGTGTACTTGCCAAAGCAAAATTTTTTTAGAAAAAAAAAAAATTTATATTACTTTGCTATTCCATGCAAAACGAATTGAAAACCCCATTAAAAACCAAAAGAGCTGTACATTTCGAAGGTGAGTGCAAAAATAAATGCAAAAAAGTGTTTTTACATTTTGGAGAGTATAAAAGATTTGGCACCAAAGAATATAACACTCTCACTTGTTTTATGTACATTTGATAAACAAATGGAAAATGTTTATGAGAAAAGCTTAGACTTAGTGAAAAAGTAGTTTTGGTAAAAAAATGATTTTTTTTACGAAAAAAAAATTATGTTAAAAAAAATTTAATGAACCCAAAATTTTTGGTGAAAAAAAATTTTGATGAAAACAAATTTTTGATAAATTTTTCATTGTCCTGAAACTTGCATATAGGAAAGAGGGGATCCAAATAAGAGTTACCTGTTTTTTTTTAGCTGTCCAATCTCACATTAAGCTGGTCAAAGGGGAGGAAGAAAAAGGGATTTTTTTCGTTTTTTGAGAATTTTTCCCATTTCTTCACAAGAACCTATATGAAAATTTAATACAGATCGAAAGGTTTTTTGAAGGCCTATCCACTGCCGTATCGGTCGTGTCCAAATTCGTTGGGGTAGTTTATATGGAGATACACTAAGAAAATTATGTCATTAACTGTTTGTAGGTTATTTTAAAAAGTAATCAGTAAAGTCATTTTAAAAGAAAAATCACTTATTTTATAAAGGATTTAATTTTTTTACTGTTTCTGTAGTTTAAAAAAAATAATTTACTGTATTAAAAACGAATTTTCTGTTACATTTAATTTCGGCAGTAAAAAATTTCTTCTATAGTTTTACTGTTTTTCAATACAAAATAACTGAATATTCACTAGTTTTTTAATGTTTTGGTTAGTCATTAAATTTTATTATTATTATTATTATTTATTAACTCATAATTTAAATTACAAGGTAACTTATTAAACAAGAGCCATAGCAACGTAGGCCTTCAGCTCGGTATATTACATTTTAATTTTTTAACTTAACTTATTGTAAAATAACATTATATTTCATTGTAAAGCTTTGATTTTTTGAGGAATTTGGTAATTAACAATATGTTGTCAGTGGAGGGATGGGATAAAGGATATAAAGGATTGGTATCTTGGAATATGGTTCTTCTAGCGTCTTCTGTTTTTGTGCAATAGCAAAGATAGTGCGATGGGGTTGTTGGAAACGAAATGTTGCAGTTACAAAAAGGAGTAAAATGTGGATTGTAGAATGTTCCGTGAGTTACTCTAGTGTGGCCAAGGCGTAGTCTTTCAAATTTGATGAAGTCTGATCTGTTTAAATTTGGTTGATTGTCAGTCATGAAGTCATAAATAGTTTGTCTGCTGCTATTAATGTTTTTATACCATGATGATGATAGATTGAAGATGTGATCTTTGTCAGAACAAAAAAAGTAATTGTCTATTTGTTTTTCAATGTCTTTACGGTAAGAGTTTTGTGTGGAAATTAGGGGACGGTTTGCAGAACTTTTGGCTGCGGAGTCTGCGTACTCATTACCATTAATGTTGCAATGGCCAGGTATCCAAATAAGTGTTATGTCTGGAAATCTTTTTATTAATATATTTCTGATTGTAGAAACATATAACTCGGAATTTGATATGTTAGCGATAGATTGTAATGACGAGAGTGAGTCTGTACAGATAGTAAACTTTCCCTTTAAATTGTAAATGTGTAATAAAGCATCGTGTATGGCTACCATCTCTGCAGTGTAAATTGAACTATATATAGGGAGATTAGAGGTTTTTATTATTTGGTTTTCTGTAGTAATACTATATGTTATTGAGTTATCTGTTTTAGAGCCATCCGTATATATAAATTTGGAGTCACTTAATTTACCTTTGATCGAGGCAAAAAGGATTCTGTATTGAGAAGGATCGGTATTTGTTTTCGTAAAATGATGTAGAGACGTATCTATGGAACTGGCATCTAGTAACCATGGAGGATATTTTTTTATTCTGTTGTTAGGGATAGATAATGGTAATTCTAGTGCTCTATTGTTTTTAATTGTTCTATAAATAGTTGAAGGAATCTTGGGTATTTTTTTGGCTTGTTTAGTTTTCTTAAAAATTTGATTTAAGGTGGTATTAGTTCCATATAATAGTGTACGAAATAGTTTGGTTGTAAGAAGTTGGGTTTGTGTATTTAACGATCTTATGTTTGCTTCAACATACATATTTCGTATTGGTGTTGAGTGAAGTGCTCCCAAGGATAACCTTATAGCCGCATTTATTATGGAATTAATTTTCCTCAATACTGAGTAAGGTGCTGAGCCATATATTGGCAAACAGTAGATTACTTTTGATAATAGAAGTGCTTTTGTAATTGTAATTAGTGACTTAGTGTTGCAGTTAAACTTTCTGCTTGCAAGACATTTGATAATATTAAGTCTTTGTGTCAACGATGATGTTAAGAAGTCTATATGGTCATTCCATCTGTAGCGTTTATTTATAATTAATCCAAGAATTCTCAGTGTTTCGACTTTATCTATAATGATGTTAGAAGATTGTATGGTACAGTGGCAATTTTTAAGTCGACAGGTATGGATATATTTGCACTTTGAGGTGGAAAGAGTAGCACCGGAGTAATCACACCATCTAGTGATGTCATTAAATTAACATTTAAAATTGACTGTAATGTGTTTTTATTTTAAATGAAAAAACAGTGGAATGGTTTTTAAATAAAATTTCATTTGTTTTAAGTGAATATTCACTGGAATTTACCTACATAATTCTTTGAGTGTATATATACGTACGACCCCCAAAATAATATATAATTATCTCTATTAATATTAAGCTGCGCCGAATTTTTGCGTTTGACGAAATTGCTGCTTGTTTTTTTTTAATTTTAACCAAGACTCAGGGGATGCCCCCTACTCATGCTATGCATTGTACTGATCAGGAAAATAGGGT
Source organism: Pegoplata infirma (assembly GCA_963921195.1). NCBI lineage: Eukaryota > Metazoa > Arthropoda > Insecta > Diptera > Anthomyiidae > Pegoplata > Pegoplata infirma. Next base: position 83,013,442 of record OY992539.1, read on the forward strand.
ATGGGAAGGAGGAAAGAGGGAGTAGTGTTTATGGATATTTGATTTAAACTTTTCTAAATTATAAGTAACAGGGAAGACTTCTGCGGGAAGTTTATTCCACATACGAATTGTTCGACTAAAAAACGAATTTTCTCTGTAATGCGTTGTGCGAAACACAGGACAATCAACTACAAAGGGATGTGCTCTACTAGATAAGCGAGTATTAGGAATAAATACTCGGTCCCGAGGAATAAGTTCACTTATCTCAGATGAGCATCTCCCATGGTAATATCGATAGAAAAGTGCCACACAACCCACATTCCGACGATGCTCCTACGAATCAATAGAGTTGGATACACTACTGTCGTTGATAAGCTTCACCGCCCTCCCCTGAACACGGTCCAGAAGCTTCAGAATAGACACTGAAGCCCCTGCCCATATATGAGAGTTGTATTCCATTTTCGGCCGGATATAGCTGGTATAAATAGTAAGGAGATTGGATGGAGTGAAGTAAGTCTTGCACCGTTTCAGAAAACCAAGACACTTGAATGCCTCTTTCGACACTTGAAACACGTGTTTATTCCAACGGACATCACACTGTATTCTCATGCCCAGAACATGAAGAGTATCCGATTCCTCAATACCTATACCATCCATAGCTACAGATGACAATGTTAATTCCACAGCGCGTCTGTGGGTTAACATACAACATTGGGTCTTGCGCGCATTAAAATCGACCTTATTCACTCGACCCCACTCGGAGATTGTAGAAAGGTCGTGGTTGAGTGTGTCATTCATGTTTTGCCGCATGCCCTCAATCTCCAGAGAGCTTGGCCTGTGACCGAATGAAAATGAATGGCAAATGTTGCTGTCATCTGCAAAAGAGTAGATAGGATTGAAGGTCTGACCAAGAAGGTCATTAATAAAAATAAGGAATAGAGTAGGAGAAAGAACAGAACCTTTCGGTACCCCTGAATTTAGCTGAAACTCGTTTGATGAGACCCCATCTAAAACAACACGTATAGTGCGGTCTCTGAGAAAACTCGTTATAAAACGAGAGAAGTCATTACCGACACCGAAAGCAACTAGCTTAGACACGAGTGCCCCGTGTCACACACGGTCGAACGCCTTAGAAATATCTGGAGCAACCACTTTGCTCTCACCAAAATGGTGAAGGGACCGACTCCAACGTTCCGATAGAAACGCCAACAGCTCTCCCGTAGATCGACCGCTACGGAAGCCATACTGTCGATCATTTAAAAGTGAATTGGTCTCTAAATACTTTACAAGATGTTAGTTAACCATGCTCTCCATCACTTTGGAGAGCGCAGAGCAAATTGCGATTGGGCGGTAATTTTCAGGGTTGTTAGCCAAACCTTTTTTAAGGGATTGGCTGGACATTGGCCACCTTCCAACAAGAGGGGAAGACTCCCGCACGGTAAGAAGAGCTGAAAAGGTTAGCCAATGGACGTGCCAACGTAGAAGAGCACTGTTTCAGCACCAATGCTGATATGCCATCCGGCCCTGGTGACTTGTTTACGTTGAGGTTAGCAAGAACCCTTTTGACTGCTCGGGCTCGAAAGAAAATCGAAGGCATAGTATAGGATACCCTTTCGAGAACGGGCAGTGGTTGATCGCTTTCCGGCAAGAAAGAATTTCTTGCAAAAAGTTCAGCGAAGAGGTTGGCCTTATCAATTATACGGATTTTCCCGAGAGCCCATATTTTTATACAAAGTGGCATCCAATTTTCAAATTTGAGATTGGGCAGCTTAAAAAAACAGGACTGTGATCACGTAAAACGATAGTTGACTATCGTCGATTTTTGGAATATTGTTGCTCCTAAACTAATCAAAATGTTTTCAATTTTTTTAATGTTTCTGGATTAGGCAAGACACTTTAATAATTTAATAAAGAAATACTTTTAAATTTCCCATCAAAACGATATGTATTTTGATGTCGTTTATGCATCGTCTATCGTTTTCGTTTTACGTGATTAGCCCCCAGGCAACTCTTATTTTTCTCCTCTCATTCCAATATGCAAGTTTCAGAACTATCGGTGTGTGCCCTCTGAAAGACATTTCTTGTTAGTTAAAATAATTTTTGATAATTTGACCTTGAATTTTAAGGTAAAATTTATAATTTTTTAAAAACCCACCAATGCCATTGAAAAGGTCGTCGAAAATACTTTAAAAATCGTTTTTTAAAAATAAATTTTTAATAAAAATTCAACCAAAAATGATCTTTACAAAAAAGTTAAAACTTCCCATCTCTGTAACTCTAAAAATATTTTAACGAAAATTTTTTTAATTTGAACTTTAGACTACCTACTGCTTTCCTAACATTTTGGCAACATTATACTCAAATCGGGTTTTTGGTGTGGACCGTTGACGCGTTTCGTCCCTGCTGTGTCGCTTAGTGTTTGTACCGGTTGGTTTTTTTGAATAACGGCCAATGCCTTTTTAATACCGTTTGAAACGGTATTTATAACGGTATTTGGCCTATGTGACGAAAATTAACCAATATAAACACAAAGTGACGCATCAAAAATACTAGAAATTTCATCGACTTTTATTTTATCGAAATTTAAAGATACAAAGTAAATTTTATTCAAAATTTGACCAAGTTAAGATTTTTTAAAGATTATTTCTGTACTTAACGTTAAACAATGGAACATAATTTTTTCCCAAATTTTCGGTAAAACTTAAGCAAGATTGTTCCGATAATGATTCTAAGGCGATATTCAGATTCAAAAATGTTTTATTCAGAATTGATAAAGGATTTAATTACCTCTGATTTAAAACCATAAAAAGTTATATCTCAACCGACTTTGTCTTGAGATATTTTTAGTTAAGTAAAATCACTTAATAAAAAAAAAAAAATTGGAAAGTTACTGAAAAAAAGTTCTACTTTTGAATCTTTGAGGTTCATGTTTCGATCCAGCGCAAATAGAAAATAAGTGCAAGATGTCATGGATCGCAAAATTGGTTTTTATTTGTAAACTAGTGTTATGTGCAAACAAAACAACAGATTTTTATATCCTTGTCGCAATGTGTAGGACACTTACAAAATAGTCAAAGATTGCGTTCTAGTTCATTGGTTTTACAGGAATTTCGCAAGAATTTTTATGTTGATTTTTTCTTTGTATTTAGTTTGTTAATATTGTTGAAAAACCCTAGAAGTCTACGTAGTACTTATGCACGAGGAGCACATTTTTAGAAACTACTTAAATAAAGTTTTAAATAACATTTGATAGATAGTAAAAATAACTAATTTCGAATTTTGGAGGTCAGTAAAAAAGATTTGATTACACAGCGGGACAAAACTGACCAATATTTTAGGAAATAAGAGGTATGACCAACGTTTCTATATATTTGAGAAATGATGACTTCAATAGCCTACACAGTGTTTCTTGCCAAAATTACTTTAAAGATTAAGTGATTTCCATCTGTTTTCAAATTTTATGGCATGGGTAACAACAAAGATTTGACCTGTATCAATATTTCTAATGCAAATTTGGTTACAAATCTTCAACTTAAGCCCTTAAATTCACGAATTTCTAATTTTTTTTTAGGTTTTTGCGAAATTACCCCTTAATAGGTCTTTCATAAAAAATTTGCTTTTAGTGAATCATAAAGGCATCCCTAACATCAAAGCTAATTTCACCATGGGTGACATTCAGGTCGAAGCCCATGCAGTAAAGAATGCGGAGAGTGATGTTGCCACCGATTCAGAACAGATGGGACACACATCTGGCTTATTCGAAACCGAGTCTAGGGACGAATGCGACCTCTATGATAACACGGAGAATAAAGCCGATAACACCGTGGTGGAAAGAATGGTGGAAAAAAGACAGGTTGTTGCGGTTCCTACAAATAATTCTCCATTATTGTAAGGCAGTCTCAGTTGCACTCTTGCGAACCACCTTTCGCAAAAAGTTCTTGACTTAACACTTGCATCAGATTTGTCTGATAGAATTGATGACTGGTGAGTTTGGGAAGTACATTCTTTCTCAGATCATCGCTACATTGAGTTTTTACTCAGAGAGCGTGCCTCGGTTGAGACTAGAGATGAGCACATGAGCAGATTAGAGCGTGATTTACGCGTGAGTGTGACTGAATTCAATTTTACTAACGTGATTGTGAGTGAGTGTGAGTGGAGAAAAATATTGCGTGAGTGAGTGTGCGTGAGTAAGATTTTGGCGTGAGTGAATGTGCGTGAGTTTGCGTGATTTATTTTCTATTCATATTCCCTTTCATACCAAAAAAAGTAGCAAGAAATTGTATAATTTGGCTTAAATTAAGATTTCGTCCCGGAAAAATCAAAAAAAAAAAATGTAAAATTTCACAGAACTTTTAAATTTTGCTGAAAATTTTGAAAGATTTTTGAAATTTTAGTTTTTGATTTTTTTTTTGTATAAAATAAGAGTTTCGTGAGTGTGAGTCAACGTGAGTGTGAGTGAAGCTTGCCAGAGTGCACGTGAGTGTGAGTTGTATTAAATTTACTCACGTGATTGTGAGTGAGTGTGAGTAGAAAAATAATGCTCGTGAGTGAGTGTGCGTGATTCAAAAATTTCTGTCGTGAGCGTGAGTGAGTGTGAGTCAAAAATCACTCACGCGCCCATCTCTAGTTGAGAAAGTTTCCAGAAATCTGAGGAGAACAAACTGGGTGAAATATTGGGAGACTTTTTATTCCTTTTGGGTATAGTACCCTTATCTAAACCGCATAGTTTGGCAAAAATTCACTGTCTGGTTGACCATATAACAAATGTTTGCAATAGGTTCCTGGATGCGTCTTACCCTTCTGAAAAGCCTAGGGGTAAAAAAAAAACACCTTGAATTGCAGACACGCAGATATTCCTGCCGAAAGCTCTTTAATAAGGCTAAATCTTCAACATCGGACGAGGACCGGTCTGCATACAGGCTGCAACTTAAGAGTTATATAAGAAGATGATCTGAATTGCCCAATGTGATTCTTGGAAAAACTTCAGTGGAAAGATAGAAGACGTTTCTGAGGCATTCATTCTGGGTTACATGAATGAAAGATCTTCCTCCAGTGAAGAGTCGATGGATCTCTATCTAGACACGAATTTTCCGGGCAATTCCATGACGCCGTTTCAAGTTTTGAAACGTTCTGGAACCCAAGCATGAAATTGCTTCGAAAATAATAAACATGCCAACATTAGTCTAGGCGATTAAAAGCTTCAGGCCCTATAAATACCCGGGACGTTATGGTATAATCCCAGATGAGGTGCAGCAAGTGTCGGACTATATAGCCCCTTGGCTGTATAATCTATACACATCATGCATAAACTGGAATTTATTGAGGAACGGGTGAGAAAAGCTACGATTGCTTTATATTACTGTAAAAGGACCATTGGAAAACGATAGAATTTTAGCCCTTTAGTCGTTCATTGGATTTATACAGCGGTGGTGTGTTCAATTCTGCTGCATGGAATCATTGTCTGGTGGCCTGCTTTAAAGACAAAAGGGAACTGTGTCTTCATGACGAAGGAACATAGATTTGCGTCGATATGCATCACTGGTGCTCTTCGTACTACACCTATGGCTGCATTAGAAAATCTCCTTCACCTGATACGAATGGACATATTGGGAAGGCAGTATAAGGCTACGTGGGCAATTCGAATTATTAGCACACTGCAAAGGAGCAGCAAGGATTTTGGTCATAGCGAGATTTTAAAGAAGACAATAATGCCACAAAACTTTTCCACTATGATACCATCGAGGGAGTCTAGTATAGGGGGTATTCCGGGTATTTGACAACAGCTTGGCCAACACTATTTATTCCAAAATTAATTAACTTGGAAATTCAAATATGCCCTAAATATTTGTCATCTGATTGTATTACATTTAATTTCAACCTATGACAGATTAACTTAAATTTAATTATTTTAAGTTAGTTAACAAAGTATAGCAAATTGCTAGCATAAATTATAGCAATGGCTAGAATATATTAGTTTGCATTTGTAATGACAAATATGCTGGATATGTGCAAATGGAACATTACTCACCACGGCATATATGTTTCTCCTTCGTAATGTGGTGAAAAGCTCTTTTATAGCATACAGGGGTAAAACACAAATTGCTAAAAATAGCTAAACACATAGAATAAATAGAAAATAAGCATAAAATAACTCATTGTTAGTTAAATAACTTGATATTTAAGGTCAAGCTATTGATAAGTTTTATGATTTGAAAATCTGATGCCAAAAAATCAAATTCCCAGTTGGGAAATGTGTCAATGAGGAGATTTACATAGTGATTCCTTGAGGAAATATCTTAAGATTCTAACAAATCATAGGTAATTCTTCATGACATGTCTTAACATTGTCATCAATGGATGTTTATTTTAAGAATGTGGACAAATCTTTTTAGACATCGATAACGAAATATCTTCACAATAGCAGCATATTAAATACAATTTTTAAATCTAGGAAACTCTTCAATTTCAAAGAAAAACATGGCAGTATTATCGATTTAATGAAAATACATAAAATCATAAAAATATTAAAACAACAGCTATAAAAAAATAAATGCAAAATGTTTTAGATAAACATATTTGGTCAACTGGAATTGACAGGTTTGCAAATCAATTGTGATATGTTTTTTTTAAAGCACTTAATCAGCTACAAATGTACAGAAAATAATTCAGAACCGATGTTGAAGAATTTTTTCATTATTTGCTGATTATTAAATTCTCTAGTACTTATTATACCCTTTTTTCATATTTTGACCTTATAATATTTTTAATAAAAAAAACGTAGTGAATTATTTTTGCATAAGCATAACTTTGCCAAAAATAAATATTTTTCAAAAAATGACTACGGTAAATATTACAGAATTTAATAATCCACAATAGAAAAAAATTCATCAAAATCGGTTCAGTAGTTTAAGCTGGTACAACTGCAGCCGAATTTGTCCTTTAAAAAACGCAGATTCAATTATCAAGACAATTTAGCAAGTATAAAAACCCTATACTACAAGTAGCAAAGGGAATTAAAATGACAAATCGCTAATGTTTAAACAAAAATATTAGTATGTTCGTATTTATCTCTACATTCATTAAGAATTATCAGAAGGAAATTATACAGATTCCATTGTCAAAACTTTTTAGCAAATATGAAATCCCAATTTAAATCCCGTTGCTATTTGAAGTATGTGGTTTTTATATTTGCTTAATATTCTTGACAATGAAATCTGGAAAATTCCGAAACACGTGTCGACTAGCAAAAAGTCTTGCAAAAATAACTACCTTAAATAAATTTAAAACATATGAATAATTTTCTTAAAAATTATTCTCTGAGAATATCATAGGCCTCTGTTCTTCTTTCATAACTTTTCAATTCACATGAAAATTTCCGAATCATATGAAATCAAGTTTAGTGTTTTGTTGATCACGTTTTCATTCGAAGTTGAAATCGACTAATTTAGATTTTAAAAATTATAAGGAAAAAAGTTTTACTTTTTTTACTTTCACCAAATTTTATTTATGCGAAACAAAACGAAAAAGAAACTCGGATGTGAAATGTAGAACATCAAAAAAATTCGGAATTTTTAGTTTTCACATTTTTTATGTGAAGTACTTTTTTTGGTACAGCGCACATTGGGTTCAAATGGTACCAAAGTGGCGATTAATTGAAATTTATAAATGAAGTTTTTGTTATAAGTTTTGGTATGGGGTAAAAGTAGATAAAATTCTGCAACGCTAGTTATCAAAATCAATAAACTAAGTTGTTTACTTTTTTTTCGGTGAGCTGTCAAAGTTAGCAAATTATTTCAGTCTTTGAAAAAAGTAAAAAAAAATAAATTTTTTACAATTCAAGCGATTATTAGTAGTATTAAATCTGTTAAAAGAAAATCTTTTATAATGGAACCTTAAACAACAGGTATTAAACTAAATTGCAAAATTTTTTTTGTTTATAAAAATTGGGTCCTAACATTTTTAATAATTTTTTTAAAAAGGACCCGAAATCTGGATATTTTCCCCATTTAATGGGCCACACATATAAAGTTAGTAATAGTTGGATTTAGTTTTGTGGATTTCAAAAAAGTATGGGATATCAGCTTTTATTTAAAAGAAAAAAAAGTACAGACAATGCCCGGCCCTTTTTTTTATTCCCGTTTTTGTGTAAAAAGTCTGGGTATCGTTTATTAAACACGACCATTATATGTGTGTTTATACCCTTCAACTACGGTATGGGCTTACACTCACTTTGTCATTCCGTATGTAACGCATCGAAATATGGGTCTAGGACCCAACAAAGTGTATATTATTGATCACTGAACGATTCTAAGACATTCTGTGACTAACCGTGTGTCCGTCCGTCCGTCTGTTGTTGAGCACACCATAAAGTACATAAAACAAGAGCTAGAATCCTGAAGTTTGTCACAAATATGTATAATGATCATAGGCTGGTTAAGTTCTTGAACGAGCAAAATCGGACCAGGGGGGAAAAAGTTCCCCCTTGAAGAACTAAAACTACCCCAGAAAAATATTTTTTTTACAAGTTTTATTTGTATATTTGTTCAATAAATGAAACATTTTAATGCCATATGAAGTTCATCGACCTGAATTTGAACCAAGGGGGATCAGGAATGCCAATTTTTTCGGTCCGCCCCTTTTTGGGGGCGTGTATAGAAAAAATAATTTAAATAATGATAAATTTGTATTAATTAGGTGCAAAAACTGACATCTATTTTTTTGGTAACGTTTATCGCGAGGGGAAGGTGTCCCCCATAATCTCCCGGTAAACCCTCCCCCCTACGAGAAAAAAAAGTCTCCACCATTTGTTTTTTGTAGCTTTATTACATGTTCAAGCGTTTCGTGCTTTTTTCCAAAAACATAAAAAACGACTAAAAAATTTTTTTTTGTTAAATTTTTTTTTTTTTAAATGCTGTGTTTTTATGTATTTATGATAATTCCTTAATAAAAAACTATAATATTTCCATAAATCACTTTTTTCAGATAAATTTGTACATTTATGAGATTTTGTGAAAAACAAAAATTGGATTTAAAAAAAAAATTATAATAATATAAATACATATTATGCGTTCTTTCTTTAATTGCTTTGACAGCACATAATGTGCACTTTAATTTCATTTTTTAACATGATAATGTTTTTAGGCTGGTGTCTAATTTTAAAAAAGTTGCAGGACGCCACCTCAGTTTGAGTATATAAGCTAACGACTAACAAAAAAGAAAATTGGAATTACTGTTTTCGTTTTCTTAAAACCAAAAATTTTACTAACTTGGGTTTGTAACTTGGATAATAATTCACCTCGTGGTGAATAACAAAAATATTCACCAGCTGGTGAATAAAATGTAACATAATTATTTTTCATCAATATTTTTTTTTTTTTCATCAATATTTTTTTTCATCAATATTTTTTTCATCAATATTTTTTTTTTTCATCAATATTTTTTTTTTTACATCAATATTTTTTTTTTTCATCAAAATTTTTTTTTTTTCATCAATATTTTTTTTTTCATCAATATTTTTTTTTTTCATCAATATTTTTTTTTTCATCAATATTTTTTTTTCATCAATATTTTTTTTTTCATCATTTTTTTTTTTCATCAATATTTTTTTTTTCATCAATATTTTTTTTTTTCATCAATATATTTTTTTTTTTCATCAATACTTTTTTTTTCATCAATATTTTTTTTTCATCAATATTTTTTTTTTTTCATCAATATTTTTTTTTCAATCTATTTTTTTTTTTCATCAATATTTTTTTTTTCATCAATATTTTTTTTTTTTCATCAATATTTTTTTTTCCATCAATACTTTTTTTTTCATCAATATTTTTTTTTCATCAATATTTTTTTTTTTTTTCATCAATATTTTTTTTTCATCTATTTTTTTTTTTCATCAATATTTTTTTTTTTTATCAATATTTTTTTTTTTTTCATCAATATTTTTTTTTCATCAATATTTTTTTTTTTCATCAATATTTTTTTTTCATCAATATTTTTTTTTTTTTTCATCAAAAATTTTTTTTTCATCAATATTTTTTTTTCTTTCATCAATATTTTTTTTTTTTTCATCAATATATTTTTTTTTTTCATCAATATTTTTTTTTTTCATCAATATTTTTTTTTCATCAATATTTTTTTTTTCATAAATATTTTTTTTTTTTCATCAATATTTTTTTTTTCATCAATATTTTTTTTTTCATCAATATTTTTTTTTTTCATCAATATTTATTTTTTTTCATCAATATATTTTTTTCATCAATATTTTTTTTTTTTCATCAATATTTTTTTTCATAAATTTTTTTTCATTAAATATTTATTTTTATCAATAAAATTTTTTCATTAAAACCCTTTTCTTCATCAAACACTTTTAGTTATCGAAAAACATAGACAAACAGATAGATGGATATCACTAGAATGTCTTAGAAAACTTTACGGATCAATAATATATAAACATAATGGCGTCCTCGACCGATATTTCAATGCATTTTGCATATAATGACAAATTAATATAGCGTTATTTTTCCCAGAAAAATTTTGCTTTGGAAAGAACACCTACTTGTACAGCAAAACATTATCATGATTCAATGGTTTGGGCACGAGTACAAACTTCGCAGACATTTTTTTTTTGAACGCAGGAAAAAACCGTTGTTTTTATACCCTCCACTCTAGTGATAGAGGGTATATATAAGCTTGTCATTCCGTGTGTAACACCTCGAAATATTGGTCTAGGACCCCATAAAGAATATTTACTCATGATCCTTGATCAATTCTAACATAAGTCGGTTTAACGATGTCCTTCCGTCCGTCCGTCTGTCTGTCCGTCTGTAGAAAACACGCTGACTTTTGAAAGACTTTTTTGAGGCTCCTGAAGTTTGGCATATATATTAGGCAATTGCCTGGTCAGGTTGGTATTGTAAGCCAGCGAAATCGGACTAGTGGTTCAGAAGTTATGAACAAAAGACTGAATTTCGGCAAGGTTTTTTCATGAATTTACGAGTTAAAACACACGTTAGCTTTTGAAAGGCAATTTTGAGGATGCTTGGCATAAACATTTTTCGTTCCAATGGTCTAGTTTGTATTGAATTTCAGCCAGATCAGTCCAGTGGTTCAAAAGTTATTAGCAAAACCGTGAATTTCAGACTAGGTTCACTTTAAATTCACGTGTTGAAAACCCGTTAAACATGTTTAAAAAACATTGGTAAGACACAAAAATATTTTACAACGTATTTTTGTAACTCAAAAATATTTTTACACAAACAAAAAAAAATACACTCGAAAAAAATTTTACACTCACAAAATATTTTACATCCAAAAAAAATTTAGTAATTTTTTTTTTTTTTCAAAAATTACTTAAAAAAAGTTTTTTTTTTTAACAAAATAAAATATTTCTAATCAAAAATTTTATTTTTTTATTTAAAAGTCCATTGTGGAGGGTATTCATAGATTCGACCAAGTCGAATTTAACTTTTCTACTTGTTTTGCAAAGAGCAATATCTCAAAAACCGTTCGACCGATTATATTTTTTTTTTTGATATTCGTGTACAGCGCATCAAAAATAATTAATATGATGTTTCTATCGCAATCCTTTTTCTGTAATATTTTTTTTTTTTACATTTGTAAAAATCAAAAATTTTGATCGCCAGGCGCCAAGTAATTCGATTGATCTGAAATTTGATCTTATTAGAATTAAAATTTACCCGAACATTCAAAATCGGAAGAAAAATTTTGTTTGCCATACAAAAAAATGGCGCTCTACTATCACAGTATAAATATGAACACTCTTTTATCTGAACATGTGTTTGATCATAATGATATGAATTTTTTATGCATCATATTTTATGAATTTTCAAAATATGTTTGTTTGCCATTTAAAAACTAATACTCGTACAATTGTATGTGTGTGTGAATAACTAAATTATTGTTATACATATTTATAAACTAAAGTTTGAATTCAAATATACAGTAGCTGGCCTTTTTAATATAGATTCAAGAACAATTATACCCTAAAAAAATTAGTCCAGTTTCCACCGATAAATTTGGTAAATTTCAACAAATTAAAAAAATACACTACTATAAATGTAGTAAATTTCCAATATTTTTAAGTAAAATTACGAAATTTGTTTAAATTTACCCAATTTATAGTAGGAAACTATTTTTCATTTTAATTTGAGTGTATGTAAAGTTTCTAAGTCCAAAAAAAAAAAAAAAAAATAATTTGATTAAATTGGGTCAGGGGGAAAAAATTTCCCTTTGATAAACTAAACAAACTCTGTAAAAAGGGTTTTTATCTTATTTCTGTTAAACAGAGGAAAAATGTTTGTATCAGAAAACGTTCAAGGTCCTGACCAATGGATTAAAAAAAAATTAACTTTTTCCGGTCCGGTCCACTGTTTTGGGCGTCATTAAAAAAACTGGATTTTAGTTAAACTAATGAAATATTTTTATGTCTGAAGAAATTCAGACATCTGTCTGTGGAGGCATATGCAGTCAAATCGAAATGAGCTGTAAATTTGGTGAATGAGCTTTATCGGATCCGCCCATCTGCGGAAAGTAAGACTCAGTCCCAAACCAAAAAAAGAGGTGTTAATTTAGTAGTGTTTCCAATTCGGTTAATCGATTAACCGATTCCTCGATTAATCGCCTCTATTTCGGTTAATGTCGAAACAAATAATTTAAAATACAAATAATTATTCGACCCGATTAATCGGTTAAAATGGTTCGATTAACCGGTTAATATTATTATATCTATATTCTACTACAGTTTGTTTGAAACACTTCCTCTTTTTTACAAACACTTCCGAAAAAAGTCAAAACTAGAGAAAACAAATATTCAGAAACCAGCAATTAACAGTTTAGAAAAGCAAAATTAAAAATTTAATCATTCAAAACTCAGAAATCCTAATTAAAGTTTTCAAACGCCATATTGAAAATCCCAATTAAAACTCAGAAAATCCCAATTGAAATTCAGAAAAGCTAATTCGAATTCAGAAATCCCAATTGAAATTCAAAAATCCAAATCGAAATTCAGAAACGCCCAATTAAAACTCCCAAATTCACAAAATTGAAATTTACAGAAGCCTACTGAAATTAAGAAATCTCAATTAAAATTTAGAAAACCAAAATTGAAATTTAAAAATTCTAAATGAAATTCAGAAAAGATAATTCAATTTCTGAAGAGCTAATAAAATTCAAAAATCTCAATTGAAATCCCAGTTGAAATTTAGAAAAGTGAAATCAAATTATATAAATCAAAATTAATATTTAGAAGACACCAATTAAAATTCTCAAAAGCGCAATTAAAATTCAAAAATCCCAATTGAAATTAAGAAATACCAATTGAAATTTAGAAAAGCCAACTGAAATTCACAAATCTGAATTGATATTCATAGTTTAGAAAATCAAAATTTAAATTTAAAAATTACAATTATAAGTAAATTGAAATTTTGAAATCCCAATTGAAAAACGGAAATGGCCAATTAAAACTCAGAAATCCCGATTGAAATTTAGAAAATTCCAAATAAAATTTAGGAATTTTTATTATATCTAAATTTCAATTAGTTGCGTTCTGGTATTCCCCTTTAAAAACTGCACACAAAAAATTTTAAAGAAAAAAACTTTAATTAAAAATTTTAAAAAGTTCGATTTTGTTTTTAATTATTTTTTTTATTGATATGATAAAAATTTTTAATAGATTTCGAAAATTCCCGTGAATTGAGAAAAAATGCACTTTTGCGATACTAAACTTGCACCAATTTTAGTTATTAGGTTGGATGGGCGTCCGCCAATTTGGCAAATTCACTCGGAGGCCATAAGGCCCATTGTGATTCCCCTAAAGTTGTCTCCCTACTCCCCTGATATACAGAATTCTACCTCACAAACCACCCCGATTCCCTAAGGTATTCTGCTAGAGACGTCAATGGGACACTGTTTAGGCAATCTAAGTCATCAAAGAATCGTTGCCCCAAATACTTAAGACGACGTTTCATCAGACCCGGACATTCACACAACAAGCCTCACTGACTCCTCCTCCTTAGTAATTAATACTATTTCTTTTGTGATGGGTGCAAAATCAATTAAAATAGTAATTGAAGCTCCCCTGCAAGCATTTCGATACGAAGAAGATACGCTAGCGTATCGCCTGGAAGATAAATTGTATTGCGGGGGATATCTTCTTCGTATTGCGGAAGAAACACCCGTTGGTAGAAATCGTGTCCCGAAAGCGATACGTTCAGGAGATACGAAAGCAATACTTCTGGAAGATAAATAGGCAATATCGCCAGATAATCATTTGGAAGATAATTTGAAGATATCATTCAAATTTTACCTAGAAAATATTGCTAGATAATCAGCTAAACGTTCGTGGAATATAAAATAAAGATGTCGATAAAATTATGGTCTTTATTGTGTTTAAATGAAAGTTAATTGATAAAAATTTACAAAAAATTTCAGATATATTACAAGGATTTATCATTAAACAACGAACAAGCCTCTTTTGGCGCATTTTTATATTTCTTTCTTCTTTCGGGATCAGTGCTTCTTAGATTTAAATTGCTTATTAAGTTGTCCTTGACCCAATTATTTTAAATTTATGTAATTTGCTGGACCTAAGAGAAAAATATGCGGTTTATATATGTTGCAGTTTCGTTCTTACTTAATGTTTTTATTTCTTCGAATTCACTACTTACCTCAAAAACCCCGATTTTTTGTGTGATTTATATTGATTATTTCACATTTATTGCATAAAATCCCAGAAAGACTAAATTATTATGAGAAAATATTTTTTTGACAATAAATGAAATATTTTGATTTCGTATTTTTTTCATGCGTATGATAAAAGGAAGATATCGTAAATATATCGCGCAGGTGAAAAATCGCCTGGAAGATACATTTTTGATAATTTTGCAATTTTATCTACTTTATAAATGACAAAAAAGAAATATATTTTTTTATTTATTGCTTTAATATCCTCGAAATGATAAAAGGAAGATTTTCAAAAATACTACTTTGATTATTTTTTATTACGACAAAAAGAAGATATTGCCGCAATTTCTCCCAGGCGATATTTCTTCCAAATGCTTGCAGGGTCATTCTAATTTTTTGTGTGTGTATAAAGACTGAAAATTAAATTTTACTTAAAATAATTATATTTTTTGTTACATTACTTTAAAAAAATCGTTTGAAATTAATTTTTTATTGTTTTTGACGATTAATCGATTAATCGCCACTTTTTCCGATTAATCGACCCGAATAACCGATTAATCAATTTTCTTCAATTTTCGAATAATGCCCTAACCGGTTAACCGGCAGGGTCGAATAATTGGAAACACTATAATTTAGTAAATGGTCAAAATCGAAAGTCAAAGTCTCACTTGTATGTTATTCTTTTCTTAAGCAATAAAACTGTTTTATGTGAGAAGATTTTTGGACCTGGTAAAAAAGTAATTTTAGTAAAAAAAATATTTTGATGAAAAAACAAGTTTTTGACGAAAAAAAAAAATTTGGACGAAAACAATAACATTTTTATAAAACAATTTTCTTTTTTGATCAAAATAAAGTTTATGGTAAAACAAAAAATTTATGGCAAAAAAAAATTTAGGGAAACACAGTTTTTGATGAAAAAATATTTTTTGTTAAAAAAAACTGTTTTTGTTAAAAACATAACAGTTTTTGAAAAAAAAAAAAAAAACGAGTAGAAAAGTTAAATTCGACTTTTCCGAATCCATGAATACCATCTGCAATTCCCTTTTTAAGTGATTAACAAATTTTTTAACGTGAAAAAATTTACAATTTTAATTAGAAATATTTTATTTTGCGTAAAAAAAATTTTTAATTCATTTTTGTAAAAAAAGTTTTTATTTTTAGTGTAAATTTTTTTTTTTGAATGTAAAATTTTCATTGAGTGTACTTTTTTTTTGTATTGTAAAAATTTTCAAAAAATGGTTTATGCCAAGCTTCAACAGTCTCAGAATTGTCTTTTGAAAGTAAGCGTGTTTTTAAACTCGTAAATTCGAACAAAATGCTTGTCGAAATTCACTAGTTTGCTTATATTTATAAGCAGAAAACAGTCTGATAAAAAAAAAATGTTTTTGACAAAAAATAATTGGCGATTAAAAAAATTAAAGAACAAATTTTGGGATGGAAAAATTAATGGGGGTCCTTATTTCAAAGGGCAGCTCCTGTCTAAACACATCTTTGCATATATCATATAGGTGATGCCAATTAAGCGATTTTTATTTTGTTTAATATATACCATAAACATGCTTGGGTACAAGAGGGGGAGGGGGGCAAAATTTAAATTCCCCCCCCAGGCCAAATCTAAAAAAGAAAAAAAAAAAAAGAAAGAAAAATAAGGAAAAAGAAGAAAGAGTGAAATCTGAACATTTTCAACGGAGAAATCTGAAAACTTTTATAGAGAAAATCTGAAATCTTTTAAAGAAAAAATTTTACTTAATCTGAAAATTTTGTGTGCAAAAATATTTTTAACGTGACAATTTTGATATAAAACATGACAGCCTCTGTATGAAAAATGTCTCAGAATCTGAACTTTTTTTCTATAGGAAAAATATTTGCGAATCTGAGACTTTTTCTATAGAAAAAATGTTTAAGATTTTGAGACTTTTTCTTTAGGAAAAATTTCTCAGAATCTAAGACTTTTTCTTTAGGAAAGATGTCTCAGAATCTGAAACTTTTTTTTTAGGAAAAATGCCTCAGAATTTCAGACTTTTCTGTAGCAAAAATATTCAGAATCTGACACTTTTTCTATAGGAAAAATTAAAAAAAAAATCTCAAAATCAGAGACTTTTTCTGGATTTAGGATTTACGACTTATTTTTAGGAAAATTTCGCAAAATCTAAGAATTTTTCGTTAGGAAAAAGGAATCTCAGACTTTTTCTATAGGAAAAAGGTCTCAAAATCTGAAACTTTTCTTTTGAAAAAGACATTCAAAAGTTTAAACCACCTCAGTTTGACTATATAAGCTAACAATTAACGAAAAAGAAAACAAGAATTACTATTTTCATTTTCTTAAAACCAAAAATTTTAATAACTTGGGTTTGTAACTTGGATAATAATTCACCTCGTGGTGAATAAAACCGTTTTTCACCAGCTGGTGAATAAAAAGTAACATAATTATTTTTTAACAAAAAAAATTTTTTTTTCATCAATTTTTTATCATATTTTTTTTATCAATTTTTTTTTTTTTCATCAAATTTTTTTTTTTCATCAATTTTTTTCATAAAATTTTTTTTTCATCAAATTATTTTTTTGTCCATAATTTTTTTTTCCATAAATTGTTTTTCATCATTTTTTTTTTCAATAAAATTTTTTTTTTATCATTTTTTTTTTCATGAAACTTATTTTTTCATCCATTTTTTGTTTTTTTCATCAAACTTTATTTTTCCATCATTTTTTTTATCATATTTTTTTTCATCAATTTTTTTCATCAAATTTTTTTTTTCATCAATTTTTTTTTTTCATCAATTTTTTTTTTTCATTAATTTTTTTCATGAAAATTTTTTTTTTCATCAAATTTTTTTTTTTCATCAATTTTTTTTTCATCAATTTTTTTTCCATAAATTTTTTTTTCATTTTTTTTCACCAAACTTTTTTTTTTATCAATCTTTTTTTCATCATTTTTTTTTTTTTTTTTTCATCAAATTTTTTTCATTAATTTTTTTTTTTCATCAATTATTTTTTCATTAATTTTTTTTTTCATAATTTTTTTTTTTTTTCATTAATTTTTTTCATTAAAATTTTTTTTTATCATATTTTTTTCATCAATTTTTTTGTCATCAAATTTTTGTATCAAATTTTTTATTCTCAATTTTTTTCTCACCAAAAAATTTTTTTTTATATTTTTTTATCAATTTTTTTTTTACATCAAAAAATTTTTCTTTTCATCAAAATTTTTTTTCAACAAAAATTTTGGGTTAATTAAATTTTTTTAACATAATTTTGTTTTTCGTGAAAAAAATCATTTTTTTTACCAAAACTACTTTTTCACCAAGTCTAAGCTTTTCGCATACAAATTTTCCATTTGTTTATCAAATGTACATAAAACGAGTGAGAGTGGTATATTCTTTTGTGACGAATCTTTTATACTCTCCAAAATGTAAAAACACTTTTTTGTACTTATTTATGCACTAACTTACGAAATGTACAGCTCTTTTGGTTTTTAATGGGGTTTTTTGGCATGGAAGTACACCCAAATCTTCCGCAAAACATTATCGTGATTTGATGTTTTGGACAAGTGTACAAAATTCGCAGGCATTTTTCTATAGGTCTTCGAATCTAAGACTTTTTCTATAGGAATAAGGTCTTAGCATTTTTGGATTTGAGACTGGTTCTAAAGGCAAAAAGTTTTGGAATCTAGACTTGTTTTTATAGGAAACAGGTCTCTGAATCTAAGACTTTTGCTATAGGAAAAAGATATCAGAATCTAAGACTTGTTTTTAGGAAAAAGTGCCCGAATCTTAGATTTTTTCTATATAAGAAAAAGGTCTCAGAACTTGAAACATGTTGGAATCTGCGACTTTTTCTGAAGGAAAGGGTCTCAGAATCTCCGACTTTTTCTATAGGAAAAAGAACTGAGTCTGAGACTTTTTCTATCGGAAAAAAAGTGTCAGAATCCACCAGAGGGTAAATAAAACGTAATATAATTGTTTTTCACCAAAATTTTTTTAACTTTCAAAATTTTTTTTTTCATAACTTTTTTTTTTGCAACCATTTTTTTTTCATAAATTTTTTTTTCATCACTTTTTTTTACAAAAAATTTTTTTTATAAAAATTTTTTAATAAATTTTTTTTTTCAACAATTTTTTTTATCAAATTTAATTTTTTCATAATTTTTTTGTTTGTTCATCAAATATTTCGTTTTCATCAAACTTTTTTTTCATCAATTTTTTGTTTTCGAAAATTTTTTTTTATACAATTTTTTATTTTTCCTCAAATTTTATTTTTTCATCTAATTTTATTTTTTTATAATTTTTATTTTTTGCATCAAATATTTTTTTTTTCATCGTTTTTTTTCATCAAAAACTTTTTTTTTTCATCAAAAACTTTTTTTTTCATCAAAAACTTTTTTTTATAAAAATTTTTTTTTTTTTGGTTTTTCTTTTTTTGAGTAGTAGCATCACCCTTTTCGTCTATATGTGTGTGTATTTGAGTGAATACACTGCAATTTGTTTAGTACAAAATACAATATTTTGTGAATTCAAGTGGAATTTCAAAATAACCTTGTCAGCAACAGTATACAAATACATGGATGAGTATTTGTATGATATGTGTGTGTGTGTGTTTGTATGTTTGTGTATATGAGTTAAGTTCTGTAAGTGAATATCATTTGGTAACAAAAGGCATAAATTCTTGCAATGAACTTGTATAAATGTAAATTTTAATTTAATTTTTAGAAAACATGCATTTCTAACACGGATCTAAATTGATAAATGCATTAAATTAAAACAATATTGTGATTAGTTATAGAAATTTGTTTTATGATATGTGAAGTTTAAAGTCTTACTGCTGGCATGATATAAGAATTGGATGATTCTTATTTATTTTGAAATTGTGTGTTTGGTAAGTCGGCTATTATTAGAACTGAGCCAATGATGCAGTTCATGGACATTGTGCATTTCATGCGCATAATGCAGTACATATGCATTATGCAGTTCATGAACAATGAAATAGTGATTTGAATGACAAGTATATATCTAAAGCTGTGTTTATATCATACCACTGAGTATTAAGACTTGTCAAAAAATCGTGTGTAATCTGATTTTGTTGACAGTCCAATAAGACTTTTGATTTTATGAAATATTTCAAAAAAGGGCTGTTTGCTATTAGATTTGCATACAAAAAGCTGTTTTTAAAAATGTCTGTTTGATTTTGTTTTGTGATTTTTTGGCAGTATTAAGACTTTACTTTCTTAAAATCCAAAGACTCGGTGGGATGATATAAACACACCTTAATGAAACACAAAAAATAATTAATGCTTTTATTTATTACACAATCTGAAAAGTAGCGACTTTTTGCGGAAAATTTTTCCAGACATAAAAAATTTTTTGAAATTTTTTTTTGCGTTTTATTTCATTAAAAATACGTTAAAGAAAACTAATTTTTCAAAAATTTTCTAATTTAAAAAAAAAAAAATTTAAATCTTTTAGGTTTTCTTGCAATTTTTATACACTCCACTTATTGTTAATGGCATTCCACACCAAATGTCCCGCTACAAAAAAACATATGTCCCCCAAATTTCTGAATGGGTTGTCTCGTATCAACATGGCGTATGAGTTATAAATCAACGAATTTCGCAAATATTTATAACTCATACGCCATGTTGAAACATGAAAATACAAGAAAATTACAAAATTATTATGAAATTTAATATTCAAATGCGATTTTCTCGAAGACAAAACAAAACGAAAAATGCGCTTTTGATATTTTTTGTGTATAGGAGGCGAAATGCGTCAACGGTCCACACACAAAAAACCGATTTAAGTTTGATTTTTCTAAAATGTTTGGATAACAGTAGGTAGTCTAAACGGATAACAGTAGGTAGTATAAATAAACTAATTTTGTTGAAATATTTTTAAAGTTAAGGAGATGTAAAATTTTAATTTTTATGCAAAGATCATTTTTTGTTGAATTTTTATTGACACTTCGATGCGATATATTTTTTTTTTGAACGATTACATACAAAAACTTTTTTATTCCAAAAATTTCACGGGGACGTGAAAATCTTTGAAGACATTTTGCGAAAAAAAACTGTACCTCACATGGATGAGAAATTTCATGGACTGCAAAGCTGGATTTTGTTTAAGACAACTTTTAATGTCCACTATAATATATTTGTACCTTATTTTAGATTTTTATATCTATATTATATTTTTTGTTTTGTGAAACTCAAATAAACCTCATTCTAAGGATATTCATTGCTTTTCTACAACATATAGTATGTTTGAATGTACAAAATGAATAATGACTTTTAATGCAAATTCAAATACATTGGCATGTGAAGAGAGATAAAGTCAAAGAAGTATTTACACTCGAAGAATTTCGTGAGCAAATAATTCTTTGCTATTGATTATAACATAGTGATACAAAATCGAACTTTCCGATTCGGAATAGGATGACACCAAAAGCAAATGAAAGTTGTAAACTGTCATAAAAAATAGTTTGTAAACATTTATAGCGGAGGGAAAAGTGATAAAGTTATTAATCATACTATCCCAGCAAAACTTTGGTAATGGGTAGTGCTTATATAACACATTACCAGGTAATGTATATAACTTATTTGTAGCATTATTTTATGATGTCTTACCAAACATTTGTTCCACAACGTATTATTTTCAAGTGAAAAATAATGCATTACTAATAATTTGCTACGTAATGCATGATAATTGGAAAAAATGTATTTCATATTTGTTATTTCTAAACATTAAATCATGGATGACTTATATTTGGTTACATTATGTATTATTTGAAAGTTTGAAATAATGTATTATTTATAATTAGATGCATTACAATAACATAAAAAATAATTATTTTATAAAAAAATTAATAAGTTTAAACTAGAGATGGGCTCACGACAGGAAATTTCTAACGACACGCACTCACGAGCATATTTTATCTACTTACACTCACTTAAAATCACGTGAGTAACACCTTTTATATTATCTTCTGGTATGCTATATTATTTCATTTCTCGTAACCTATAAAATATCATATATTTTACACCTTACTCGTATTCTTCGTTATAAATTTATGACTTATTTTATACCTTACTGGTATTCTTTGTGATAATGTGGATGCATTACTTTGAGTCTCATCGCCTGTTAAAATCATCAATGCTGCAATGTATAAAATACGAGATCCTATACCTTATTTTATACCTTATTTGGTAATCTAAGTTTTGATGGGATGTTTCCCGTCCATTATGGTTGTCGCAATCACATTTCTTCACTGCGTGCATATTGACATAAACTGCACTGAAAGAATTATTGTTCATTATATCTATGAACAAATTTCATAAAACCAAATTCATAGAATCTGTGAAACAATTCATTTGCTGAATGAACATTCATTAGTATTCTAAAATATTTCATAGAATTTTATTCATAGATTTTATTATATTCATAGAAAAAATTCACAGAATTAATGAATGTCATTCATAGAAGAAAATGCCATCAATATGCCATTTAATTTTTTAAATAATTAAAATAATGTTGCAATATTAAAACATTTGAATAAATTTATTAAAAAAATAAAAAATAAATAAAAAAAACATTAAAAAAATTTTTTCATTGCTGCCCTGACCGGGGCTCGAACCCAAGACCTACCGGCTGAAGTGGTAATTGTCGACGCCTTAGCTATCAGCGCCACCAAAGAAGAAAAATCTCGCCAACTAACGCTTGGTTTTATAACGCTTCATTTTTGTAAATACACAAAATATTTGTTTTCTACAAACACACACACAGCTTTTGGCAGAGCATTGTGACAGAGCAAAGACGCAAACTCAATATGTTAGCAGAATATTCCCAGCAAAACTTTGGTAATGGGTAGTGATTATATAACACATTACCAGGTAATGTATATACCTTATTTGTAGCATTATTTTAGGATGTCTTACCAAACATTTGTTCCACAACGTATTATTTTCAAGTGAAAAATAATGCATTACTAATAATTTGCTACGTAATGCATGATTATTGGAAAAAATGTATTTCATACTTATTATTTCTAAACATTTAATCATGGATGACTTATATTTGGTAACATTATGTATTATTTGAAAGTTTGAAATATTGCATTATTTATAATTGGATGCATAATGCATTAGAATAACATAAAAAATAATTATTTTATAAAAAAATGCATAAGTTTAAACTAGAGATGGGCTCACGACAGGAAATTTCTAAAGACACCCACTCACGATCATATTTTATCTACTTACACTCACTTACTATCACGTGAGTAAATTTAATACAAAATTACTTTTTCACTACTCGTAACACCTTATATTATTATCTTCTGGTATGCTATATTATTTCATTTCTCGTAACCTATAAAATATCATATATTTTACACCTTACTCGTATTCTTCGTTATAAATTTATGACTTATTTTATACCTTACTGGTATTCTTTGTGATAATGTGGATGCATTACTTTGAGTCTCATCGCCTGTTAAAATCATCAATGCTGCAATGTATAAAATAAGAGATCCTATACCTTATTTTATACCTTATTTGGTAATCTAAGTTTTGCTGGGTTATTCAAATTTGATTTTAAGTGTTGTTACTTGCTTATATAATTTAGCTAAGTGGCTAGAGACTAAGCTTCACGAACAAGAGGTTCTATGTTCGAATCTCGGTGGGGATAAGTTAAAAAAAAATATAAATTTTTAAAAATAGAAAATTGTAAATAAATAAAATAATAAAAATAAATAAAAATAAAATAAAATAAAAAAAAATAAAATTGAAATAATAAAATAAATAAAACAAGTAAAAAAGTTAAATTCGGCCTTGCCGAATGTAGTGATACCCTCCACAATTTCAAAAAGATTATTGCAAAAAACTTTATTTAAAAGGAAATTACTTTTGAAAAAAATTATTTTGAAAAAAAATTTCCGCGAAACAAAATTTTGGTAAAAAAAAAAATCCGCGATTTTTTTCTTTTTTTGTCAAAAAATATGTTCGTACTTGTTTAAATACCATTTGGTGTTCAATTATGTTCACATATGTCAACCAGAAGCCGAATTAGAGCATTTTGTATTTTTAGGTTATGTTGAATGTACTGAAATTTTTGAGGTGTGCTTACATTTTCGTTCATAACTTTTGAACCGCTGAACCGATATCGCTCAAATGCAATACCAAACTTCTCGGGAGAACTTCCAATATATATTTTAAGTTTCAGTTATCTCTGTGCAATATTTTGTCCGCGAGAGCATTTTCAACAGACAGACAGACGGACAGACGGACAGACGGACAGACGGACAGACGGACAGACGGACAGACGGACATCGCTAGAATGTCTTAAAACCGATAGGGCATCATGAATATATATACTTTATGGGGTCCCAGACCGATATTTCGATGAGTTACAAACGGAATGACAAACTTATATATACCCTCTATCACTAAGTGGAGGGTATAAAAAGAATTGAATAATATTTTTTTTTCCATAGCCTATGAACTTTTTCATAGGTTTCTGGTTTCTATGAATTTGTTTCATAGATTCTATGAAGGGCATCATTGGCTCACTTCTAATGATTTTTTTCATAGAATCAATGTACGTTTTCATAGCCGTAATGAACAAAATTCTTTCAGTGTGATGAACAGAAATATTTAAGAAAAATTTTAAAAAATTTTGTATCCTTTAAGTGTTAAAAAAAAAGATTACGAAATGAAAAACTGAGAAGGCAGATCTTTTTAATAAAAAAAAAAAGAAAAAATGGTAAAATAACAAGGATAGCTGTTTAATATTGGTAAATGTTAATGCGAGGCCATTTCCTAATTATTTGACAAGGTTTATTTTGAGCGTATGGCCGAACTAAATTTGGTTGAGCCAAAATTTTACACAATGGAATATAAAAGTTTCGATATATTTAAGCAGATTTACGGTCAAATTCATAATGCTTTAAGGCAGGCTAATAAAATGCTTATAGTGAAAATTTGCTAAAACATTATTCAAAATCGTTTAAAAGCAAAATATTTATAAAAGGTTTATAGTAGGGTATAGTCTGCAATAAACCTTCGATAAAGTTTGGAGTTGAAAAATCATTCTTTGAGTGGCAGCATTCAATATTTAATTATCTAAAGATTTAATCAAACATTTTCCTCCCTTAAATAGTTAAATTCCATCTATTTCTATTCTATAAATTGAAGATATCTTCAACAACTAACAAATTTAGGATGTTTTCAATAAAAAATGTCAAATATTTGTTAAAAATAAATTAAAATAAAATAAAACAAAATAGTGATTTACATTCAATCATAACATATCCGGTATTCGAATATTTTTTGTACTCTTTGTATAAAAAAAATAATTTTTTCGCTCATATTTCTATTTCATTTCTATATAACGTTAAGAAAACAATAGGCCTTTTTTGTTTTTGATTTTATCCTATATATATCGACCTTTTTCTATTAAATTTTGTGTTATTTCTTTAGAATTAACTAAATCAGGCTTTCAAGGTCATGAATTTTTTCAAAAATAAATAAAAGACTTATTTCATTTTTTCCGTATTCCTACGTTTCGTCAGTATTTTCCGACATCTTCAGGGATTCGTTTTTTATTAGAAAATAACCACTTATAAATAACAACAACAAATAAACTTAACATTTGAATAATTACACTTACAATAAGTCTTCTCGTCAATTTTACATTATTTTTAAAAAATATATATCACAGGTTTTATACGACATTAAATAACCGACACAAAACAGATTTAATTGATCAAAAATAAATGTAAACATAAACAACAAAAAATTTTTAAATATCACAGTAATTATTCTTATAGCTAAGATCACAGTTGGAGTAAAACTAAATTAAAGCTATGGTATAATTAGCATTGATGTTATTTTTATCTTCTTTTATATTTATTGCACTTTCTGTTTTCTCTTGTATTCTTAAACTTTCAATAGTGTAGCGTTTATTATGGTTTCTTTCCTTGTTTAATATTTTGATGTTTTTTAAATCGGGATTGTGTTGCATTTCTATACAATGCATAGATAATCCAGTTGTTAGTTTTAATTTTCTAATATCAGCTTCGTGTTCATCAATTCTTGTACCCAAACTTCTTTTCGTTGTTCCTATATATACTTTCCCGCACGTTTCGTTTTCCTTGCCATCGCACTTTATCTCATACACAACGTTGCTTTGCTGTGTTTTGTCAATTTTTGTTTTTGTTTGTGTGAATAATGTATTTATTGTTTGATTGGGTTTATGCGCTAAAATTACTTCTTTGTCTTTTATTATTTCTCTCAGTTGTTTATTTTCTGTAAGTCTAGGTATGTATTGTAGGCTATAGAATCTGGGGTTGCCAGATGTAGGCCTTTTTTGTTGGCATAATTACACTGTGCTACAAATGACCAAAAATAAAATATGAAGGGGTTCTCATATGAAAATTCGGGTTGGTTGGATTCCATAGAGTACTGATATACTCATAGTTTTTCTGGATCACTTCGTTAAGTACGTTTTTTATTGGCAAATGTGTTGAAAAACGGCAATTCTTAAATTACAATTTTAAAAAATTATTACTTTGTTAGTTTGCAACCGATTTTTGATTTTATGGATTTTTTTTAAAGGTATAAGTCTTACCTTTTAAACAAAACAAAAATATTAAAAATCGATCAAGAATTGGCTGAGCTACGATCGCTTAAGTAAAAAAAATTCAATTTTTTTAAAAATTTGTCATATTCTTTGTACTCTAAGTTGAAAGTGCATCATTAAACAATTTTTTTATTATTTTTGTATAAAAGTATAGTAAAGTGGCTTTCCAAAACACCAAAAAACATAACAATCGGTTAAAAAATGAATGAGTTATGCTAAGTTTTGTGATAGGACATTTTTAATTTTTTTCAGAAATGCTTGTAATTCAGGTATTATTATTCATAAATCTTATTGCTAGTAGTAATTTTATGTGCCTATGCATATAAACAAGAGATGGTGACATAATTAGATTTGTGCGTGATTGACACATGATCACAAGTGAGCGTGATTGAAAATCAATTTTACTCACGTGGTTGTGAGTGAGTGGAATAAAAAAATGGGCGTGTCAGTTGCTTCTAAATCCCATTTATAGTGTTTTGGTTTTGTTTGAAAAAAATGAGTGTTACTTCTTAATAAAAAAAAATTAGAATAGATTGAAAATAGGCTCGTTTAAGTAAAAAAAATTTTTTGAAAAGTTATACCTGCAACATTTTTATGACAGAAAAAGTTGTGCGTTTGCAAACATTTTTGGAACGAAATTGGTAAAATTGTGGGATCATTTGATGGAAATTTTACCTATTTATAAATAAACGTATGAGGCATTCCACACCAAATATCCATCATGTACCATATTGTATGAATAGCCCTATATGGAGCTAAGAAAATTGCGTTTTTGATTTTTAAATTTTTCAAAAACTTGACTTAGGAGGTCAAATATTGGAAAAATGGTCAAATTTGTGTTGACTTACCTTGTTTAAATATTTATTAAATTAAAACGAAATGCACCACAATCTCAAACATCGATTTTTTTTTTTTTTTTTTGGAAAATTTTCAAAACACGTTATGAAATTTTGCATTTTTAAAAAAAGTCAATTAATCAAAAATCCGGCCACTTTTTTTTAAGTTAAGATGTTTGTCTATCCACACAAATAAATTCAGACATATGTTTTTTTGAGAAAATCGCATTTGAATATTAATTTTCATAACAATTTTGTAATTTTCTTGTTTCAACGTAGCGAATGAGTATTAAATATTTGCATTAGTCATACGCTACGTTGAACCAAGCAAATTACTAATTGTCGTGAAATTCAAAATTCAAATGCGATTTCTCGAAAATAACGAAAAACACAATTTTTTTGTGTGGATAGACAAACTAGAGGTGGGAACATGAGCAGATAAGAGCGTGACTGAATTCAATTTTACTCACGTGATTGTGAGTGAGTGTGAGTAAGATTATTGCGTGAAAGAGTGTGCGTGAGTTGATTTTTTTGTGTGAGTTTGCGTGATTTATTTTTTCTTTATAATTCCTTTCATTCCAAAAAAAGCAACAAAAAAAATGTAAAATTTAACTTCAGATTTCGTCCCGAAAAAATCAAAACAAATGTAAAATTTTAGATTTTGCTGAAAATTTTGAAAGATTTTTGAAACTTAAGTTTTTGAAATTTCTTTTAGTATAAATAAGAATATCTTGAGTGTGAGCCAACGTTAGCGTGAGTGACTCTTGCGTAGGCGCACGTGAGTGTGAGTTGTATTAAATTCACCCACGTGATTGTGAGTGAGTGGTAGTAGAAAAATTATGCTCGTGATTGAGTGAAAGTTAAAATTCACTCACGTAACCATCTCTTAGACAAACATCTAATCTTTAAAAAAAAAAAAATTACAAAAAAAACAAAAGTGGCCGGATTTTTTAAAAATTGACTTTTTTAAAAAATGGAAAATTTCAGATCGGGTTCTGAAATTTTTTTTATTCCACTCACACTTTTTTCCTCCACTCACACTGACACTCACTCACAACGACGTGAGTAAAATTGATTTTCAGTCACTCTCACTTGTGATTATGTGTCAATCACGCACAAATCTAATTATGTTACCATCCCTTGTTTATATGCATAGGCACATAAAATTACTACTAGCAATAAGATTTATGAATAATACCCGAATTACAAGCATTTCTGAAAAAAAATTAAAAATGTCCTATCACAAAACTTAGCATAACTCATACATTTTTTAACCGATTGTTATGTTTTTTAGTGTTTTGGAAAGCCACTTTACTATACTTTTATACAAAAATAATAAAAAAATTGTTGAATGATGCACTTTCAACTTAGAGTATAAAGAATATGACAAATTTTTAAAAAAATTGGATTTTTTTTTACTTAAGCGATCGTAGCTCAGCCAATTCTTAATCGATTTTTTTCCATAAAATCGAAAATCGGTTGCAAACTAACAAAGTAATAATTTTTTAAAATTGTAATTTAAGAATTGCCGTTTTTCAACACATTTGCCAAAAAAAAACGTACTTAACGAAGTGATCCAGAAAAACTATGAGTATATCAGTACTCTATGGACTCCAACCAACCCGAATTTTCATATGAGAACCCCTGCATATTTTTGGTGTAGCACAGTGTTATCAGTGTTCTACCATACAAAGTTCACATTAATGTTAACGCTCAAAATTCTAGAAGTTAAAAATTAACTTGCATACATTGTAAATGATTCTCTTATTGTTAATGGCTCTCTTTGGTATTAATAAAAAAGATAAATCTTTTTGTGTTGATTTCAAGCTAAATTACATTTAATAAACAAATTTTATCAATATTTCATCGAAAATGTGTAATATTTTACAAAACTATTCCAAACGACGCTAAATTAAATTGAGAAATTTATTGAAGTTAATGTTTCGTTTTTTTCGTTTTGATTCATATTAACAATCTAAGTTTGCCAACAAAAAAGGCCTAATGTTAAACTATTTTTTACTTAATACGAAATTTTTTCTAACTCTTAAATCTGCAAAAAAAAATATTTAATTACGACTACCGAGTCAATCGATTCATTATTTTATACATCACAAACAATTAGATGAGAAATATAGCAAGGGTCTTGCCAACATTAAAACGCAAAATTATTAAATTGTTAAAGTACGTTTATGAATACAATTTCTTTAAAAAGGTTTACTAAAGGTTTATTGTACTTTAACTATTGTGTGCTTTAAAGCCAAATTACAATTGCCTTATGAATTTGACTGTTAATGTTTAACTGGAGTACGTCAAAAATATTTTCATGAATTATTATCTTTCTATTTTGAGTGTATTTTGAAACTAGTTTTTTTTTTATTTTTCCTACTTCTGCCATTCAAAGTAAAAACAATACATCAATATATATACAGTGGCCGCCAAAAGTCTACATACGACTGCATAGTAAATTTCATTTGTTAACGACAAAGTTAAAAATAATAGACCAATTTATTACTAAACAAGTATTTTTGTTAAAAGCGCTGTGTAGGTAACTTATCAAGTTTTTATTTTAGCTTAATGGCGTCCAGATTGAGTAAAAATTAAATGTGCTACGAGGGTCCAAAATAAATTAAAATTATTGAAAAACTTTTTTTAGAACATTTTTTAAACATATTTTTTATGTACCCATGTAAAAATTTATTAGATCTTACCAGATCTTCTTTTATATGATAACATATGATTGCATCTGATTGTATATAATTGTATCTGATCAGATATAACTAAATATCCATTTTGTGCCAATGTTTACCAAATCCGAGATATAATTTGATATCGGTTATGGTTATTTCAGATATTATTATGTACAATCAGATATGATCATATATTAATATCTAATACATTTTTACACGTGTAGATTTTGTCCAAGCTCGAACATTGAAAATTTTAAAAATGGGCCACTATTTTATATACAGTTTTCAAAAAAATTTTAAAACGACTAACAAAAACAAGTTCTTTAAATACAGTAGAAGAAATCCGCATTTTGTGACCTCAATTTTTTTTTGACCACCAATTTTTTGTAAACAAAGAAAAAAATTTATTGTTTATTACTAATTTTAGTATACCTAAGTGTATAGTAATGAGATATGAAAATAATTTCAAATTTTCTTTGTTTACAAAAAAATTGGTGGTCAAAAGAATTGGAGGTCAAATAATGGGGATTTTTTATACTGTATTTAAAAAACTTTAATTTTTGTTTGATTTGTTAAAAAAAAATTCTTAAAAACTGAATATAAACTATTGGACCATTTTTAAAAATTTTAATGTTTGAGCTTTGACAAAATCTACTTAAAAATATTTTTTAAAAATTTTTTTAAAAAAGGTCCTTCAATAATTTTAGTTTTCATTTCAACCCTCGTAACACATTTAATATTTACTCAATCTGAACGACATTAAGCTTAAATTAAAGCTTGATAAATTACCTGCACATCACTTTCTACAAAAATACTTGTTTTCTAATAAATAGGTCAATTATTTTTTACTTTATCGTTAACAAATTACATCTACTACGCAGTCGTACGTAGACTTTTGGCGGTCACTGTACATACAATTCCAGAAAAAAAAACTATAAGAAATGGAACAAAAGTAGTAAAAAAAAATCTTTTTTTTTAACAGCTTAATAAGAATTCAAAGTTATTTGTCCATAAATTTAAAAATGTCTTCTTGTGCACATTGGATGATGTTTTTTTTTTAACAACTTTGTCGAAGTGTGATTTATTTTGTATTCCAAGTATTTAGTAGTATTTGTATCGTTTTTTACCTAGAAGATAATAGATGTCATGACAAATGAATGTATGGAAATTGCCTAGTGATTGAGTTGGTAACATCAATTAGTGGCATCAAATTTGTTTTTTTGTTTTGTTTTTTAAAAACAATTGACAGCAATAAAATAAATTTAAATTGATTGTCTCAAAGGTGAATACGAAAATTAAAAAAAAAAAACACGTACCATGGCAGAAACTGACAACCGTACAAAAAAAAATGTCCTGGCAAAGCACTTTATTTTTTATGTTCATGTATTTTCATGAAAAATCTTACCATAAATCCGAGAATCTACTCCAAAGTTTCAAAAGTAGAACAGTTTTCGAGATATCGACAACTTTTAAAATTTGTATAAAAAAGTTATTTAACTTAAACTTAAATATCACAGAAACAAATTGATGGATTTCATTGTTTTTTGTTTTGAATTAATGTTAATTCAATGATCTTTCAAATCATCATAAAACCTTTTTTAAACTGATTATAGCCTTAGAAGCTTTTAATCGATATATCGACAATTTTGATTTAATTTTACCAAAATTTGTCAATAAAATGCAAATTGCATTGTAAGTTTCACAAAGAAAAAAATAATTAAATTCGTTTTTCTTTTTTCAGTTCAAGTCTGATCTAATACAAAGAAATAAAAGTGGTTTGTAAACCAATCCGTTGAAAATTGTACAAGTTATGTATATGCATTTGAGTAAAAAAAACATTACAGATCATGGGTTCAAACCTTGGCGGCTGTGAAATGTTAATAATTTTGACATATAGAATATAATTGACTATTAATTGAATAAATTTGACATTAAAAGTTTTTCTGATGATTATAATTAGAGAAGCGCGCGTGACACGAATTTTTCGTGATTCACGCGTGAATCACGCGTGATCGTGAGTAAAATTTATTTTTACTCACGTGATCGTGAGTGTGCGTGATTATAAAAAATTGTTTCGTGCGTGAGCGTGCGTGAGTAATTTTTGTTTCGTGAGTTGCGTGATTGATTTGTGATGTTTGAAACAGAAAACTAGTAAAAAAAACATCATTATATTGTAATTAATTGATACAAAATTGTGATTTAAATAAATTGTTATTGTTGTTTTAAAGAAATTAAATACTTTTTGTGCATGAAATCGAAAAAAGTAAAAAAAAAATTGCTAATTTTAATTTCGTGAGTCTTCGTGAGCGTGAATATTTCGTGAGCGTGAGAAGAATTTTAGTTGCTCACGTTAGCGTGCGTGAACGTGACCAGAAACAATAATTTCGTGAGTGATCGTGCGTGAGCAATATTTTTATTTCGTGAGCGTGCGTGAGTCAAAATTCACTCAAGCGCCCATCTCTAATTATAATAACTGGATTATATGAAACTAGTAAAAAACGAACCAGGATGTCTTTCACACCTTTCTCAATTCAAACCATATATAATGCAGAAATTTAGTTTTTATAGATATACAGTTATATGTACAATTTTTTGATATTTTACAAGAAATTTAAACTTTACATTTTTAAGCATTTTCTATATGCTGGACAAACTTCCTGCCTTTGATGCCCCTTTTGAAATTTAACCCTCCAACTGCCTTCTTTCATAATCGTCTATTACCCCTTAAAACGGGAGTTAGTGGGTTAACTTGATCAAAGAAAAGTATCATCATAATATTTTACTGAACACTTCTGAAATACGTACTTAGATCAGCATTGATAAAGGAGAGGAAGAAGAGTAATGATTACTAAAAATAGGATTTATTCACACAAATTACAACAATAACACTTCTGTTAGAAAAAAACAACAGCAACAACCAACCACGAATTGAAAAATCATGATTTAGTTCATACTTGCTTAACAGCCAACTTATTGTTAGCGTATCGGTCTAGAGCGATCGTATCTAAGAGGCAGTTAATAGCAAAACATTACAGATCATGGGTTCAATCCTTGGCGTCTGCGATCTGTTAATAATTTCCACATATAGAGATCAATTGATTATTAACTGAATAAATTTGACAGTAAAATTTTTTCTGAAGATTATTATAATTATAACTGGATTATATGAAATTAGCCAAACGAACAAGTACCCGATTTCTGTAGGTTAGGTTAGGTTGTAAGTGGCTGCTGACGTTTTTTACCCGATTTCTGTAACTATGCGAGAAGTTTTCGCATCGAAAAAAATAAAATATCGTTATAGTCATCCAGTATGTCACAGAGTGATTCAGTAAAAAGCTTTGATTTATTTTTTGTATTCGATGTTTTTCTACCCTCCAAATACAGTATGGGGGTATATTCACTTTGTCATTCCGTATGTAACGCATCGAAATATCGGTCGGGGACCCCATAAAGTATATATATTATTGATCAGTGATCTATTCTAAGACATTCTAGCGATGTCCGTCCGTCTGTCCGTCCGTCCCACAGTGATTCGTTCCCATATATCGAGTGGGCAAAAATAGAATATTGGTCGCAGATTTCTGAAATTTGGTACACAAGCATTAAATTATCTAATCAAGAAAAAAACGAGTTTTTGGAAAAATCGGAGCAAGGTCACGCCTACCCCCCATATATCCTGAAATTTAAATATGTGATTAAAACTACAAAAATGGTCACAAAATTCCCAAACTTTGTCAATGTTACCAATTTTGATATAGTATTTTATGTGTAAATTTTTTTCTATATTGAAGCAAGGACTCGTGTGGCTGCCATATATCCTTTTTCTTAAAAATATTGTAAATCGCTCAAAAATTACTCGATACCCTTGAAATTTTTTGTAAAAATTTGAATAAGTGATGTCAATGTGTGTGCCAAATTTCGCTGAAATCGGTTTTGTAAAACAAAAGTTATTTATATATCCTTTTTAAAAACTGCAATAAAGTGTTAATATAGTTTAATCACAAAAATAAAATAGAAAGAGTTGTCAACGATTTTCCAAATTTGGTACGCAGGCACAAAATTAATTAATAGAAAAAAAAAATAAAAATTTTGAGCAAATCGGTCGAAGGACATTTGTACCTGTCGTATATCCTTAAATTTAAAAGTGGAGTTTTAGCCACAAAACTTGATATAAAATTACTTAACTTAGTTATTGTCTTAGAAATTTAGATAACTATCGACGTACAACATTTGTATTTTAATCTGAGCAAGGACTCGCGTGGCTGCCATATATCCTTTTTCTTGAAATCGCTGTAACTATTTTAAAAATCTTTCAATTGCTATCAAATTTTAAATATAGATTAGATCAAATGGTGTCAATAAGTGCGCTAAATTTCGTTGAGTTGCTTGCAGTAACAAAAAAGCTGTTAATATATCCTTTTTTTAAATATAGTCAAAAATATAAAAATACATAATAACTGCAAAAACAAAACATTCGCAACACTTATTTCCTATTGCATTACGAAAATAAATTTATTCAAAATAAGTTTTAAGTAAACTCGTTTAATACTTGCTATATTTCTAAGTATATACCCCGTTAATAACAAAAAACTTTAAAAAAAAAATTTTTTTGGGTAAAATTTTTTAAAATTTTTTTTTTTTTCGTTTTTTTCAAAAACTTAGTTATTTTTATTATTTGATCGTATAGAAAGCAGTCCAGGATGTTAAAAAAATCAATTAAAAATAATTTTTAAGTACGAACTTTTTTTATGTATCTCAAAAAAAATTTTGGTTTTGATTTGGGATACCAACGAAAATCAAATACTGGTTTTAAAGCAAAATGGCCCACTGTATACTTATTTTATCGAATTATTTACTATAAATTTATGGTATACAATACAATAAATCCTTTTATATAAAAAAACACTATAATGTTGATGTATTTTTTAAATTTATTTTCAGTAAATAAATTAAATAATAAAACAAAATAATCCAATTTTTGATTTTTTTAAAAAAAAAATTTTTCAATTAAAAAAAAAAACTTAGTTATGTTATTTTTAGTTAGTTATTTTTATTTTTTGATCTTATAAAACATAGTTAAAGGTACAAAAAAAATAAAAAACAAAAAAATTTTATTCACGAACTTTTTTTATGAAGGCCATTAAAATTTGGTGATTTTGGGGATTTTAGTAAAAGTCATAGATAACTTTTAAAGCAAAACGGCCCACGTACTGCATAATTTTTTTCTGATTTTTTGTTATATTTTTACAGAATACTATATAATATATGAATGTGTAAAGAAAAAATACTTAATATTGGATTTTTTTTGTAATATTTTTTCCATTAATAATATAGCTTTTGAAAAAAATTAAATAAAGACACAAAAAAAAACCTAACTTTTTTCCAACTTCAGACAAAAACTTAGTTATTTTTATTGTTTTGCCTTATAAACCATAGTCCAAGCTATCGAAAAAACGAAAAAAATAATTTTTTGACTCACGAACTTTTTTTATACATTCCATCAAAATTTGTCAATTTTTGGGGATTCGGTAGAAAAAATATAGATTTCAGAGCAATACATTTTAAGATTAATTCTAAAAAATTGCAAATACAACTTTTAGCAAATATATTTAAGTAACTTTTGCAAAAAAAAGTTCGTGGATTTCTTTAAAATTAGATTTTTCATAATTATTTTAGTAAACCTATAAAAATCCATTTTTTCGTTTACACACAATAGCGTTAAATTTCCATACTTCAGCGCCCTCTTGTGGCAACATATGACTTCTTAAAAATCAGAAAAGCACATATTTCTTTTAGTTTACTATTGAACTGTAAAAATACAAAAAATCATCAACATTGAAGACATACTTATTTTTTTGATTTTTGCCAAGGACTTAACTATTATAAGTTTTATGGCGAATTACTTATGTCATAACTATTATAGGTCAATTGTTATTTTATTTCTTATGAATAACTATTAAATCCTGATTAATATTTTTTTTATTATAAAATAATAGTTATGAGCGTAAGTAATTTATATAAATTAAGCCGTGGTCACTTTAGTTTTTGCAAAAAAGTAAGATTTTTAACGAATTATTTAGTTTCTGAAACTATCCTTTCAAAAAAGGATATCATTTCATTTGCACCTTCAAAGGATAAAAAATAACTATTATAAAAAAAATAGTTATTTAATAGTTATTTTGTTGATAATAATTATTTTCAATTTTTATAAATAACTATTAAAAACTGGCAATTTTTTGGAAATACAAAATGTCGATAATAGTTATTTTGGGTCCTTGATTTTTGCCAATGAAACGAATCACTGTGCGTCCGTCTGTAGTTAACACGATGCAGTCCAAAATAAAAGAGCTAGACCCCTCAAGTTTGGCACAAATTATGTCTAATGGTGCTAGGCATGTTAAATTCGGAAATGGGCCAAATCGGACCAGGGGGAAAAAAGTTCCCCCATGAAGAACTAAACCAACCTCTTAAAAATGCAATTTTTTTGACGTTTTTTTGTATTTTTGTGAACCAAATGAGACATTTTTATGTTCGTAGAAGTTTATAGTCCAGCGCTTGAACCCAGGGGATTAAAAAATGTCACTTTTTTTGCCCCGCCCTCTATTTAAATAATTATAAGACTATAATACTTAAGTGCACAAAGCAGACAAACTTGTAAACATATACCGTGAGGGCCAAGGAGTCACCCCAGCTCACTTACCCCTCCCCCTACCTTGCCCCCCCCTTAAAACAAAACCCCTGTCAATTTTTTTTTTTTTTTTAATTTTTTTACATGTTGGAGGGTATAATAGATTCGGCACAGCCGAATTTAACACTCTCACTTGTTAACACTAGCATCATTGTACTCACCCCGTAGAAAACTAAATGACTACAATATTATTTATTTTTTCTCGATGCGAAAACTTTTCGCATAGTTACAGAAATTGGGCACAGGATGTCTTAAATTTTTAGAAAAATTAAAATTTTTCTTTCACACTTCTCAATTCAAAACCATATGTCACTTCTGAATATAATTTTCAGCTCAGAAGTGTAAATAACTTTTTGTGTTTGTAACATGATAATCTTTTTAGTTTTATTCTAGTGTCTAATTTTAAAAAAGTTACAGGATAAAAAAAGAAAATAAGAATTACTGTTTTCATTTTCTTAAAACTAAAAATTTTAGTAACTTAGGTTTGTAACTTGGATAATAATTCACCTCGTGGTAAATATAAAAATATTCAGCAGCTTGTGAATAAATCGTAGCATAATTATTTTCCATAATTTTTTTTTTCATCCATATTTTTCTTATCCATATTTTTTTTTCATCAATCAATTTTTTTATTAATATTGTTTTTCATTAATATTTTTTTCATCAATATTTTTTTCATCAACATTTTTGATGAACAATATTTTTTTTATCAATATTTTTTTTTTTTTATCAATATTTTTCTATCATTAATATTTTTTTTTCATCCAATATTTTTTTTATACCCTCCACTCTAGTGATAGAGGGTATATATAAGTTTGTCATTCCGTTTGTAACACATCGAAATATTGGTCTAGGACCCCATAAAGTATATATATTCATGATCCTTGATCGATTTTAAGTCGATCTAGCGATGTCCGTCCGTCCGTCCGTCCGTCCGTCCGTCCGTCCGTCCGTCTGTCTGTCTGTCTGTCTGTCTGTCCGTTGAAAACACGCTAACTTTTGAAAGACTTTACGGAGGCTCCTGAAGTTTGACATATATGTTCTTCATTTACCGGGTCAGGTTGGTATTGCAATCCAGCGAAATCGGTCCAGTGGTTCAAAAGTTATGAGCAAAATAGTAAATTTCGGGAAGGGTATTTTTCGAATTTACAAGATTAAAACCACTATAACTTTCGAAAGACAATCCTGAGGGAACTGAAGCTTAGCATATATATTTGCTGTTCCCCAAGGCTGTTTGGTTTTGAATTTCAGCAAAATCGGTTCAGTGGTTCAAAAGTTATAAGCAATGCACTGAATTTCAGATTTGTTTCACCTTAAACTGTTGAAAACTCGTTAAACAAGTTTTAATAGCATGGTGAAATACCAGTTTTGTAAAACTTGTTGTTGTTTGTTTTCTTGTAGTGGGGTGCAGTTTAGTTGTTAGACAAGTAAATATTTGTTATTGTTAGTGTAACTGTATGTAACGGGAAAAAATCAAATAAAGTATGTGTGTGATTGAATGTTAATTTGTTTTTGGTTTTTAAAGAAAAGGATGGTAATATAAAAAGAGGAAAATATGTGAAATAGTTTTTTTTTTGTATTACATATATGTAGGTATAAAACAACAACAATATTTTACAAAGTAATTTGTTACTCAAAGAATTTGTACACTAAAAAAATTTACACTCAAAAAAAAATTTACACTCAAAAAAAAAATGTTACACTCAAAAAAAAATTTACACATTATTATTTTTTTGAATGAAATGGCAGACTCAAAAAAATGTTGACAGTCAAAAAAATTGTACACTCAAAAAAATTTGATTGATTAAAAGAAAGTTTGACTCAAAATAATATATATACATATTTCTAATAAAAAATTTGTAATGCAATTTTTTTAAATTTTTTTTAGAAAATTACTATCAGATAACATTGTGGAGGGTATTCATAGATTCGACCAAGTCGAATTAAATTTTTAAACTTGTTCTTCAATATTTTTTTTTTCATCAATATTTTTTTTTATCAATATTTTGTTTTTTTTTATCAATATTCTTTCCGTCAATATTTTTTTAATTTTTTTTTTTTCAATTCAATATTTTTTTTTTTTTGCTTTCATCAAAAGTTTTTTCATCAAATATTTTTTTTATCAATCTTATTTTAAAAACTTTTTTTCATCAAAAACTTTTTTTATCGACAAACACAGACAAACAGATAGATGGATGGATACACCGCCCGACAGCCAATATTAAACATGAACCGGATTATATACGTCTGAAAGTAGAGATAAAATGGTGTAAAACTTCATTTACAGTTTTTCATTTCGTGATCCTGTTTCCTTTTAAGAGGACTTCAAAGTTTTATAGGAAACATTTTGTAAAATATTTTTGGAATATTTGTACTTGTCCTAGGATGACACTGAAGACGGAAAATGAAAGAGGAGGATCTCCCCTAATTTATTAATTTTTTTTATTTTGCCATATCAGGACAAAAGGATGTGAATACAGTCATTTGAAAACTTTATCAAAATATTTTGTTCAATATTTTGAATGATATTAAAGAATACAGTTTTGAAATGACGTAACTTACCTCCTCTTTCCTGATATGTAAAAATAATAAAATAGGAAAATTAGGGAAGATCCTTCTCTTTCATTTTCTGTCAATAGTGGCATCCTAGGACAGCCACAGATATTAAAAAAATATTTTATTCCGTTTTTATATATTGTTGGACTTTATATTTTATAACTGAAGTTTTTATTTATTTCGGTTTGAGTCCATATTAATTATTTCTGAGAAATAATTATTTTTGTTGTACAATGAGAAAATCTGAAAAAAAAAAATAATTGACAACACAGGCTAAGTGGAGATGTCGACAGCTTTCGGAAGAAGCCACCCTTCCTTCGTCAGCACTCTTCGATTGTCACTGTAGGTGTGTAAGATTAAGATCAGCTATTTAAACGTACATTAAGGTGAAAAAGTCCTACTAAGGGTTGCAACTCTGAGAAAATCTACTACAGTGTAAGAAATTACAACTGTGTTGGAAAAAGTTAAAAATAGATTCATTAAGTTTGTGCCAAACGTAACATATGGGTAATGAAATGTGATATAATTCCCGTTCGCTTTTTCACCTTAATGTACGTTTAAATAGCTGATCTTAATCTTACACACCTACAGTGACAATCGAAGAGTGCTGACAAAGGAAGGGTGGCTTCTTCCGAAAGCTGTCGACATCTCCACTTAGCCTGTGTTGTCAATTAATTTTTTTTTTAAGATTTTCTCATTGTACAACAAAAATAATTATTTCTCAGAAATAATTAATATGGACTCAAACCGAAATAAATAAAAACTTCAGTTATAAAATATTTTATAAAATTTAATCCTCTAAAAATTTGAAGTCCTATTAAAAAGAAACAGGATCACGAAATGAAAAACTGTAATGCTGTTTTACTACATGTATTCTCTAGTTTAAAACGTTTATTATCCAGTTCGTGTTTAATGTCTTTTTTTTTTTCATTGTCGGACGGTGATATCACAAGAATGTCTTAAAAACCTTTACGGCTCATTAATATAGAAACATAATGGGGTGTCCTCGACCGATATTTCAATGGGTTTTGCATGGAATGACAAATTAATAAAGCGTTATTTTTTCTGGAAAATGCTTTCTTTGGAAAGATCAGCTATTTATACAGCAAAACATTATCAAGATTCAATGGTTTGGGCAGGAGTACAAACTTAGCAGACATTTTTTGTTTAATGTAGCTTGTTATCAATTTGATGAAAGGATTTTCAACATTTCATTAAAGTTGATGAAAAATAGACATGATGACCATTTTGTTTAAACTTTTTAACTAATAATGTTGTCGCCATTTTTTTTTTCTTTGAAAATGTAACCAGTGATGCCAGACTTGGGGTTTTATAACTAAACTTTGGGATTTCATGAGAGCAAAAAGGACAAAAAATCTCATTTGGGGATTTGGGATTTTGAAAATTATTTTGGGGATATTCAAAGTTAAATCCATTTAATGCCACAAGCTAAATTGAATGTAGTCAGAGATTTTTAAAAATAGTGTTAGTGATAAACACTCTATGGTAAGAGATTACGAAGCGCATTCAGTAGAACTTGCATTTATCGGCTGTAAAATTGCCAACACCGTTACTTTACACTTTTGGGGATTTTTTAATTGCTAAGGGCGAATTACTCAACGGTCAATATAACGGAGCCTTATGTCAAAAATTGTATGAAAAAGATAATTTAACGGAGAGTTATTTTATAACGG
This sequence comes from Pegoplata infirma, assembly GCA_963921195.1. NCBI lineage: Eukaryota > Metazoa > Arthropoda > Insecta > Diptera > Anthomyiidae > Pegoplata > Pegoplata infirma. The sequence continues at coordinate 83,054,206 of OY992539.1, forward strand.
AGAGTTATTTTATAACGGAACATTGAATAATCCAGCCTAAAATCTACGAAATAAAATTATAAAATACCTATTTTTTTTTTTATTTAATTTAAGGAAAAATTTGTTTGTGCAATTAAAAAAAAACTTAATTTTTTAATGTTTGGGAAATTTTTGGGGATATTTTGTTATATTTTTGAAGACAACGGCAGAAAACTACTGACAACGCAATCATAATAATGATATGCTTACACTAAAAAAAAACTTGTAAAATTACAAGAAAAACTTTTGACTTTTTTTTTGCTCCTTTTTGACAAAAATTCCTAGTAATTTTACAAGCACCAATAATTTTGTATTTTTATAAGGTTTTTACCAATAAAATTGTAGATTTTCAAATTTTTTGACACGATAAAATTACAAGGAGGTTTCGTAAGTTTATTAGATTTTTTTGCTACCTCCTATTTTACGAGAATTCCTAGTAATTTTACAAGCTTTTTACCAATAATTTTGTAATTTTACAAGCTTTTTACCAATAAAATTGTAAATTTACAGTTTTTTGGAGCAATTAAGATTACAAGGAATTCTTGATTCCTTGTAATCTTAATTGCAAGATTTTTTTTTTTAAATTATCTTGGAAATTTGTAAAATTACAAAAAAAATTGTAAAATTACAAAAAAAAAATTGTTAAATTACAAAAAAAAATTTAAATTGCAATCCAAATGTGTTTGTTAAAAAACAAGGAAACTGTCAAATATTGGTAAAAAGGTACTACGAGACTTTCTAGTATTTTGGCAATGTTTTTTTTTTGTAGATTGAAATTTTATATTGATATATAATATTGCTTCAATGTTCCTAACACCCCATAAAAGAAAACAATCGAATATGCAATTGTGTATAACCTTGAATATCAAGAAAAAAAACTTTATGTTTTTGACATAACAAAACCTCAGGTCCTACAAAGTTTTCCTTTTGTAATCCGATGCAAAACGTCATGAAGTTTAACTAATTAATTGGAAATTTTTTACTTGTTTATTCATAAAAATGCTTTGACTAGATGTTTTGGTAAGCATTGCCAGCAGGGTTGCCAGAATTTTTGGGTACAAAATCGTCAAAAATGTACGATTTTTATAAAAAAAATCGTCAAAAATCGTCATCCCATTTGCTGAAAT